>OY728160.1:1392402461-1393002461 GCA_963277665.1 Viscum album
CTTGAATGGTTCGATGATCCTATGAGAGATCTTACTCCCCTATGCGAAACCTACTTTTTCCATGATAAGGGTAGACCTTAAAGAACACATGTTTTCTAACATTGAACTCCAGGGGTATCCTCTTATGATCAATATATGACTTATGTCAGTCTTGATCTGCCTTCATCCTCTCTCGCACAAGATGATCCTTCTTTGTCATGATTTGCACTACCTTTGGGCCAAGAACACCTAATTCCCAAACCTTTGTCCAGCACACGAGTGAATGACAAGGTCATGCATACACATCTTCATATGTATCCATGCCAATGGTAGTGTGATATCTATTATGGTAGTAAAATTCTACCAGAGGCATGTGTCATACCCATGATCCTCCGAAGTCCAGAACACACACTCACCACATACCTTCTAACGTCTGGATGGTCCTCTCTCTTCCCACCCATCTTAGGGTGGAAAGCAGTTATAAGTCATATCTATGTGATAATAGCATGATTTAATCCCCTCAAAACTCATGACGTAATGTGTGTATCCCCATCTAAAATAATTGTTTTGGTAACTCTCTTCAGCTGCACAACTTCACCCACATATTTCTGTGCTAAACAATCCATTGCGCTCGACTCCTTAATCACTATGAAGTGAGCCAATTTCATCAACCAGTCCACCACTACACAGATTTTATCATAGCCTCCCTCGTCCTTGGGTAGTTCTGTGAGGAAAACCATCAAGACATCATTCCACTTCAACTTGAAAATGACTAAGGGATATAATATACTGCTCGGAACACGGTGTTCAGCCTTCACCAACTGACACATAAGGAACTTTGCCACAAACATCGCAATTGGGACTCATACACTTGATTCACCAAGGAAGACTACACTATCATCTAAAATAGACAGCCTCTACCATCCTCCACCCTTGCATCTAGGTGCAAGGCAGCCAACTCCATTTCTTTCCAAGTATCTGCTGACTCCCAAACCACATCCTTCTGTGACTTCCTGCTCAATGAGTCATGTTCCCCTTTTTTAAGATGTAGGAGATATCAAATTCATAGTCCTAAATAAACTCTATCCACCTCCATTTTCAAATGTTCAGGTCACACTGGGAGAATACGCACCTCAGGCTCTTGTGATTTGTGTATTCCACAAAGCATTTTGTGATGAGGTACTGCTACCAAAACTTTAGTGAAAACACAACCACTTCATGCTCTAGGTCGAGTGTTCCATAGTTACGTTCATGAGTATGTAATTTCCTAGACCCATAAGATATTACTCCCCACTAGTTCATTAACACAAACCCCAACCCTGGACTGGAAGCATCACAAAACACTTTAAGTATTACCCCTTCTTCTGGAATCCTTTACACTGGGGCATTCACCAGATTCCCCATCAGGTAAATGAAAGCTGTCTGGCACTACTTTCTCTATAAAAAAACTTGGTATTTTCTTGTAAAGGCTTTAAAAGGTTCTTTAAATTAAGCTAATCCAAGTAAGAACCTCCGGTAGTAAACTTCCAGACCCAGAAAACTACAAACCTATGACAGGTTCGTTGGTTCTTCCCATGAAACAACTGCATCGTCATTTGATAGGTCCAATTCTATTCCCTACTAGGACACTACATTTCCATGTAATTGCACCTATAATTTCCACAAAATGCACTTGGAAAACATCCCTGTAGAGATGGTTGTGTTAGTGGACTTCCAAAACAATCCTTAAATGCTTAGCATGATCCTCCTTTGATCTTGAGTAGATAAGAATGTCATCTATGGAAACAACTATGAACCAATCCAGATACTCATAGAATATAGAGTTCTTGAGCCCCATGAACACTTTTGGTGTGTTCATAACACAAAAAATCATGCCCACAAAATCAAATTGTCCATACATGCATCTGAAAGCAGTCTTCGGGAAGTCACTCCCCTTCACCCTAAACTAGTGATATCCTGAACACAGGTCAATCTTAGAGAAATAACCATCTTCATTCAACTGGTCAAAAAGGTCATTGATCATCAGAAGTGGGTAACCGTTCTTGACCATCACATGGCTTAGTCTTCGGTAGTCTATACACTGATTGAGACCACCGTCCACATTCTTTGTGAACAAAACTAGAGCACCCCAAGGAGACGCACTTGGTCAGATAAAACCCTTCCTCGTCAAGTCATCAACCATAACCCGCAACTCCAACAACTAATAAGGTGTCATCTGATAGGGAGCCATATAAATCATATGGGCACTGGGTTGTAAGCCTATGCTAAACTAAACATCACCTCAAGGGGGTTATGTCACATCCTCGTTGGGGATGTCGTCCAATAACTGACTTACAATCCTTGTAACTTCCAACATATCTGAGTCTTTTGACTCCACTGATAGCTTGGCTAATAAGGAATGAAGGGCCTCCACTCACTGGCTACCCTCCTTGCATCCTCGTTCACTAATGGAAGCTTCACGCTGGCTTCCCAAATTTGATAACACAACCCTTCAATAGAATTATTCAATAAAATCATGCACAAAAAATATCCAGTCGCTACCTAGGATGATATCGTATGGCTGCATTCACAGTAGAAAGAGATCCACACTAAACTGATGCATACCCAACACCAATCTACAACCTCGACAAATATCAAACAGGCTGGTCTGACCTCCAACTAGTGTGCTAATCACAAGGGTAATGGAGAGTCTCTCTACGTCTAGGCCCAAGGCATGGGCTAAACCGGTTGCAACAAAGTAGTCAGAAACTCTTGAATCAAACAAGGCATAGGAAATAGTGCTAAACCAACAGGTCGTACCATGAACGACCTCCATCCCTGCTAGAACTGATGCCTTTGCGGTGTGCAACTGGCCACACCCATCTCCTCTACCTCTCGGTCATTGACTTCCTCCCTGACCACACCCTGGTCGAGGTCCTAGAGTATTTCCCTGAGGCCGACCTCCTCCTACAACCTTTACCCCTAGTAGAGTAGGAGCTCACTGTCCCTATCGCCACTACTGAAAAGGTCTGGCTAGAAACTGCTGTTGGCGAGGTGGGTGTTGAACCTTCCCACCACCATTGTACTTCACTGGGTTGAGGTACTAATTCCAAAGATTTACATCGATTCCTCATATAATGTATCTCAGTCCCAAGACCATTGAGAAAGGACAAGGACCCGTAAATTGAAACTAGAATAGCTAGGGCCTACTCCCCGTCAGTCGAAACCAGGAAGGCCCTGATGCTGGAGCCCTAATTAAAATTGCCTTCCCCTTTAAGGAGCTTAACTAGCTTCCTTCAAGTGGCACACCTCCCAGCGTGTGAATCATCTCCACAACATCAGACTTCTTCTGAACCTCCAAGTATTTTGGTAGATTGATGGGAGTAACCACATACTGAAAGAAGGGTCTGGCAGTTTGCCACTCCTTCCCTCATCTTGGAGAAGGTGGGTCGTTAGAGAATGATATCATAGGTGGTTGAGAGATGGGATGGAGTTTGGGGTTAGACATAGTTATTATTTCATGGGATTGTAGGGAAATACTGTTAAGAAATCTTAGCATTTGAAATAGGCCAAGGAAGACCCTGCATGTGATAGGATTTTAGGGCCCCCCATGATCGGATGTAAGGACTCTGGACCTACCGAATGACTAGTGAGGCTACACAGATTGTGGGGTAGAGACCCTGGGAAAGGTACATGAATCATAATGAATTGTGTTCTTGTGTTTCTTGGGTGTTTTGTGAAATCAAAATAAACAAAAATCTATGTAATATTTAAAATACATATTCAACACTACTCAGGCTTAGGAATTATTTGTTTACATTAAAGCTATGGAACCTGGACGACGTCCATGAGTAGTGAGGGAGATTGAGGCCCAACAGTCTGATATGGCTGATCAGTGGAGGGCTGATCGAGAGGAGGATGAAAAGGGGTTGTAGATTCTTTATTTTCTTTTAGCATATCACCCTAGGGAAGTATGAGGGAGGAGTCTCAGACATGGAGATGGAGATTTGGTTCGAGGAGCTAGTGATAGATTTTATCTTGATCTAGGCTATAGTAGGGTATTAGGTTCCTCTGACTGTAATCCAGATGCAAGGAGCAGTGCGTTAGTGGTGGATGCACTATCTTGAGGAGAATAGAGAAGCTGGAGTTTCATTGGCTGACTTCAAGAATGAGTTCCGGGAAGAACTCCATTATTCCATGATGAAGGATGAAAATTGAAAATAGCTTCTCTCCATCCAGCATGGGAGTATGATGGTGTGGGAGTTTGAGAGCAAGTTCAAGGATCTCCTTCATTTTTTTGTAGACCTCATCACAAATGAGGGAAGGGGAAAAACTGTGAGAACCTTCCTTCCCCAAGTGGAAGGAGAGAAAATGACCCTCGAGTCCCACCTTCAGTAGGCCCTAGTGTGGCGACTGGAACCAAGGGTATAGAATCACTTGTAATATGGAATGAATTGACCTTTTATTATAACAAGATTGGGATATTAGATGGTAAATCCCAAAAGATAAAAAACTGAATGTAAAAGTAAAGCCATAATACATTCCCATATTCATGTTCCAATGTAAATTGATATAAATTACATGAAAAATCTGATGAAAAGCACCAAAAGAAGGAAATTTAGCAACGAATACTCTCGAATCCCGATCTAGTAAGCTCTAGCATGATCCTCAAAGTCCTCTGGGAAACCTAAAAGCGGTTTTATGTATGTTGGGTGAGTATGTAGATATACTTAGTAAGGAAAACAAATATCTCATGCACAAGTCGAGAGACATTCAAATGTCCTATGAGAAATTTTAGATAACCAAAACACCTATCAAGGGATCAATCCACCAAGCCTCACCAAGGAACACTCCCCAAATAACTCAAGTAATGTAAAGTAATAATAAAATCACATCTATATTTGGGTAACCTACACCACTTTCCCACTAGTTATTGAAGACATTGTATGCATCAGACCTCCCCCACCATTCCCATTGTAGTTTCACTATCTCCCCCACAACAACCTTATGGGACACCACTACCACGCATTTCTCCCACAGACACCTAGGCTAAAACTACCATACATTCTACTCGCAGAAACCTAGGCCACCATAACCACACATAACCATGCCTGTAGACAACTGGTCCACAACAACCACTACCACACATGAACACACCTAGTCCACAATAATAACCACCACGCTCAAAGACACTTGAGCCTCATCCCGATGACAATTGGGAAGCAAACCCTCCCACACACACACCTGGGCCAACCACCACAACACACCCTACCTGATGTGTCTTGGGCAATAATGGACCTCATGCCGTCACAAACTACCTGAAGAGTCTTGGGATACCTAGGAGAGGGAGTAAAATGGAGATAATAACTAGCCACTCATAGGAATTTGGGAAAAACACCCTCCCCCATGAAATGGGGGTGTTCGGCACAAAGTTATCAAAATGGTTAGGGTGTTTATAAGAAACACAAGAACCACATATTATACGTATAGTTTACCAATAACTCATCCCAACCTAGGGGTTTCAAAACAAACAACTAGACTTCACCCGGCCGCGTTTTCTGCTACCTATACATGCAAAAATACACCACAACCACAACCAGCACACAACCCACTTATGGAAAATAGTTTCCCCATTGAACCCATTGTTGTTATCATGTTCATGTGATTCCATTGAAATAATTATCCACTATTAGGAAACTAACATAAAAAACCACAAGAAAAAAACAACCTAAAAGAATAAAATTTCCAATCATCAATTTAAGCATCCTTTCTAGGTTCTCTTGTAAAGTCACAAAAACAAAAGAGATATGTGATATCCCTAAAATTATGGGAACCAAACCAAGCCCCGAAATACTGACTCCACACGGCCTCAGATTATCAAACCAAAAACCCTTCAACCAAAAGTTACACTCCAATCCATGTCACCCGACAAAGAATCAAACACAACCACCACACATATCACCACAATAGAGAAAGTATGTTTTCAGATTTAACCAAAATGTTCATTAATTTCCTTATTTCTGTTTGGTTAACTTAGGTGATCACACATGGATTATAATTCATTTTTAATCCATTAAATCAACCTGGTTTATTTGATTAACTTGTTTCCAGGTTACAGCCATTCAATCACTGGATTATCCAAAAAACGGAGGTTCATTAGTGTTCAAGAAAGGATCACCAATGGCCACGATTTTCAGTGGGTAGAAGACCATACAATTCACAATATAAAAACTGAGATAAATGAATACAACAATATCATCACCATTCACACCCCTTCATTATTTAACAGTATGCTTGTTATCTTTGTTAATGTTTTATTTCATCTATATCTCTAGGGAAACATCATCACACCCCCCCCCCATGATGCATAATAAAGATAGATGAAGGGAAAACCCCATACAAGGATGATCATGGATTGAAGTTTTCTCCTCACGCCCAGAACTGGGGATGCGAGGCTTATAGTAGAAGAACTCGGAGAAATCCAAAGCTGATTAGGAAGGGATCTATCATGGGTGCGCCATTCTTCTCAAAAGGAAGTCTACAGACACACTAATAGAAACCAAAATGAAAAATAAGAGAGGATATCAGCTTAAGAAGAGGCCAAATCTTAAAATCATGGAGATGATTTAAAAGTAATTAATAGTTGGATTGTGTCTCAATCATACGGATTGGAAGTTTCAAACACTGGAATTAAATGAGATTTAATATTTGTCCTTGGAGATGGTGGAGATAATGGCTATGAGTAAATAGATTTCCTTTAAACATAAAAAACATGTAATATGAGAGAAACTGAAAAACATGACAAGGGATGTGACCATAATGAAAAAAAGCCAAAAGTTTTGGTAAATCAATGGTCGCCTAACTATTGGGGGTTTAAAACATCTTTTACATGCCTTAAAACACTTTGTAAAGGAGTATTAAAACACTTTTATGTCAAAAGATACGTTACAGGAACATCCTAGAGAAACTGGAAATGACTCACCAATGGGTTAGTCATCATCGCCCAAGCACCATCGCCCTAGCATCGTCACCCTATCACTGATTCCAATTGGTGATATGGATGACCCATTGATTCCACTGATACCCATCAGTTCCACTGATTCCAATTGGTGCCACTGAGGCCCTTTGGTGCCACAGGCGCTCATCAATGCCACTGACACTCATCAGTGTCACTGATTAGGATCAGTACCACTAACACCCATCAGTGCCACTAATGGACCTCGGTGCCATCGTTCCCCCATCAGTGCCACTGATTTTGATTATTTCCACCATTAGATCAACCAGAAATTTATAAAACTTCTTAATGAGTCTCTGGTCCCCAGGATACACAAAACACTAGAATTTGGGAAAGTAATGGACTAGTTGGGTCCATGACATTACAAAAGGATTCATATATTAGGGAAGTAGGCATGATTTGGACATATTATAAATAAGTATTTATAGGACTATGTGGTTTTCTGCTGTGATATGTAATGGTCACACAATACTTCTGTTTTTAGTTAATAGAGGGAATAAGAAGGAACTGGATTAATGTTGAATTTGATGGAAGATTTTCTGATGATCATCCAAGTGGGATGATCACTAGAATGAAATATGTTCTGATCATAACTAATAAATGTTAACATAAGATGATTAAAAACATGTACCTTAAACAACTCTCAGTATCACCAAGGAATATAAAGGAGTTCCCTAAGAGTTCTGGTAATGGATACCATCTATGAATGAAGATTCATTTTTCCAAGTGACATGAATGTGGAATTAATTGCCTACGTGAATTTATTAGAGGAATAATAAGATGTTTAGACAATGGAAAAGAAGGGCACAATGAAATTGGCTTCGTTGAAAAAATGACGACTTTGGATAACAAAAATGGATAATAATATTAGTCTCCCTAAATCATCATCGAAAGTTAAATATTTTATGTGTGGAATAAATGATAATCATGAAACCCAATGTTCCTAGAGGTATAATCTTTAATATAATCAATGAGGATGTGTAATTTATTATTACATTGCAAATGAAAAAGAGACTAAAAATGAAACGTGAATGAAATGAAGTATTATGTAATAGGATGAGGTAGAATTGTTAATGGATTAAGGATAAATTAATTGATGTTTTTATGTATTTGAATTAAAAAATTATAAATGATGAATTATACAAGGACTGTTCTACTTATGTTATTGTCTTAGTTGTTAGATTTTTATTTTGAATGTTCTCGATGGACTAGAGAAGTTATTTAATAACAATGTGATATTTTCACTACGGGAAGGTAAAATTTAATATGTTATTTATGTTATGATAATGATGCTTGGATAAATATATATGGGATATGAAATTGAAAATTGGAAGGTACTGGTTACCTTCAAACTAATTTTGGACTTGTTAAAAAGTAGTTTACGCTATCATAGATAATGTTCACAACTTATTGGATTTAGGGAATAAGTATAGTAATATGTGGATTAAATAATCATGAATGTTTCCAAAATTATTTATGGTAATTTAGTTATTACCATGTTTCATGAGAATATATGATGAGGGGATTCTTATGTTTGGATTATGAAACCAAGGGACGCTTTGGGATATACATCGTAATTAATGTTAAGCCGATTTCATGACTCTATTTCAAATATTTTTGATTTCCATAATTTTGAAGGGTTATAAGGTTAACAATTCGTGAAAGGTTTATGTTAAAATTTTGAGGAAGTATTTATGCAATGAGCTTGTTTTCCAAACCATGGTTATAAAGAGAACTCGTGATTAACCTTATTCCAAGGATGCCCATCATATTTATTTTGGAAATTAAATTACTGTGGTTTTAGAAAAGGACATCATGTATGTCAGTTGACAACTAATCAAGAATGATAAGGCCATGAGTCTTAAACCCATCACCAAAGACCGATAAGGGTTTCATGCCTACAACTTTCCTAAACTATGTCCTTATTAATGTATATTTATTTTAGATGAATAATTATTTTGACTAAATAGTAGTGCTAATTTTAATATTTATAAAATAATGTAAATTTTTATTTTAAAGAGTTATATATAATTAGTTATACTTTTCATTATTTTAATAGCATTAATATCTACTAAATGTTTATTTTAGTGCTTTGGGCATCAATGTTAATTTCTAGACAAATTTTTGTAGAAGTAATTGATTAATTATAAAAAATGAAAATAAAAACTGAATAATTATTTTTTATAGAAATATATCAAGTATGTTTCCTTATACTCTTGGTCAATAGTATAATTTCACAAATATTTGATAAGGATAAAAACATGTGTTTTTCTAATAAATTAATTTTTTTGAACCTATGGATTTTGAAATCATCACACATTTATGACTTTCAGGCCCTTATCCTTTCTTTTATCATTTCTCTATTTGTGATTAATGACCTCAATCACTCCCTATAAACATTTATGATCCTCCTCTATGTCCATTATTCACTCCGAACATATCTTCTCTTATGTGGAAACCTAGTCAAATGCTACTTTGTGTATCTATTATGGATCCAACATTCCCTTTTTAATGGATGTTTTACTATTCATTTTTAATATGTGGGTTTCAAAGAATGAAACATTAATGTTTTAAAACATTGATAACCGTGAAGAATTTTTAGGGTGAAATAGAAATGTATTTCAATATAATATAATCCATAAATTGTATATTTATCCATAGGTTAGGATATTATTACATTATTATAATACCCATTTCATTTGAGGGATTGGATAACATTTTCAATGATATTGTGGAATATGTATGTATGATTTCATTATGAGATGGGTGGTACCAATATTTCACTCAAATGAATTAAGTGAAGATTTATATCTAATGGGATAGACGTGGAAAAATGAGAATAGAACATGGATCACTATTACAAGGCTATAAAGGGAAATGAAATCAGTTCAGTAATACATGGTTGGAACATGGTTGTACCCAATTCAGTAATTCAAGGCTAGCATAGGTGTGTACCTGGTTTAGTGAATGAATTTGTCCACAATTATGGTATCAATAGAAATGAATCATGTTTTTTGAACTACCAACCTTTATGAAATTATTCATATTTATGTTCTTTGTTATGGAGGGTATGATATTCTATTTTCAAGATCGCATTCTCATACCTCTATGATCAGGTTTATTCTTACATGTATCCCTTGTTTACCCTTACTGAGCATCATAGAACAGACATTTTTGTGTTTACTTCACATGGTTATAAAGATATGTATTATGTTTGATGTGTCCAAGATGGTTTCTAGTTAAGAATAACCTAGTGGGAAATTATGTAGCTCATTTATGTACTCGCTTGTTAGGTTTCCATTAATCCAAAAGCACTAGACAGGTACTCTCTTTGGGCTTTGGTTTGTTTAATTTTTTGTGGATTATTTAAATTTTATGTAATTTTATTGTTTTAAAAGTAAGGGTATCTATAGATATATCCAAAAAAACTTTTATTATCAATCGGTTTAAAATAACATATATCCTTGATAGTGGGTAACAATTATTTATCATCACTTGATCTAACCCACGATAATAGATACATAGCTTCTGACTACGATGATCATTATTTTCGAATAACATTGGAGAAACCAATGGTGAAACACTGGGATAGATGATTCCTTTATTCATTAAATCATCTATCATAAAACTCATCTACAATAACTCATTATGGGAAATCTGATAAGGATCCATAAAAATGGATAACCACGACACTACAAGTATATCTCAACCTCAGCCTCACATCAAAGAGGTAGCACAAATGCCTCATCGTGAAAAAAATCTAAGAAATAGTTTAGAATAAAGGGAGCCTCTACTATTACAGTGTCAAATAATTCCAATGAGAACAAAAATAACATGCTAAGAATAGGATTCAGACAACTAATACCACCTAACAACCCAACTCACCAATGAATAATGCATGATGGCTATCCACATCAAAAAATAAAAATCTCATACAGATGAAGTTGAATACATTATACATCAATTTCAACAAGTAAATTCTTAGGATAACCACATATGAATTCATTAGAGGAATTAGTATATCCCCCAAGACTGGTTTTTGTACCATAATCATTATTCACCCATGAAACATATCAAACTTGTTGATGTGGACCCCCACTATAATATTCAACACCAAGCGCAAAAATAACCTCTATCCTTCTACTCCCATTGCATGTACAAGAGTTGGTGAAACAAGGGAATGAAATTATTTTGAATCAATCAAAAATCAGAAAACGGTGGATAAAAATCTGATTATACATCCAATAATCTTTGGACCATCGGTATTGTTTTCCTCTACTACCATGGCAGAAAAAATAGCATCATTGGAAACTAATACTGAGGAAAACACTAAACATGACCACCTTCATCAATTTAAGCTTGAGGAAACACAAGTCATTGGTTCTGGTGATCTCTATGTACCCCCACGTTGAAATAAATCTAGCCCTGGTCTCATAATAAATGTGTAAAATCAACTACACTAAGATGGTTATAAGGTAAGGTCCAACTGAGGTAAAACCCCCATTAGTAGAAACCTTAAATACCTTTTCACATATGACATACCCCTTAAAAGCCTTCTCTATGTGGAACATTGTTGCTATCCCTCTCATAATAAGCCTCCACATTGGTACATCCATTAAATCACCTCTTCCTTCTTTCCACTGAACATATAAGTTTCAAACATGAATTGATTAATAGTATATTGGATAGAAGAAATATGTTCCTCTATAAAATTTCTCGCAAAAGAATATGCATTTGGAATAATATTTTGGGGTAAAAAAAGGGTGTCAGGAACAAGACCCCCACCCACTCACTGACATACTTCATTGCTGAAGAGAGAGAATCTATTTCTTATTTACATCCTTTATGATCAATAAATGAATATTTTATCAAAACACTTTTTGAATGCTGTCCAATGAAACATACACAACCTTCTACTAATCTAGGTTTAATTTCCACAACTAAAATGTAGATATCCACATCTGGATAACATCCAATGTGACCCAATACTCTGATGGAGACTGAATCAGTCTAAAGGTGATCTCTAAATCCTCTAACAAGTTCTCCCTCAAGGAATATTTAAAAAAATAAATCATAATTTCCCAAATCCTGAAGTTAATAAGTGCACACCATCCTCTTCTACTAATCAACCTCCACAACTGGATCATTTCTTTGTAGATCAACCAAATCATCCTGATAGGTGAAAATAGTCTGACTAACTCAGGTAGGTTTAGGAGGAGATTTATCTGATGTGTAACACTGATTTCTTATTCCATATACTATGAAATTTATTTATGATTAATTTATTTATTATTTTTTATTTCAAAATTATATCATATTTTCCTAATTCCATCGAATTCAATAGGAATATTATCGATTATTATTAACATACCACCATTATCTCTCAATGATACAAGTGATTCCACCTCAAATGGTAGTTTAGTAGGTTCATAGTTCTTTCGTTGGATCATTGGGTGACATAAAATAAAATTTCCTAGTCATTCTCATTAGACAATGTAATGTACGAAGATCAACACATACTATTTCCATACCAAACAATGAAATACATAGTTTTTATTACTCTAAACTTCGTCAATTCCCCCAAATATCATCCTATAATATCAATCTATCATGACCCTCAATAAAATAAACCAATTCATGGATTCAATTGATTAATGTGAGATAAAGAACCCTATGTCCCACCAACAGTAGTCCCCAAATTGTGATTGGAACTAAGGGTTTAAAAATCTAACAACTGGGTGTCATTACCCCTATATTAAAACAATATTGGGATATATGATAAATAAACTACAAGAAACTCTATGATATAATTTAAAATAAAAACAAACACCATCTCATAATGTATGTATAAAGTAAAAAAAAAACATAATAGACTATAATGTAAATTCCCAAAATAAAAATAAGGCAACGACACACCAACAATGCATGGGTCTAAGAATTTATTGTCAATCATGGTCTTTTTATTCCACCTGGGATCATAAAAATATGTTTATATATATATGGTGGTAATAAAAGAATAATTTTAGTAAATAAAATTTCTTCCATGAATTTGGGAAAAATGAATATTAATTCACTAGAGAAAAAATATTTGAACCAAATAGCACTTAAATATGTAAACTAACCAATTCTATCATCACTATGGAACTCTAACCAAATAACACACCAATGTATAAAAACCTAGAAATAATTAAATGATTAATATTTTCCCCACACCACTTCCCCACTATTTTTTTACTCTAAAACTAAAATTTCATACATTTATGCACTCCTATGTCATTCATATAACAAATCAATAGTCACCTCCCTATAGAACGGTTTCATCACTTATCAACCCTATACACATGGGATATCACATAACATATCACCACCCTAGAAAATGGTTACAACACATCCCTCCCAAAGACACCAGGCCCATCACACAAACCCACTATCACAAAAAGAGTAGTATGATATCATAATCAATAAGGAAATGAACCTCATTTCATCCAATAAAAATGTTCAACCCCACCATGATCCCCCCCCCCATAAAATGGTCACATCAAATCTCACAACCCTACAACATGGTTACAACATAGACCACCAATAGACACCTATGACATAACCTACTATACTTCAAGGCCTTTTTCCATCATAGTCTATAAATATCATCATTCTTGGAAGGGATGTAAGGGATCAATGAGTAGATATCAATCCTTCCTCCCCACCCATACATATAAGCATATATATACATATATGTATGATTTACAGAGAATGGTGGTTGATGTATGTGGTGTGCATATATAAATCATAAAGAATATATATATATATATTACACACACAAGACCAGCCTATGGGTTCACGACATGGTACCAACCAATATAAAGGATCCCCACATTAACTAGAACCTCTAAATGCATAACACAACATAAAGAACTTGAAAGAACATATCACATTAATATCTGTGATAGTACATTTTATTATTTACAGCCCAATTAATTTGACATAAATTATAAATTTCATCCTGTTATATTTAATTTTAACATTATAATTTAATTCCATTACAATAGAGGAAATTATAACATCACACCAATACACAATGTGATAAAACCCCCACCATCCACCTCACCAAAAATCATAAAATAGAACCATACATCACAACACCATGTTAACGGTCTCACATAACATAACTGTTGAATTGACTTATACCAAACCAACATCACTCCATACGACACCACAACACAACTATGTATTACCACCCAAATGTATGGTCACATATATCATTAATACCTCATCACCGACCCACAACATGACATCACAAAAATCAAATGACATCTACATTAATCAGGTTTAGAAAGGTTATTTTCACATTCCATTTATTTATTTTAAATGAATTATCACACGCACCATAAATCTAAATCTAACCATTGTATTAACAAAATATATTTGGTCAAAAATTTTCTTATTTTAAGGTGATTCTATTCAATCTCGAAAAGGTTCCATACTCAGAACAAACACAACACAAAAAATCTCCAACATTCACTATTCTTAGTGGGTCATTTAGAACATAAAATTCATATTATAAAAAAAATCTTGAAAATATTAAATGAAAATACATTATATATGATTTTAAATTGAAAAATTATTCATGTTCATTATTCTGGTGAAAACTATCATCCCAAATAAAAAAATGACAACATCTCCAACATGGTACACAATAAGGGGAAATGACAGATTCATAACCTTAAATAAGATTATAAATCTAACTAAACAATTAAAAGAAACGAAGAAATTACCCAAAACCACAAGAATAATAAAAATCCTTAGATAAAACTACACCACATCAATTGGTTGGGAAAAAAATACCCACACTCAATCCAAAACCCACATGTCATCAACGTAGAGATTCCTCAAAAAAAATTAAATGGAAACCATGGGAAAGATAGGAGAACATAGAATGATCACCAAAACTAACACATGGGAATACATGTATCATTTTAGGAGAAGATAGGATGCATGATTTTATAAATGTGTGTTGGGTTCCATTAATAATGATAGGGAGCTAACAACCAAATGTGTGTAGAAATTGGATGAACAAAAGATGTAAAAACATAGAACCCACACCATTCATATATTAATTTCTATATTCAAAAATTTAATTCCTTGGGGAGCATGGATTAAATTTCCTGAAACCATTAAGGGATATAAAAACATGATATCACAGGCTTCCACTAATAACTAACTCACCTTGGCATGAAATAATTTTACATCTTGAATTCCATTTTCATGGTGTACATTTTTTTGACAGACTACTCCAATGCTACACGAAATACCTAATAGTATTCATAAATATAATCCATGGACCTCATAATCATGATGTGAATCAGGTTCATGTCATTGACCACTAGTTGAAACAATATTGAATCTCTATCCTCCACCAAACACTCCCCAACCCCCCAAAACGACAATGAAACTTGTTCGGAATGTATAAGATGTAACAATAATGTTCTTGAAGAAAGACATGGTGTGGAATATATGTCGTAAATTTTCATCCAATTTCAATTTTGATCAAATTTGTACTTTATAATTCAAATTATAACACTATAATATTGAAAGATTCATTACCACATAATGTTAAAATTAGTTAGACTGGGGGTTAATCCAAAAAGGGTTAAAATGATATCTAAAATTGTAAAAATTTAATAGGATGATTATATGAATGAAATATCCTTATTATCATAGAATAAATGTAATTTTCAAAGATTTTATAAGATTTATAATTTTATTATACTATAATATTTTATGAATATAAAAAATTTCCCCTCCCCACACTTATAAAAAGACAGCCCTTCCCTATCTTCTTTACCCTACATTGATCCATATAGCTTAACCAAACCCTTATAATTACAATTATAATAATACTTATAAATTCTCTAGATGATTTTTAATTTATATAAGACCATACCTATGTCCCTTAAGAGAATATATAGGGTATGTTAATTTAAGAAGAGGTAATCATATTTACAAGCATATTCATATTTTTTTCTTCCTATAATTAATGAAAATATATTATAACCATTATAAAATAATTATTATATTGTAATAAATATAATTATATTTTAATATGATTATGGGAAAACCAGTATCTATGTATTTTATATCCTAAAAAATGAAAAAACATCGCATGTGCATATATATAACTTACCATCACCACATAATAGTGTAATTAATTTATCATCAAAATTTAACATGGATGGTTCAAAAAATAAATATATTGAATATATATGATATTTTTCACATAATTATTCTTCTAGAATTGAAATATCAAAATTTACCTTCTTATCTTCCAATCTTTTGGAAAACAATCACATCACTCATACATACTTATGGACTATGTCCTCTACAAACGAATGTGATTCATTTTTCATTTCTAATTTAGGTGTGTTTTAATAAGGATAAATTTATTTAAAATATATGATATATATGATATAATAATTATTCTTCAAATAAAAATTTATTTTTTTATATTTGTTTCATACAATTAGTTTAATATGATTTTCACGCTAATTACTACAATTGTTTTTTCATTATTTTTTTTTTATTAAATTCAAATTATACTACCTATATTAAAAATGATCAATCTTCAATGGATTTATGTTTAATTTTTGACCCTCCCCCCAATTTTTATTATATTTTTTTATATGTATGTTATTATGTTTACATTGAAAATTGATTTAATTCATGTTTTTATACAATTTGAAATGGTTATCAAACCCCCTTTTTATTCCCATGGGTTCTTTATTATGTGAAAGGTGAATTATTTTATTTTGAAATTTATATAAATACCGAAATAATTCATCAAATTCTTTATAAAAACTGAAGGATTTTCTTTTAAACATTTTATGAAACCCATTTTATTTTCATGAGTTGATTAAGATGTGATATTTGAATGACTTTAAATTGGAACTAATATGTGTGGATGATGAGGGTGTGGTGCTTTATCTCCCACCAATGCATTTCATAAAAGCATAAATGTCATGAGATATACATATGATCAAAATATTTAATTCCTCACATGAGTAGTTATAAGTGTGTGACTCATGAAGGTGATGTATACATAGGTTCAATTGCGTTATCTCTCAAGAAAATGTGAAAATTTTTGATTCATAGATATAGTGTTTCGTAATTATAATGTGTGTTCCACTATTGAATTATGTTATTCATTTTGATATTAAGTTCACATGATTCATGTATTATATTAAATATGTTCAATCCATGTTTTTACTATTGTGGTTCCCTTTAAATATTTTGGGGAATGAAGTTCTTATGTCATTTTATTTTAACATCACAAATGATTTATGACTATGACTAATACTAATATGAGATTTATCTTCTGATTATGTTTGTTTCTTATGAATAAGATGTATTCCATCATGAATTTTTTATTCTATCCATGCATAAATTTTTATGTCACCAAATTCTTAATTTTTAATTACATAGTTTATATGTTTGATTTGTATATAATGATATCATTATATGATGGTATTGAATGGTTTAATAATTATTAAATGATTGAATGAATTGTTAAATTAGTTGATTTTTATCTAGTATACAATGAATCTATACCTATCAATCATTGGGATATTAATTTCTAATTTATTAAATTTAATGTTTATATTATCTGAAATATGTAAAATAAAGGCATATTTAGTTGGGTTTATTCAAGTTGTTATCAGAGCAAAGCCTTAGTGTTTTTTAGATATTGGATAATCTATTTTTAGAATTATGTTTTAGTGGAATCCTGAGATATGTTTTCATGTATAGGATGATGTCAAAAAAAATTAATAATTTATTTATTTTATAGTTTTCCTTGATATTACAATAAAACCGTAAAAATTTATAATATATTTTTCTTTATATAAATTTGATATCTCTCATAACATTCATTACATGCGACATTGATTTTAAATGAATCGTGATATACTGTTATTATATTATTATATAATAGTACAATTATCAATTATCTGTTAAATTGTAGATTATAAATATAGATGAATAAATTAAAAAAATCATGTATTTAAAATATATTCAATAATTATCAATTGATTATAAATGAATATAAGATATGTTTAATTAAAGGAGAGGTTTATTTTTCTGAAAACTATTTTTATGCACGTAAGGTGACTTGATCATAATAAATTAATATGTTACCTATTTATAATAAAAATAATATTTTAAATTATATATGTTATCATTTATAATAAAAAAATTTCTAGGTTTGGGATATGAATATTTCTAGTTTTGTTCCTAAAAACAGTAATTTTCAAAATAGTGGTTTTCATCACATGTGGCAAAAATCTAATGAAATTAATTTAATAAACTTATAGGTGCTTAATCATGAAAAATATATATATTATTTTCAATCTGGAGGTAAAAATATCAAAAATAGACCCCTTTAGGTCATTATGATTACAAACCATGATATATATATATATATTATTTTTAATTAGGAGGTAAAAATTTCAAAAAAAGGCCCCTTTTTGGTCATTATGAATAGAAACCATGGTAAAATATACCTCCTTAGTAAAGGATAAATAAGGTTAGCCTTGGATAAACCAATGTTTTTGCATTTTTCATCATCATTAATATTTTGTTAATTTAGTTAAACAAATATAGTTTTATTCCTAAAAATAATTTTATTTTCAGAAAATTTTCCTTAAAATAACTTGTATAATATTTAATAAAATAAATGATACTGAATGAATCTCTCTTACTTTTAAATATCTTTTAGGTGTTCATATTCGGGGAAAACCTAGTGGTGAATGAATAATAAAGTTTTTTTTTAATAATGAAATTTTTTTCATTATGGTAATTAATTTATAATTCATTGTGATATTATAAATACCTTAAATTCATATGAAACTCTAGTATAATATTTTTATAATTTATAAGAAAATAAAATAACTAATTTTCAAACAAATATAAGTAAAGTAATTTTATTTAGTTATAGTGTTCAATGAATTTTATCAATAGATTAAATATATTTTTTACATTTTGAAGGATTATATATTCATTCTATTGTTTTCTTGGTTTCATTAACATTAAATTAAATGAATAATGTCAAAAATGAAATTAGTGTTATTTTATGAAAATTATATTATGTTAAACTATTTGAAATTTAAAAAATAAATTCATGTTATAAAATTTGTATAATATATGTTTTAAAATTTCATACATTTTACATATATGATCCTATTTTTACATTATAACTCAATTATAAACCACTGAAAAATAAAATAATGTTACGACTGTTAATATTAAAATTGTTTAACAAAGGGGTTAAACTACAAGATAAGGATTAAAATTAAACAAAAATATATCAAAATTTTATGGGTTGTTGGTATTTTAACAACATAGTTTCCCAAAATCAAATAACTATCCATATGGAATAATTTTTTATAATAATTACATTATTAAAACTATTCTATTATGAAATTTCATGTGTGTCCTCCCCATAATAGAAGGACACCCCCTCCCATCCCTTATTTATAGAAAATTGAGCAATATATATATATATAATACGATATTATCTTATAATAATCCATAAATACATTATGAAGGTTATTTTCTTCCAAAAATATAATCCCTAGGATCTTTAAAAGGATGTCTAAAGAAGTTATTTTAGAGAAGATGTGATTCTATTAACCCGTCACTTCGAAATTAATTGTTTATTTACATCATATAAATCAATGTTATTTATCATAAAATAAAATAAAATATTATGTTTTGTTTAATTAATTTTTTTGTTATTATGAAACCACAACTATCATACCTCTTTTCTATAAAATGATAAGTGAATGTATTGCTCATGAGTACATGTGATTTATAATCTCTACATGATCATACACATCATTTTTCATCCATATAATTTATGGATACATATAATAAGGATTTTAATGTTTATATATTATATTTATGAAATTATATTTATTATTTAATGATAATATCACATATTCCTTCTTATATTATAAAACATTGGAATATGATAATTTCATTCGTTCATATGTATGGACTACCACATCCATGATGTGATCTGATTCAATAATCATTTCAAGTTTACATGGATGGTGACAAGGATTTATTTAATAAATACTATATATATATGTGATTTTTTAATTATAATATAATAATGATTTATTATTTATCATTATTCATTCTATAAATCAAAATGTGTAAATAATTCTCTTGCACACATATGACCAATAATATCCATGATCAATTTAAATAATTTTTTTATCACTATATTTATTGGATTTCACTGTATAAAAATATAATAAATATATATTAAATTTAAAATTTGGTTGAAATTATGTAGATGATATAACTATTATCATATAATAAGGACTAAAAATACCAAACCAAAACATAAATGACAAATAAAACTGTTATTACCTAGAACAGTAATTTTTTACAAGGAACTATTAATAAAAAGTTGATAGAAGATAATTAGTAACACATATATGGTCTAATATAAGTGATTTTTCTTGAAATAGATGTATAATAAATCTATCATTATTATATAGGAGGTTTGAATATATATGAAAGAATTCATATAAGAGGCAATGCTTTATTTCACAATCCCATTATTATTCAAGATTCATTATGTTGAAGTTAATGTTGGGAAATTATTTAATAATTATATCATAAATAAATTATTTTAATTACACACTTTTAATTTCTATAAAATAATATTTTTTCAATCATTTTACACATTAAATGTACTTATATACTGAAAATTTTATTTACGGAAAATGAACTGTGCTGTTTGAATCTGTTGGGAGATTATCCCATATTTGTCCTAATTTTCATTAAAATTTATTAAAGTACGATATTAAAATTATCAATAAGTTTAAAAAATTAATTCATAATAATTTTTTATTTTTTAAATAATATTTTAAAAAGAATTTTCTTTTCATTTTTCAAATGATGTACTTTTGAACTTATTTACCAAAGTGCGAAAGAAATCATTTTTTATCTTTTACCGCATGAATGGAATATCCATCCAACATGGAAAAAAAATTATTTGATTATTATTTTACAATTATAACTGATTATTTTAAAATAATATTATTTATTCAATATTTGGAAATTTAATGATTTTAAATGATTTATTTCATAGTGAAATGGGTATTTTCTTCAAGTAATTCCCCAACAGCATTTTGAAAGTGTTTTCATATATATCAGAATCCTTTGTTGAATATTATGCTTTTGTAAGTATATATTATAATGAAAAAAACCACCATATGTCTCTAGATAGTTTATGATAACTTTGACTTGGGAATGTATTGATATTCTGTATTTTGGTTCTTTTAATACATGAAGTTATTTATTTTTAAGGCATGTTGAATATATATTTCTATTTATTCATATGAATATTTCATTTTCCATGTTACGTAATAGGTGGGCATAGAAAATACATGTCCCCTTAATTAATTAGTGTGAATCTTGAGATAAACTATACTAGGTATTTGGATGAGGTTTTACCAATTTATGTATGTTGTCTTCTAATGAGGCATTGTTGGTATATTTTAGATTTCTTATTATAAAGCCTCGATAATAATTTTCCTATGTTCTACATTATGAATTCTAAAATTATGAAATTAGTTAGTTATGAATAAATTATTATATTAATAGTTTTGATATCCATCGATATGGTTTTAACTAATGTTACTACTTATATGGGATTATTTGGTTATAATTTATTTTATTCCATATTATTCATTCCATAGTAGACTTCAATATGTTAATACCATTAATAAAGATCTTTAATAGAAAATGTATTATGTTTTCCTTCTCCCAGAATTATATGAAGTGTATTATGATTGATATTCATTATCATAAAATGTGAAATAATGTGCTCATCAAATGAAACACTATATTTTATTTTCTATTTCAAAATGTATTGTATGATTCATTGATAAATATAGTTATCCATTTAAATAAAAGTATTCTTTCCATTGGTATGTGATCACTTATATCCTATACATATTATAAAATTTAACAACCTACCTTGGGATACATGAGTTTGGGTATTTACAATTATATAATTTTATTGATATCTAAAAGTGTATATGAATTTGGAATAAATCTATATAAGGTAAAAAAACATCAACAAGGTTCATTGATCATTGAATTGATCATCACTATGGTGCACGATGAGTGTGATTAATTCTAAATAACAATCCAAACACTTTATGAGAATATTATTTAGTGATTCATATTTTATTTACAAACCATAATAAATGATTTTTGGAAATTATTATTCTATGTTTAGGGATTCTAATAGTTTGTAGTCAGTTAATATCTTATATTTTAGTGCTAAAATTAATAAGTTAATGTACTTGTGTTATGTATGATTTATTTCTTATGTTATAATAGGTATTTCTTAGAATAAATATTCTTATTATATATATTTTTTTTAATAATGAAATTTATTTATCATGGAGTAACTATTTTTACATTTGGTATGATGGATAATGTAGATATTTTCCCAATAGGAAGCTTAACAAGATCATAATTGAAGTTTAAAACCATGTGATTAGGCTAAACCAACTGTTAACAATAATGATGAATAATGTGAAAATAATTGAGATTCAAAACACACTAAATAAGATAAGGATGAATTCCCATGTTTGTATGAGTGAAGTAGATAATGAGGTAATGTTTATTCAATTGTAATAGTTTTAAACATTTGTGGAGATGTAGAATGAATTGTTTTTAATGGAGCTAGTTTGGTTTATATGTGTAGAAAAGGAGGGAATAGTGAAATTGAATATGATGGAAAAGTGAATATATCTTCAAAATGATGAATGGATACTGAATTAATCATCTTGAAATAAAAAACAATGTATTAACTATGTGTAACATTTACTTATTCAAATCAATTCCTTAATATGGTGGTTAACAAGGATGGTCGAAATAAAAAACATCAAAAACAAGTGAACTAATACAAAAAAAAGAGGGTTCTAAAAATAATGTGGACTAAGGAAAAATGATCACCCACTCAAGAACATTAATTATTGTATTCAAATCTTATAAAATACTACAACATCCTCATATCACTTTGATTAAATTACCCCTCCTTGTGTTCGTTTCTATGTGGAATATAGGATATGAGGATGACCTTGATCCTTGTAAAAGTTTTTGACATTAACCTATATCTTTTCCAAATTCTAGTGGTCTGCCTGATCCTCGGTGAGGGCCACCTACAAATTTTTGTGCTGTAAAATTCCTAATGTAATATATTATAGACACTAGTTGGATAATGGGTTTTATACTATATATTGTATTTCTAATGTATCAACCATCAAGGTTGTATTGTCATTGGATGTGACTTGTAGTTGGGGTGGTATGGTAATAAAACACAAGAACCCCTATTTTATTTATTCATGTGTCTCTACTGATATTTTATCGACCCACATGATCCTTTTAGGCCCTTTTGGAAATATTTTTCTCTCTCATCCTTATCACATGGTGGATCAATTTAAGTGGTTATCGTAATATGGTATGTATGTCTCTCTTCATACCTGGATCTCTCTTATATTATTAATATAATATTTATAGAGTATATTAAATCCTTGGGATTAATTTGATATATAAGAATCATTTTGGTTTGATGATTCAAGGATCTCCTCTCGATACCCTTTAGATCTATGTCCATGATACAATGATCTCCATCAGAGGCATCAAAACACATGCTTTTTGTGGATTGACTCCATTCATTACATGTAGGAGTTTCTATTTCATATATTATTCATAAGATTAATGTATTTATTTAATTCATTATTTCTCAATTTATAATTTTTTATACATGGTTTGATCATTTGATGCATAAAATGACCCTTTCTGGTTAAAATTGTACTAGTCATGAATAGTTTTTTAGTGAGCCCTTGCAAAAAAATGAATAGTTTTTTTAGAATTAATATATTATTTTGAAAGTAAATATTTCTTATCTCTAATTATGGTAGTTAGTATTAATGAATTTTGAATCCTTATTTAAATAAAAATGTGTTGATTCTATAAGATAATTCCAAATGGCATAAAATTGTAATTTTTACATAAAATGTTTTATGGGAATAATTTAATGGAAAAAAATTGATGGTTCATTTTAAAAAGATTTTTTGAAATTATATTTCATCAAATAAATAGATTTTATTATTTTATTTTTAATTTTTTCTCAAATAAATGTTTGAAACAAGACGATGATATCTGAATGGGAAATGGGTAAATATGTTCCTTTTGAATGGAGGATTGAAAGTGATGTCTTTTAAAATAATAAAGGGTTGGTTTCTGAATTTAGTTTTTCTTAATTAAAGAATTGTAACATCATAATATAAATTCCCATTTTTTATAATTCTTTCATGACCTATTATATACCATTTTATTATGTGAATGGATCTTAATGAAGAGAATGACAGGTGATGTAATATGGGTTACACACTTTGAGGAATCAATAGAGTGGGGGTGATATCTGAACATTGTTTTTGATGGAATCTTGATTGTGAATGTTCATGCTAATTTGTATCCATTTTGTAACACCCATAACTAGTTATCTCCCTAAACTTTTTTACTATTCATGGGAAACCTCGGTTTCTAGTGTAGTGGACTTAGATTTATGTGACCTTATTGTGGAATCACACCACAAATAGAATCTCCCTAAATAATGTAAATTCATGATAGTTATATCCTCTTAGGAGTAATGTGTTCCCTCAATTTGTAATCTTAAGTACCTGATAGACTTGATAATTTAATTCATTTAGTTTTTTTATTCTTTCCTTTGGGGGAATCAATAACGTATCTAATAATTTCCCATTATATATGTCATTGATACTTTATATTGATACTGAATCTATTAATATAATCACTTAATTTTTAAATGTAACTTGAGTTTCCATGTTTGACTTTTTTTATTTTATTTATTGATTGTTATAAGCTATTATCCTTATCCATTAATTTATAATAGATAATTCATTGTTATTGGAACATGGAAGCACCCACAATTTTACTTATGCATTGTTATCCTTTTCATTCCAACATTTTTTAAAATAATTCCTAAAAGTATGTATTTTATTAAAATAATATTATTACATATTATCATCTTGAGATTTGGTAACAATATTTCAGAATGTAAAATATGTTAATTTGGACTCTGTTTTTCTCACAATAGGAATTTATGGAACATTATTACCCTTTTTAATTTTTTTTTAGAATAATTATTTATAATAGAATAAAAATGTTCCCCTACTCTTATATTCAAATTAGTGCACCTGAATTACATGACATTTAAAGTGATTAAAATTTTTTGGGTGCTCCTACTGGGTTTTTTTTCTAACACCTTTCCTATACCACTTAGTTTCTATAACAATTATTTTTTCCATAGTAGTTTTCCAATTTCTCTTCATATTCTTATGTGGGTTTGTAATTGTTTTCTAAAGGGAAGGTGACTTGATAAAGGGTGTGTGGTGAAGGACCACTAAGATATGGGTAATTATAGTTGATTTTTTTCATTATGGACCAAGATTACTCATCACTTTTTGGTTTCCTGTATCTACATGAATAGGATTTAATGTTCATTTATATGTTTATATAGTTTTAATTTATTATTTCATTTTATTTTATTTTTTGGTGAAATTAATAATAGAGGACGTTTATTGATTCTTAGGGTCTTGAATATAGCCCTTGGGGATCAGGAACACCCTTTGTTCCAATAGTGATTTGTTTTTACATCAGTTCACATTCTATTCTGGAAAATTAATTAGATTTTGTTTGAAAGGTGTTTTATACCTAAAAAGGTCCTTCTATTAAATACATTCTGTTATTTATTTAGTGTAGGTCATTATATGAATGGGTTTGGTGATGTTTCTGGACTCAAGAGGTAGTTAATTAGTTGGTAATTGGTGACAATCATTAAAAATGAGCCATGATTTGCAACTAAATGTGCGTATTAATTCTTTTTTGTTAATTATTCACTTTTTCATTTTCATGATATATTGATTCTTAACTCGTTAATAATTGATTTTTGGAATTTCTTGTGGATTTCTGATGGATAAGAGAGATGAACAAGGATGAAAGTGATTTCATGGGTATATAAATGATTATGAATCAATGTAGTTGATTTTTAATTAAAAAAAGTTATAGTTTTGGGTTCATGTGTGGTTTACAAGATCATATATCCAAGGAAATTTTATTTCAAATTTAACCATGATCCTGACACCATGTCCATTTTCATCCAAAAGTACTACACATAAGTGAGGTTAGTTTGAAGGTTTAATTTATTCAATGAATGATAAATTGTTTGATTTTTTTCCTTTTTTTGTTTTTATTTAAATCCATTTATGTTGATTTCAAATCAAATGAAAAAAAAATATTTTGTAACATAAAGTAGGTCAAGTTTTATTTCTTTTTAAAAAAATTAATTACAAAAAAGTGATTTATTTATGAAATTTTTTTCTGGAAAAACCATTGTTCAGAAACTCATATGTTATGTGTTAAATTAATGAACGAAAACAAAAAATATTCAGGGGTTGTAAAATGGAATTGGAAGAAAAATGGGATTAATTGTTTAAAAAAAATATGATATTTTCCATGAGCTAATTAAATATTATAAAATTATGTTGGATATAGATAAATAATGCATATATTAGGTGGGATATTTAATTTTTTACAATATTGGGAAACATTATATATATTTTAGATAATTATACTTTGATAAACTAGTTTTGGTCTTTGTTTGAATGATTTTGGTATGTGTTTTTTTATTTGGTTTTATAATATGCCTAAGGTGGTGAGCCATTGTTTCATAATGTATATAAATGTTTACAAATATTTTTTCATAGAAATATAGAATATAAATTACCTCGTAAACACATTATTGTATCCCTTCACATATTTCAGAAGTGGTATCTTGGGTTTATGACTCTTCCTAGACTTCGAGTTGAGTGGTTGGGTCAAATTTCTTCTAGATTTTGGACCCAATATATAATTTTTTTTCTAATATATGATGAAGGTGAGTGTGGTTCTCTGTAAGGAATGAGGTGGATTGATGAAGTTAAAGGAGTCATTGATTCTCTTAATAATTATGTTTCTCTGAAGGTCACGTATTTCTTCCCCTTTATTAAGAGACATGAATGAGAGTTTTGGGAAATCATGGCTCATACCAACCTATACGAATTAATATATTATGAATTATGTATGTAAGTCTGAATTCATTAGAAATTTATTATGTAATTGAAGGAGAAATTTTTTTAGTTCATGGTTCCTTTCCAATATAAGAGATGCATTAGGTAGTATTCCAATATGATTTCATGTTTTCCATGTTTCTCACTTGAACATGTTGGTGATGAATCTATAAATGGACATTGTTTTGTTTTATTTCATCACTAAGAACATAAAAATGTCATATGAGTTGTATACATGAGCTATTATATGATGGTTCATGAAAAATACATTCTAAAAGAGGAAGATCTGTCAATTTGGAATGAATTGGTTGATTCCTCATCCATTGTTTGATTAGGTTAATATTTTTCCTCAACTGTAACACAAATATTGGTTGAGTGGGGACAATAATCATAGGAAAAGAATATTAAACTTATGTGTTTAAATTTTTGTGAAACAGTTCACTCTATGATTCTATGATTTAAATATTTTACAATATTTTTATTAGTACAGTTTTTTGGGTTATATAAAGTTGTTTTCAAATTTCGGATACTTTAGTGTGGATGTTCTGGGAAATATCATTTTTTGGTCAGCCTTCTTGTTATGGGGATCAATTCTAAATTATTTTGGGATATTTTGGTTCCACTCATGTAGATCTTTTATAGTGTTCTTTGAGAGTTTATATCATTATGTGGATGTATATCCATGATATATCTCAACATTATATTTGTGTTCTTTCTATCGATGAATGTTATTGGTCTTCATCATTAATGGTTTTAATCTCTTGACCTGGTTATGGATCATTGACTCGGAGAGGAATTGTGGTGTAGAAAATGCTTTAAGACAATAATAATCAATTCATAGGCCTCGTAGTATAGTATTATCATACTATAAATGTTTTTTTGTGTATGTCAATTTTTTCACATGTTTTAAATTTGCTTGGACCCCTTGAGGTGTATTTTTCTATTATGGATAGAATGAAATATTATTCATGAATCCTATATATATTTTGGATTACATTATTTGGATATTCTTTTTGTTTTATCTCTGGGTGACTCCATTTTGTTTTGGTTGGATATCATTTTTGTATCATCCAAACACATTTTCATATAAAACCAATTTTTTGAATAGTGGGTCACATGGCCCAATATTACCTCCCCATAAGCCAGAGGTTTCTCACTGATATCAAGGGTCTAAGGAGTTCATAGTGGGGAGACTATACCCTCATGATTAGAGTAGCATAAAGGTATATTAGAAACAAAATAATAAGAAATATTTTATATAGTTATAAATGAAATACTTAGATTCATATGAATAATATAAAATAGTTATAAAGATAATTCAATGCCAATATACCACCATGCATGCATGTATATATGATGTTACAAAAAAATACAGTATACATACAATAAGAAATAAAATACCATAAATTACATGAATTAATAAATGAAATATGTGCCCTCGGTGATATCTCTATGAGAATCCTAAGCTCAATCACATTCATGTACTCTTAAATCCTAGGTACAATAAAAACATCAAATGCAGTAATCCATGGTCATGCAAACATGAAAACATCTTATTTACCTTAGTGAAATGGAAGTCCAAGAAGGTTTTGTGATATAAATATTATTAGGATACCATCCATTATATCTAAAATATAATCCAATCCTTGGAAATTAAGTAATCAATCTATAGGTATAAAAATTGATATATAAAAAATAGGAATAAATAAGAAACAACCCACCATGGTTCCTAAGGAACAAAATGATGATCTATCTGACTTAGATCACATGTAGAATAAATGTTTATTTAGTTACTACACATATATGGTAATATATATATATATTTATATATCACACTTACCTATATGAACCGAGTACATGCAGACTTATGTGACCATATACCTGTAATATGTGTTACTGGCTAGACCAGGGCATAACAGAGTCGTCCATAACCATTAAGAATGAGCATATAAGCTCTATAATCCCGGTACATGTCCAACATTTCATAATGAATGGTATATATCATGATATTCAATTTATATGGTGGTTGTTCCATAATGTCAAAACCCTAAATAGTAGTGAGTGTGCCTTCATTCCCACACTCACTTGGTAACATAGTGTGCCATGTCCATTATATCGATAGTATCAATGGTGTGATATGCCAGGATCAACAACCAATGTCTAGGAGCATGATACCTCCGTTATCAATATAACCCATACCACAATACATAGAGTAAATTAATGTGTAGTTTTTAATAATGATCATAATAGGATACATGTGGTATTACCTCTCATGATCCAAATTTACCAATCCCATGCAAAACAATGGTGTTCCATTTTTTACAATTTAAATTTAGAATGTACTAAGATTGATAATATTGGCATGGAATTACCACTATTATCCATTCATTTCATTAAAAAATTAATTTTATTGAATACATACAAAATGTCATTGGGAAAGCGACTTAAGATAATCTGTCCATATTGTTTATTTAGATTGATACATTACAGGAAGGAAATTGTCACTGTGAATAAATTCCTCTTAAATATATTTCATCCCATTTATATCAAATAACATACTTAATGAAAACAAAATCATTAATAAACTATTCAATTAATGAAATTTCATTGAATTTATCAAAAATAGAAATTCATTTAACAATGCTGAATGGGACACTTAGAAGGTACCATGGTCAAGAAAATATTTATATAAAAGGAGGGAAACTCCATTTCAGAACATCAAAAGGACATTTAGTAATAATTCCTTAATTTAAAAAAGAGAAAAAATAATTTCAAAACAAAATTCCAGATATCCAAACTTGATTTCAAGCACAAATCATTAAATTGTATTTTAGAAGATATAGAACCTCATCTGAGGTGTCTTATTATGAAATCATGACATTGCTTATAAAAAATCAGTAACATAGTTTAATAATCACATTGATATATCATAATTAAATTTTCGTTAATGAATAATTTTAAATAAACCCCCCAACATTGGAAAATAAACATAAAGTTTCAACGCATCACTTAGGAGGTGTCATTACTATTTTGATGAATGCCTACAAGGATAAATTCCATTACCAATCTAAGTTGAATACTTGGAATGTGTGCCATTAATTATTATCAATAAATTATAAATGGTAAATTAAATCATGCACACCTAAGGGATGTCCATGATTGGGGTTTTAAACCTCAAACCACACCATAAGTCTTGATAGAAGTAAAAAAAGATTCATAAACTTATTTAAAATTAATAACTCTATTTTAAGGAAACACATAGAAAATAGCCACATGTGGAACAACTGAAACATTTATAATACAATTCAAATCTTTTGAATAAGTCATATACCACATAATTTAATCATATTTGGCCAGATATGTCTAACATCCTTCTTTAATTTGGTTCAGTTTGGAAGAAATCTATGAAATGGACATCCTCCCTAAAAATAGGGAAAATGATCTTGGATATTGATAAATATATCAAGAGTATACTAAATGAAGGAATGATAAAAATTAATAATGATATTACCATTGAGGATTAATAGATACTGATGGTGTTCGATTTAGACTTTAGACCAATGAGATATCATCACCCCATGAGAGGGAGGAAAGGGAAACCAAACTACCAGTGAAGATCCTCAAGTGGATGCAGGAGGATAAATAAAAGAAGAAATGAGTTTAAAAAGACATTAAGGGAAAAAATGTTCATTTCAACATTAAAAACTAGGTCACATGTTTTGGCCACAAGGTTTTACCATAACGTGAAACATCCATATGAACCCCACTACCTAAGAACCCTACCCCTCATGTTTTGTTCCATATGATTAGAAAAATTAGTAGAAAATTGTTTGACAAATAGTTCATATGTACTGCCTAAGTTGCACTGAATGTCTGGGCTAAGAAATAGTTTCTATAAAACTATGTTTATCCGATCCACTTCACATCTTCTTACCTCTATAATTAAGATGGATTTATTCTAGGGGCCACATGGTTTCAGAATAATTGAGTTCCTTATTCACACCTTCAAACCTCATGATTTCCAGAACCCAGAGCTCTCAAAACACGACAGAGATCCAGAAAAACCATATGATCCATAACTCAAGTAAAAAAACCTCTTTAAAGTCTTAATAATAATAATATTATGCTTTTAACATCATTACAGAGAATGAATCATCCTACAAATGCTAAATTTCAAAATCCCTTGAAATTTTTCCTTAGCATGAAACACGGTTGTTACGACCTCCCCACTTTAGAACCTGTCTTCCCAAAGAATATGTCGACAACAACCAAAATATCACCTAACCTAAAAGGGTCATGATTTATTATTCAAATGGCCACACCTAGTTTGAAAATTCAATAGACACCTCAATGATTATTCTTAATAACACGTCACTTAATCCTTCAAAACATTTTCCCATGCTCATTTTATATCTAGAAACACTGAACAAGTGATTAACCTAGACAATTTATCTAGATATATGATCACATAATTATCTCATGATACCTTAGGAAAATTAATCTCCCCTTCATAGGTTGTATCATTAGAATGAGGCCCATTCCAAGCCATGGTACCTCCACCATCATAATTTCCTTCAAATCAGGCCTTTATTAATTCTAAAAACACTCACAGTAGGATTTCCAATAACTTGGTGATCCCAATTACCTATGAGGCCGAAATAGTATCCTCATTGTAATAAAAAGGTCAAATACTGATCGAAAAAACTATAAATGTTCACAAAATATTTCTCGGATGAATTTGATGACACTTAGACCACACCCAATTTAACCTGATGACATGATTAAAATTTCTCCTCTCGAGTGTACAAATTAAACAATAAGGATAAACATCCAACCAATATATGATGAACATTAAAAATATTCTCATCTTAGATATCTGACATATTTCCAACCAAAATTTTATGCCTTATTCCAAGGAATATTACATTTATCAAGAGAATGCTAACTGAATCCCATACCTAAAATCCGGTGAAGTCCCTCATCCAAATCATCACATGAACATTTTAACTATCCTATAACCCCATGAAAAAAATGTGTAACCAAGATATTTCCCATTGGAATTTTCACCCATTAAATGTAACCTCCTTTCCAAAGAAAAGTATAGTATATCCAGAAATCCATTAAACTAGAGTCCAAGGAAGTAACCTAATATAGTACATACTCTATGATTTCATGTGATATGTCGTCACAAAGAAAAAACAATCACATAAAAACAATGAATGAACCCAGAGAAGAATATTCATGGTGGTGACATCATAGTAAAAAGGATAGTGTCTAAGAGACATCTAAAGGAATTCTAATATAAGATCCTAGGTATCACTTAGGACTACCAAGCCTCAAAAGTTCCACCCATATATCTTTAAACACTAATAGAATGGACACATCTATCACAACAGATTTTAAAATGTTATCATGGAATGAGAAAAATTATCTCTAAATGGTGTTAGGATGAATTAATTATTAAAAAAAATCTCATATAATAGAAGAATACACTAAGATGGATTGAATGGATTCCATCCAATGACATGCATCTACTTGAAATAAGATCAGTAAAACCACTAATAGTAGTCTCCTTTTATATGAATATCGGTTTCACCTACTGACATGACATCATTAAACATTCACAAAGCCTCTACCACCCATGTAATCCTTTTATCTATCCATCATAACCACAAAATTATATCCAAGACAAATGATATTTGTGAAGAGGTTACGTACACAGCTAGCCAAATCAAAATTGTTCTTCCAAGAAAGCACTGACACATTACAAAGCTTATAAGCCCCAAATTCCATCAAGATAGAATGACCATTTCAAATGGTACTACGTTTTTGTTCTCCTTCTACTTGGAAGGAAACATTTACCAGAACTAAAATTATTCTACCCAAAATGAGAGTGTCCTTCTCATAGAATGTATAGATATTCTGAACCCTCAAAAGCATCATAGAATATTACACAAAGGAAAAAAACTCACCAATGTTTCAAAAAATGCTATACTATTCGAAGTCATCCTGAGAATTGGTATGAACTTTATGCCTATAATTCCTAGGTCACTATACTATAGAGATTTCTTGAGAATGTACTCAATTGCTCTATGATCGATGATTCCATCAAACTCAACTAGTTTGTTACAACATTTATGACTCGACATTACTACATACATCAACACATGATACCATGAGATAACATGAGCATATGACAAATCTTTGATACTAACCATAGGCTTATTATCCCTATAATGTTAATTATCTGATGGCCAATGTAGGTAACTGGTTCAAATTTACACTATACCACAGAACTGTACTTCAGACTGACATCCTATTGAGTCACCCAATGAAATATAATACATTAAACAGACATACTAGTGGTTGAACATTCCCTATGAATGACTGAAATACTAAACTGAGAATTTCACAATCCTTATTAACATAAAAGGGTTCAATGATATCATGACTAGCCAACTGAACCATGGCATCATTTAGAAGCTACACATCCCTATTGTGGATAATGACATTGGAACGACATCAAAAATATGAAAAGTAACATATTTTTGAAAACCATTTATGATATATGGATGATACATACCTCGTGATAGCCCCTTATGGAATCATAATCATCGAACATGTCACAAGGTCACTACAAAACATATTACACTATGCCATATGCCTGGCTTATAAGACTATTACTAAAAAGGGTAAAATGTCTATGAATTTCACTCACATTTATATTCCTGGGAAACTCCTTGTGAAATAAATCAAAACCTATGTGAGGTTTTGAACTATGGAAACCACATAATATTCTATTTTAAAATAATTTCATTTATTCACACACAATCATAAATCATTTAAATGATTTAAAATAGAACGTCATGTTCCATTAATGAAAAAAAGATCATGGTACCTAATTTAGCTAACCATATAATAAAAACAGTAAATTATTTTCAAATATTCTCTTTATACATTCTACATTTATTGGAATCATATCATCATTAAGAAATTTAACATATAAGTTAATTTTAACATATAAGGTGAACTACAAGGGCCATGTAATGCCAACTTGGGTGTAGCATAATGAAACCTAATTGTAGTTGCATCAATGATAAAAATTATATACCCTTGTTTAGGGTCATATCATAGGAAACATTTTCCAACTGACCTACTGGGATCTAGCTATGTATTTTAATTTTAATCATGTTGATTTCCATGCCCATGATATAAAGACGAAATCCTTTATTAAGGAAACCAAAACATTTCAAATTAAAATTAAACATTTACAATTTTAACCATTTCAATGTATATTATGGTTATATATAATGGTTTGGTCGCATTTCTTGTCATCCCAAAATATATAATGTTCCCACACACAGCGTAAAATATAGGCTACAACACAATAAATTGAAACCAAATCGCTATAATATTTGAGTTTTAGTAGCATTTACATGTTAACAGTGGTCTCTAAATACGTATAATGCTCAAAGATGGTCCATGTACATTATTTTCCTTTTCCCATATATATGGTTCCCATACACCATACAACTGAAAATAGGAAACCGTTTTAATCATATCCAATAAATTCATTCCATGAAAAAATTTATATATATGTCAAACATAATTAGCACGTCATAAAAATAATCTAAACACACAAAGCATGTTATTAATTACAAAAGAAAAATAAATGGGAAAACATTCTAAATAAATAGTAATCATGTAATATATTCACTTAATAATGGAAACATATAAACATGATAAATTAATCAACCAAGTATTTAATATACATATGAATACTATTAAAATAACAAAAATGCTACAAAAATAATCATGTTACTGAAACACCTAACAAGGTATATAATATCTAGGATAAAAAAACAAAAGGAACACAATGAGAATCTTCTTGAAAAGTACATTACAACTATATAGAATGGAATATGAATGACATGAGAATGTATGTGTTCCAATAATGATGCATGAAATTATTAATCTTAAACATACGAAGACACTGATAAAATAACAGAATTTCATAAGTCAATAATTAGAGGATTGTACATGATTCACTCAAGATAAAATCAAATCAACTATAATACCAAACAACATGAACAATAATCCCAACCCAAACTTGTTATAATGTTCCCCATGGTTGTGGTGATGAGTCCTAGAAATGACTATTTACATAGAATCAACACATTCTTAGTATCATGTCTACCTACCCAAAATTGTAAGATAATGGAAATGGAATCCAATGATACCATGTTGTAACATACTGACATGGATTCCTATAAAACCAGTAGCTAGACTGGTAGTTCACATGGCCTCATGATTCCACCCCCCCCCCCCATACACCAGAGGCTACCAAATACTTGTGCGTGTTGAAGGAGGTGGTAGTGGGAGAATATATCCTAATGATAATATTTGTAAATTAGTATTTCAAGAAGTAATTGACAAACAACTACGGAAGTAATGATAGATGAATGAAAGGGTAGTGGAAGAATAATAAAAACTAAATATAATGAGAGGCCAATGAAAATAAACAGCCATGCATGCATGTATAGATGATGTTACATAAAATAAAAATTAGACTTAAAACATTAAATACAATAAGACAGATTTCATGAAAAAATTAAATGAAATAAGATCCCCAAGTGATATCTCCCGAATTATCCTAATATACAACATAGTATTGTTCTCCTAACTCCCATGTAGTGGAATAAAACACATACATGAATCAATGGTCCTACGAACATGAGATCTACTTAGGAAACCAATTGCCATGGAATCCCAAGAATGATGTGAGATATAAATACTTTTAGGATACCACCAACATTTTCTAAAATAGAATCCAATATGTGAATATAATGAAATTAGTGTGTAGGAATACATAATAATAAAACAAACCTTAATAAAACAAACAACCTAATTTACAGAGGGACACAAGGCAGCTATACCTAGTTTGACTCATAGATTGAATAAACATTTTTTTCATTTACCATATATATATAGTAATAATATACACACTCACAAACAAATATAATATTGTTATATATCAAATCCACCTATATGAACCATGTATGTGTGGACGTTAGTGGAAATATACCTGGAATAGAAGATGCCGGCTAGACTGGGACATAACATAGAAATCCATAACCAGTTTGAATGAGAAAATAATCTTTATAAATAGGATACATTTCATAAATATCATAATTACTGGGATATTTCATTCTTATCACTTGATATATTGAGGGTTCCATCGCATCAATACTCTAAATAGTGGTGTGTTTTCTTTTATTCCAACACTCACATGGGTTCGTGGTGCGCCATGACCACCATTCCAATATTTTCAATGGTGGGATTTGTCATTCACATCACCTGATATAAGGGACTGTGATACCAAAATTCTCAACTAAACCTTCACCATCTTCACCGGCCTATATCAATATGAAATTATATAATAATAATAATAAAAGGATCCACCAGTCATTACTTCTCATGCTCTACATTTAGAAAGACCATTAAAAACAAGGGTGTCACATTTATTACAATTCAAATTACGAATTCACTGTGAATGAGATGATTTGTGTGGACAAGCGACCTATTACAATTCATTTTATTTAAAATATATATTTCATTCAAATTATGAAAATCATCCCAATGCATGCTACATAATAAAATATTATCATATCATTTATACCCATTGTTACAATGAAGGAAGTAAATCATTCATGTCACACCATTACTATTAAATACATTAACTTCCAGTTATATCAGACAACATAAATAATTATATAATTCATCATGAAAAAACTTTTCAATCGATTACTTTCCATTGAATCTATCAAACATGACAATTAATTTAATGAGGATGACATATGCACTTAAAACCTACTATGTTCAAGAAACATTTATATGAAATGATGGAACCTTAATTTTAAAAAATCAATAGAGTCCATTTCATAAGTAGGGAATGTTTTTTAAATGAAAATAATGAATTAGGAAAAAAATCAATAATGCGAAATAGGATTTAATGAAAATTTAATCACTTTGTAACATAGAAGGAAATCCACCTCATCTGAGGGGTTTTGTTAGTATATCATTACATTTCATATCAAAAAAATAATTAGAGTAGTTTAACTATAACTTTTAGATATAATAACTCAATTCCCATTAAACATGAGTTATAAAGAAACTATCCAACATGGAATAAGAATCAAAAGGATTCAACATGGAATAAAGGATGTTTTATTATAAATTATATGAATGCATAGAAGGGGAATTTTCATTATAAATCAGATGTGGATTCATAGAAGGAATTCTAGGAATTTAAATAAATTAAATATATAGGGTAAATTCAATCCTGTACACACAAGGGGTGTTCATTATCAAGGTTTTCAATATCAAAATACACATGAAGGCTTGATGAGAGTAAAATATTGTGCATAAACCAATTAAAAATAATGAAATCAATTTTAATGAATCATAAAACAAAATTTGGTGTGTAGTACTAATTATCAAATATAAGTGGATAATATTCATTATCAATATATTAATAATAATATGTTCTGAATTCAATAAACATCAATTTTAGTTCATTATAGAAATTTAACTTCATTTCTCATCTCAAAGGAAATTTAGGTTTAAAATGAAAATTAGGTCCCAATCAATCATCTATTTGTGGAGAACATTATATTAATTTTTTGAAATTTGATATTTTTGTATATGATTTATAACTTATTTTGGAATATTTAATCTTCTATTATTGATGGATTAATCCCAAGTGAAGATGGTGATTTTTTAGAATGAAAACAGAAATTTTCTGGACAATGCATAATCGGCAAAAGGCCAATCAAACAGAAATGGGGCCCAAAAACCAAGACCAATGAAGCTCAAAATTTTAATGTACAAAGAGAAAAATATGGGGATCATTTAATTACACTTTTTATAGAGATAAGTCTCAATTTTTCATTGATATAATGGGATTCTTAGTTGAGATTTAAATGGTTGGCCTGATCTGAATGCACATAAATTCATCCCACCATTTTTACTACAACTTCCAAGAGGCTGCACCAAATGACCTGAAATATTTACATCTAATAGAGTACATATTAAAGAGAATATTTCTCTTTTACTACAACTCCTAATTCTTATTCCTTAAATTAAAAATTCACACATCAAAATAGAGGATGAATCTGGACGAATTTTCTAGACAACTCTGAAATTCCCTTGATTTTCTCAAGATCTTTTGACTCTCCCAATTAATGGGGATGGAATTTATTGTTGGGTGGAGTATCTAAGGCTCATAATATTCCTATATAAGGAGCAAGTGGTGGAGTTAATGGAGATCAATGTTTTTATTTCTTTCATTTTTATTGTCCATCTTTCATTTTGTAATCGCTTTGTCAATTTCTCCCATTTAGTTTTTCATTAAACCTCATTTAATTAAAAAAATATCATCATCTTATTCTTCTTAATTTCTTATTTATTTTTTACATATCATGTTGATACCTTTTCCTAAGGGATTTTGGCTATTCACATAATCTTTTGTGAAACTCTTCACACAACGGTGGAGTGATTGTTATTTTTTTCTTCTTCTCCAATTCTACTATCATAAGTCTACTACCTTCTTTCATTGATATAATAGCATCAATGGATAGATAATACTATAATGGGTTGATCTAAGGAAGTATCAATGGGATTAATTGGATGTTATTTCTTAATTTAATAATTCCTAATCTATTCTATTTTTTAGATTTTCATTCAATGATGTATGTTCTCCTTTAAACTCACCAATTTTAAGGATACACATCCTAAGTGCTTAAACTATCTTATACCATGGATTGATTATCAATATGATCCTCCAAGTGTATAGGTGATTAGACTTAGGATAGTGAAAACTCATAATTTTTGAGTGATTTGGGATGTTTGTATTTCGTTATTGGTAACACTCGAATTGAAGACATTGAAATAATTTAAAATGAAATTCATCCAATCAACCCCATGGGATAACCAAAGATCAACTCTCGATTTTAAATTGAATTCCCTTAAGTATTTAAAATATTAAAAAAATCCAATCAATTCAAAAAACATGTTGGTCACTTCATAGCCAAATCCACACCATCAAATCACCTTCTTAGAATGTATGTTTCTTAGGTTTCTTCTTAGGTCTCTGAGGATCGATAACACCAGTCATACTACAATGACCTCTTACACCATACAACTTGGGTAAATTTGGGTGCAACCAAATTTTGGCACCATTTCCAGGGACCAAGTAACTCACATTATAACACCTTTATATTATCCCCCATTTCTCTTTTATTATCCCAATTCTCTTATCTTTTCCCCTTTTTTTCTCTTTTCTTGGCACATGTCCGCCTCCACCCATGACCATTAAAATCATCTAGTTGGGGTGGACAGTCTAGGGGTTAGGGAGTCAAGAACAAATAAAATTCTATTTCCATTAGATCCAAATCATCCTAATACTCCAAATTCAGATGTTGAGTTTGATATAATAGAGAATCTACCACAAAAAATCATAAATCAGGGAGGGAACCAAAATAATGAGCAATACCCTAACTTGGGAATTTTTGCAGACCCATCCATGAATGACTACCTCACACCTACCTAGACAAAAGCAACCTCTTGAATTATGCATGATAACATATGATATTCCCAATATTTCTTCAAACCCCATGTCCTAAACCACCTTCAAACTTTTCATGGGATGGAGTTTGAGAAGCCTTACATTCATGTTAAAAAATTTAATGACATTGTTGAAACCATGTGCCCTCCAAATCAAATTAAATCTGCTAAAATGATACTTTTTCCTTTTTCTCTAAAAGAAGAAGAAAATATTTGGTTAAACAATTTGAGACCAGCATCCATTCACTCTTGGGATAAACTACAATGAGAATTCAATAAAAAATACTTCCCCTATCACAAAACAATTACACTTAAAAAGGGAATCCAAAACTTTTTTGAAAGAGATGGAGTAACATTCTATAAAACATGGTAAAATTGCAAGGACACATTAAACATGGTACAACACCATGGTTTCATAATCCTAGTACAAGAGAGAATTTTCTATGAAGGGTTAGGTCTAGGAAACAAACAATTCATTGATATGAAGTGTAATGGAACCTTTCAAAACAAATCCCCAAATGATTCTTACGAGTATCTAGAAAATCATGTGGAACAGAACCCGACACGGGGAACATCACCTAAATATGAGAATCCACAAAATCTTGTGGAATGAACAATCTTAGAGTAGAATAAATCCTTAGATAAAAACATTATGCACTCACTAATAAGGTTGAAGACATTGATCTTATGAAGGTCCATAAAACCCAAATTATTGTGCTTGTTTGTACAATTTGTGACAAACATGACCATAAGACTGATAATTTCCCTACCATTCATTCTACTATGGATGTTATTTTAGGAGGTCAACCAGAAAAAGTTAATGCAATGAACTTTAAAAATCCTCAATTCTAAAACACGTTCAATCTAAGGTATAATGACCATCCAGGATTCCATTGGAAGGACACTCGACATCCAACACATTAACAATGTATCAACCCATACCCTCAACAAAATTTTAAAATCCATAGTCAGTTTCCAACCACAACCTGTCCAATTCCAACATCCACATGTCCAATACCAACAACCCATATAGCAACCCATCATACAACCAAAGTATACTCTTGGGGTAAACCGACCATCACAAGACCCTTCCCAATCTGTCCCTCTCTCAATCCTTGAACAGCTATGTAAAAAAATTGAGAAAATGAACTCAGAAGTCTCATCCTTTAAACATCAACATCAAAGCATCAAAACTAGAATGGAACCCATGCCTACCCAAGCTATTTTACAAAAAAAACATCAAGGGGAGATTCAAGTTGTTGTCAGACAAATCATGAACAACTAAATGTTGTGACAGATTTAAGAAGTGCGAAATCAATTGAGAAACCCGAAAAAACAATTTAGAAACCATCTGAAGCTTCAAACTCTGATAAAAATTCAAATTAAACACATGATCAAACTGAGAAAAATGATGAAAATGTGAAAGAAACAACTCTTCAACAAAAAATCCAACAACCTACTCCATTTCCTCAATGCATGAGGGGGGAAACCAAGCCCGAATTGAGTGAAACATTGAGGGAAATATTCTCACAAGTCAAGATGAACATTCCATTCCTCGATTCAATTAAAACCTTTCTTGTATACTCAAAATACCTGATGGAAATATGCACATTTGAATGGAAATTATCACATAAGAACAAAGTCCTTCTGGCAGAAAATGTTAGCATAATAATCCAAGGAACCCTTCCACCATAGATAAAAGACCTAGGATTCCCTTAAATCAATGTTGAACTTAGAGTGAACAAAGTTTTCAAAGCCTTGTGTGACCTATGTGCCAGTTTCAATCTCATTTCATATGCTGTGTACTTCTAGTTAGGCTTGGAACAGCTTAAACCCACATCTATCACACTTCAAATTACAGATCGTAGCATTAGGGTTCCAAATGGGACACTAAAGGATGTTTTGGTAAAAGTAGAAAACTTCATCTACCATGATTACATCATTCTCCTTGACAACAATTCAACTTAGGCAACAAGGAACAAACCCCAATCTTCTTTGGTCATCCCTTTCTTTCAACAATCAACTCTGTTTTCCCAGTTTTAAATGGGAACATGACCATCACCATTAGAAACATGAGTCTAGAATTGAACATTTATAATGCAACCTCATGAGTAGGGGATTATGAGGATATTCATGAAGTAGACATCATAGGATGTGTTGATAAGGAATCCATAGAACATCAATGAATATTCAAGGAATGTTTAAGTGAGGAAGAGATTAATTTCTTTAGTTCACATGAAGTAATATTATCTCCTTAGCTCGAATCACTTTCTGATTTCTCCTATGATGAAATCGTAAGACCAAAAATTAGTGATATCTTTTAGGAAATCACATTTATGGAGACCACTCCAACTCCCTTCCCTATCACTGATCAAACCAATCTATTAGCTTAAACTTTTACACATGGGGAATCAATATTATCTAAATGTCTAAAAAAATAAATTAATATTAATCCAATGTCCCAATATTCTACTGAAATTTTGAACCAACCTGTTCTTGAATTGAAAGAACTACCTACTGCACTGCAGTATGCCTTCCTAGGAGAAAATGGAACATATCCTATTGTCATTTCTTCTTCTCTTCAAGCTCATCCTGAGAATTTCATTATATATTTCCTTAAGAGAAACAATAAATCCATTGGATAGACACTATTTGATATTCCAGGGATTGGACCACTTATCAGCAGTCATAGTATTGTTATAGACTCTGATTCAAAGTCGTTTTGTAAACTTCAGTGGAGACTCAATTTTAATCTTATTGAAGTAGTGAGAAAATAAATTATCAAATTGTTAAAAGATTGTAACATCTAACACATAGCTGAGAGTGAGTGGGCCATCCCAATCCACGAGGTTCCAAAGAAGGTTGGAAACATAGTGATAACCAATAACGATGGAGAGATTCTTTCAACTAGGGTGAGTAGTGGCTGCAAAGTCTGCATTGACTATAGGATGCTAAACTCATTTACCAATAAGGAACATTTCCCCTTACCATTCATTGACCAAATCCTTGAGAGAGTGGAAGGACATGCATTATATTATTTCTTAGATGGGTACTCAGGGTATAATCATATTGAGGACTCCCTAGAGGATCAAGGGAAAACAACATTACGCTATCCATTTGACACCTCTTCCTTCAAACGCATGCCCTTCGGGTTATGCAATGCCCATGGAACCTTCCAACAGTGCATAATGGGAATCTTCTCGGACATGGTAGGGTATTTTCTATAGGTCTTTATGGATGACTTCTCTATCATTAGGGATACATTCGAGGGATGTCTGAGGAATGTGGAGAGAGTTTTGTCAAGATTTGAAGAAAAGAATATGGTCCTAAACTGGGTAAAATGTCATTTCGTGGTTAAAGAGGGATGAGTCCTTATCCATATATTCTCAGGTAGGGGAGTTGTTGTCAATAAAGCCAAGTTTGACATAATTTGTCACCTTCCATCACCAAAAACTATCAAGTAAGTGAGGTCTTTATTTTGACATGATGTTTTCTATAAAAGATTCATTAGGTACTTTTGTTCAATTGCTCATACCCTTGGTGGTCTTTTACTAAAGGATGCTCCATTTAATTAGATAGAAAGATATTAGGGTTCATTCTCAACCCTCAAATAATCTCTCACATCCCCTCCCATATTGAAATCCCCAAATTAGAACCTTCCTTTCGAACTCATGTGTGCTGCAAGTGACTTTTCTATAGGAGATGTGTTAGGATAACGTTGTGATAAAACTCCTTATGTAATTTCTTATGCCAAAAAATCCTTAAATGATGCCCGAATAAACTACACCATCATTGAGAAGGATTTACATGTTGTTGTGTTTTCCTTAGAAAAGTTTAGGTCCTACCTCTTATGATCCCCCATCACTGTGTACACTGACCATTCTATACTAAAATACCTCTTCACGAAGTCAGATACTAAGGCTAGACTGATTAGGTGGGTCATTTTCTTACATGAATTTTACCTCTCAATAAAAGAAAAAAGGGTGTTGAAAATGTTGTAGTTGATCATCTCTCTAGGATATAATTTAACAAGAAAGTATCCCACCTTTATGTATAAGATTTATTCCCTGATGAACACCTATACTCTGTGAGTGGCTACCCTTGGTATGTTGATATAGCCAACTTCTATGTTGAAAGAGTCATTCCAAAATTCTTAGGGACTCAAGATAGAAGGAAATTAATTTCTGATCTCAGGAACTATGTATTTTATGATCCATACCTCTATAAGTTCTTCCCTGGCCAAGTCATTAGGAGGTGTGTACCAGAATCTCAACAAGAGTCCATCCTAAAATTTTTTCATAGTGGGGAATGAGGAGGTCACTTTTCTTCTAATAAAACATCTTCTAAGATTATTTATAGTGTTCTCTTCTATCCTAACCTCTCAAGGGACTCCTACACATTTTTTCAAAGATATCCTTGGATTCAAAAAGTAGGGACCATTACAAAAAGGAATCAAATTCCACTCACTTCCATCATAATGATTGAAATCCTTGAATGCTGGGGAATCGATTTCATGGTTCCCATCCCAAACTCTAGGGGATATTTTTACATTCTCTTAGCTATCGATTATGTCACAAAATGGGTTGAGTCAATTCCTTAAAAATCCAGTGATCATCAAACAGTGATTAGATTTCTCAAAGAAAACATTCTCTCCAGATCTGGAATTGCTAGGGCTATCATTAGTGATCATGGAACTCAATTTTGAAATCGACCATTCTCAGCACTCATGGAAAAATATGGAATTTCTCACAAAGTTTCCACTACTTACCACCCATATACCAATGGTCAAGTTGAGTTATCCAATCGAGAAATCAAACAAATTCTTCAGAAAATAGTTAATTTAGCTAGGAAATATTGGTTGTGCGAGCTCTTAGATTCTCTTTAGGCCTATCTAACTATATATAAAACCATTTTAGGAATGTCCCCATATTGGTTTGTTTATGGTAAAGTATGTCATTTTCGAGTGGAGATTAAACATAAAGCCTTTTGGGAAATTAAGAAAATAAATTATGACCTATCATTGGCCAAAACAAAATGGAAATTATATCTAAATGAACTTGAGGAACAAAGGCTGGAGGATTATGAAAATTCACGGATCGATAAAGCTAAAGTACAAACATACCAATCTCGAAATTTTAAAACCAAACACATTATACCGGGTAAACCTATTCTTTTGTATATTTCTAAACTTCATTTACACTTGGGAAAGTTGAGGTCCAGATGGTCAGGTCCATTCATAGTGCATAAGGTATACCCCCATGGTGTTGTAGAAATTCAAGATCCCACAAATGGTAAAACATATAATGTTAATGGTTATAGAGTCAACCCATTGATTGAACCATTCCAAAAACATAAAGATGATGAATACTTGTGTGAACCATACTTCAACAAGGAAAAAAATAAACAATTAAGTATCCAAGTTGGGCTAACAAAATTAATCAAAAGAACTTCATGGGAGGAAACCCAGGTTTTTCATGTTTTCAATCATTGTGAATCATATTTCTTTATTTATTTATTTTTTCATTTAAAATTTTACCTTATATTTTTGACCTGTTCTTCTTTTATGAGTAAGGATAGGTATGAAAGGGGAGCTCTATATTTATCTGTGTTATGTGGTGTGATCCTTGAGTAATACCTTACCCAGAATTTTAAAAAGAAGACAATGTATCATCAGGGTATTTTTTATGTGTTTTTAGGTTACTAAAAATTGAATATGATAGTACTATATAATATTGACATGTCCTTTTATTATGATTATGGATGGGTATGAAATGGGAGCACTATATTCATCTATTTCATGTGGCGTGATCTCTGCGTAATACCTTACCCAGAAATTTAAAAAGAAGACAATGTATCATTAGTTGATTTTATTTTATTTTATTTTTATGTTTTTAGGTTAAAAAATATAAAAAAATAAAAGGACACATCAGAGGTCATGGGGAAAATCTTGTCACAACCATACATTCCACTAAGACTCGAACCCAAGATTGACGGGAGATTATGGCATGTGATTTCCTCATCAACCACAAGGTGACTTAATTCCATGATTCTCATTTTCAATGTCCTCTTTGAACACCTCTCGCACACCCCCATCTATGTTTTCTTTAAACACTGGGGAAAGTTTTATTCTATGTTGGGAAGAGATGAAATAAAAAATGATTTTTTTTGCGAATAAGAACATGCATAGAAAGAAAAATTCCATTAACCTTGATCATGATAACACACATTAGAAACTCTGAAAGTGGATATCAAATAATTTTTCATGCCTTGATTCTGATTTTAATGCATGTTTAAGTTCATGTGCATAGATTTTGGAAAGTGTGGTTTTCCAATGTTCTTTTTCAATATTTATATTTTCATCCATCTAATAACAAAAAAACACAATGAACATCCTCCGGATTGTGTGCTATTATTTTGAGTTCTTGGAGTCCCATAATAAATGGCATAAGTTTTGTGATCATTTTAATTTTAACATGAGTATTCTAAAAAAAAATTCATGTAGTGAAATCGATTGACCTAATGTGTAGATTTCGGCACTTGGGGATCATGACTCCATAGTTCTCTAGCCTGAAGTTGGGAATTTTATCTCTATTTTTGGTAATTTGAATTTGTTTTTGATTGAGAAAATTGGAGCTGATCCCCGAGTATGTGAGCTTTAATTGGCTCCCTAAGGTCTTTGAGCCTGGGAGTCATCGGCAAAGTGTTGCTACATGGTGTGACTCTATTGATTTCAATTTCAATAACCATGGAAAAATTGAAAAAACAAAAAAAACAAAAAAAATTGAGAAAAATGAATAATCATCTTAATATTAAAATTTGATTCCTCCTAGCACATCCATCTTTTCTTCTTTTAATGAAAATTAACCCCCATGTCTATTTTGATGCACAACACTTCATCATGTTTAATTAAAATTGGATGAAATATGACGTTGAATTTGAACAAAGGAATGGTATTGGTCTTGGGATATGCCTATGGAACTATCTTGTTTTAAATTTTTTTTATGGGTTTCATTATTTTTTTGTATGAGGTATTTGGGTGAGCAATGTGTATTAAATTGTTTTTGGAAAATAGAATTTCTATTTCATATTTGAGATACTTTTTTCTTGGGAATGGAAAAATTCATGTTAGTGTTCATGATTAGATAATGAAATTGGATCATATTAATTATTAATATCTTAACAATAATATGTTCCAAAGTCCATAATTTTCAATTTTAGTGCATTATAGAAATGGAACTTCATTTCTCATCTCAAATTCAATTCATGTATAAAATGAAAATTGGGGCCCAATCAGTCAAATGTTTGTGGAGAAAATTATAGTCATTTCATTTGATATTTTTATATATGATTAATATCTTTGTTTGGAGTATTTTATCTTTTATTATTAATGGATTAATCCCAAGTGATGATGGATTTTTTTTATAATGAATGCATAAATTTTCTGGACAAGGCATAATGGGCCTAAGGCCAATCAAATAGAAGTGGGGCCCACAAACCAAGACCAATGAAGCTTAAATTTTTACTGTAGAAATAGAATAATGTGAGGATCATTTAATTACACTATAGATAGAGCTAATTATCAATTTTTCATGGAGATAAATGGATCTGAAGTTAAGATTTAAATGCTTGGCTTGATCTGAATGCACATAAAGTCATCCCATCATTTTGACCATAACATCCAAACGGCCACACCAAATGTCCTGAAATTTTTTCAGATAATAGAAGAAAGATGGAAGAACATATTTAAATTATACAACCTCTACTATTTTAGCCTCCTTTAATTAAAAATTATCATGTCAAAATGGAGGATGAATCTGGATGAATTTTCCAGACAACTTTGAATCATTGAAATTCCCTTGATTTTCCCACGCTCTTTTGACTCTCCCAATTAATGGGGATGGAATTTATTGTTGGGGATGTATATAAGGCCTCTAATATGCCTATTTAAGGATCCTGTGTTTATGGTAATGGAGATAGAAGTTTTTATTTCTTTTATTTTTATTTTAATGCTTTCATTTTGTAATCGCATTGTCAATTTATCCCATGTATGTTTTTCATTCACCTTCATTTCATTAATAAAATATAATCCTCTTATTCTTATTAATTTATTATTTATTTATCTATATAATTTTGATACCATTTCCTTATGTATTGAGGTTATTCACAAAATATTTTGTGAAACACTTCACACAACGGCGGAGTGGTTGTTATTTTTTTCGTCTTCTCTAATTCTACCATCATAAGTCTACTACCCACTTCAATTGATAGAATAGAATAAATGGGGGGATAATACTATAATGATTTGATATAAGGGAGTATCAAGGGGATTAATTGGATTTTATTTCTTAATTTAATAATTCCTAATCAATTATATTTTGGAGGTTTTCATTAAATGATGTACGCTCTCCCTTAAACACACCAATTTTAGGGATACACATCCCGAGTGCTAAAAGGATCCTATACATTGGAGTGATCATCAATATGATCCTACAATTTTATAGGTAATTATCCTTATGATAGTTAAAACTCAAAATTGGTGACTTATTTAGGATGTCTGTATTTCATTAATGGAAATACTCGAATTTAAGACATTGAAATAATTTAAATAGAAAATCATCCAATCCACCCCATGCGATAACCAATGATCAACTCAGGATTTTAAATTCAATTCACTTATGTCCTTAAAATATTGAAAACTCCAATCAATTCAGACACAATTTGGACACTTCATAGTCAAATCCACCCCATCAAATCACCTTTTTAGATTTTATGTTTCTTAGGATTCTTATTAGGTCTCTGAGGATCAATAACCCAAGACGTACTACAATGAAAACTTAAACCATACAACTTGGCTTAATTTTGGCACAAAAAAGTACAGTAAAAAAATTTATAATTATATTGAAATTTAGTAAATAATGTTTAAACCACCAAACATAACATCGGATGCATCACTCAGCAAATATCAAGCTTTGATTTGGTCTATCTTTGATGAAATCAACAAAATAAAAACCCACCCTGAAAATAAGTAAAATGAGTTTCACCTTGATAAATTGGTCAAGGGGAGATTAAATGAATATAGGTTCAAAATGGATCAAGATATTACCATTATATAACTATAGATACAATTTATGTTTGACTTAGAATTCAGATGGTGGAGATATCATCATCCCTAGAATATATAGGGAGAGGAACCAAAAGAGACATAGAGGACACTCAAATAGGTGTAGGAGGAGGAAAAAAAGATGAAACACGTTTGAAAACTAATTATTGGAAAAATATACAATTCACCCTTTAAAACTAGGTCGCAATGTTTGGTTTTCCGGATTGGATATACCTAGAACCTACCATGTGTTACCTACTACTTAAGAACCCTACCTCACACTATTTGTCCCTCATGGTTACCCTAAACATGCATTAACCATTTGATGAATTGTGAATAAGTACTACCTAAGTGGCACTAAAAATGTGTGTAAGGGGAACCGTTTGGGAAAAGCATGCATATCCCATTCCCTTCACATTTTCTCACCTCCATATGCAATATGTTTTGCTACCAGTAGAGGCATGGTATCATAAAAACTGTGCACCCTGTTAAGACCCTAAAATGTTCTGATTTATTAAACCTTGTTCTAAGCTCCCAAGTTACCACTTATCCCTTTACCCAAGTATCAAAAAATAATTAATGTTTTCTAACTCTTGGAATTGTATTTTCAAGCATTTTTCAAATAACAGCTTATCCAGAAACTCATAAAATTCAAAATCCCATGAATTTTATCCTTGGATTGAAACACTGGTCATTATAATTTGCGTATATTTTTTTTCCTATGGAATCCCAATACTTTTAAAAATTTTGGTAGAGATCATTATTGTTTTTTCAAGTCAATATAGCTTTTGGGAGCTTATTCTGCCATGTTTTTGTGTTGACCATATTATTTTAATCCCAATATTTTTGGAGTTAGAAATGCCTTGGGAATGTATGTGGGTAACTATGATTGTATGAATCCTTGTTGGATCAGGAACTCAAAGGTGTTAATGGGTGTCCTTGTGAAACCATAAAGGTTAGAGGCTCTATGATGGAAATCATAAGTCACTATCATGTACTTTTCTATGGTATAAATCCTTGTTTGTTTTGTGACATTAGTTTTGATGCTTCATTCATTTATTGATCTTTAGGTTCTTATTTATTTTGGAATCATTTGAATGTTTTTATGTTACATTAAATTGAGGATTTGATATCTTCTCTTACTGGTTATTTGTGTAAAGTTATAAAGTAATCATTGTTGGGAATATGGGTCATCAATTAACATTATACCATTTCATGATCCAATATTATGATGAATATTTAAATACATTGGAGACTTATTCAATGTCTAAGGAAATTCTCACATAAGTTGAATTTTTTGGCTATTACCATGGTCAAAAACCATGGCTATAGGGGTAAAAACTATGGATAAAAAATATTTACATGGTTCTAGTTTCCCATGGAATATATTAGAATAGAAATAGATAAAAGTTATATCGACTGTTCTTCGAGATATTTCTATTTTTTTCGAATGGTTTCAATAGGTTCTGTAGTTTTCAATGATGGCTATACCCATGAAAATTGTGACTATAACACAAAACAAATATGTTCCTAGACATATTCTATTATTATACCTCCTCTATGCACACTATAAACCTAAAAAATACACCATGGATGACCACAGGTATATATATATATTATTGAATTATTTTTTTTAATTGGGGCTACAAAATGTAAATCATGGCTATAACCATTCTTTCTACTTTTGAGTCGGTTAATTTTTTTCCCATGAAAGCGGGGGGACCTATAGACATAATTTTGATAAATTGTGGATTTAGAAAATTGAAACAATACTCCATAACCATAGATTATAAAACCATGGATAAATCACTATTCTATAGCCATGATTTTACACAAACAGTGGCTATTGCCGATGAAAAAAGGCTATATAGAAACTGTTGTACACAAACCATGGATATAGCCCATGGAAAATGACTCTATAGACACCGTTTTACCCAAACCATGGCTATATCCCTGGGAAAAAATACATTATAGCCACATTTTTACACAAACCATGGCTATATCCCATTGAAAAACACTCTATATTTAGAGATTTACACTATCCATGGAAATATATATCCAAAAAAAATCTATATCCACAGTTCAGTGAAGCCACGACTATATCATTTGGAAATATACCTTATAGTCATATTATTATTAAAAATTGTGAATATTGCCTTGGAATTAATACCTATAGCCATGGTTTTCCAAAATAATGGTTATAGGACCATGGCTCAAGCCTAGTTTTATAGTAGTTTCAGTCTTCTATCACATCTTAGTGACATTTATATTTTTCATGGGGATGTGTAATGATCATGGATGGTCATCTTGGTAGACTCTTTATAATCCTCGATGTCTAAATTATCAAAGTTATGTGTAATTTATCTATTTTATTAGGAGAGTTTTCCTTCATTTTGTGATCCTCAACATAAATATTTGGTTTTAGATGTAATTTTTAACATTTAATTCAAATTTTAAGTGTAAAATATTTCTATAGAGGAAAATTAACATGGTGGGGAGAAATTTAATATCGTGGTATCACATTTATCATGGTACCATAGCTTATGTTCATTTAAGAGTTTCTAAAGGGGTTTTGGAATGTCTTGAATCTATTTAGTAGGTTTGGACATTGAACTACATCTTGTGAAGTTGTTGGTAGTCCCCTAGAACATAGATTAGGACCACTATCCTAACGGTATGATGAATATTGGTTAACACATTTCTACACTTTCCACAGGAAAGATAGTCATGTTGCGGGATGAAACTTATGGTATAGGTGGTATTTTAATTTCACCCCTAACCACTAGTTGTTTTTATTCATTAATTACCTAGACCATAGCTCATGCCTCATGATCATTGGTATCCCTCTTTTAAATATTTGGCTCCCCAAACAATATCAATTGGATGGTCAAAGTGTTGATCGAACTAATGATCCTATTCTAGTGTGAACTTTTATAGTATCTTATTATCTCTCTTATTTTATTTATTTAGTATTCATAATCTAGAAAATAATTGAATTCATTGTATTTAGATTTATCATTGTGGATTGACTATGCAAGGATATATTCTCACTTCTTCTGAGATATCATTTCCATGAATCGGTGATTACCATCAGAGGTGAAAAATCTCAATTTTTTGTTTTTTTGATAATAAATATTAATATTAGGTGTTTCTAAATTATGTATTATTCATTTGATTCATGTGTTTCATTAATTAATGATTTTTACTATTTAAATTTTTGAATAATTTTTTTATGAATATGAATATTAAAATAAACCTTTCCTTTGAAAATTTTATTTAGCATGTAGAGTTTCATAAGGATGGTTCTGGGTATACAGAATGTACTAATCAGACCTGATCCAAACATAAAAAATTTTGAATTCAATGAATCATTTTCAAATTTTAAAATACATAAATCTCACGAAAAAGGAAAATTTTCAATGCATTGTTGATTATGAAATACATCATAACCATGAGGAGATATTTTATTATTACATTAATAATTAATTAAAATTGGTTTTATGACTAAATTATTTAGCCTTAATATCATTATTCCATGATGTTATTTATTCTCATTAATCATTTTTGGTATTCCATCATTGCACTTATAGGATCAAAAAGTAGAATTCCTATATCGATGATCCAATCATGCTCCATTTATCTTCAAACAATGCTGATGTATTATTTAGTACAAGTGCGGTGGATCGATAAAATTTCAATTTTCATCTAGATAACCATGATAATTCCATCATGTTTGAATAATCCCCCCTTCACTCTATTTCTGGAGAGGACAGAGGATGGAGTAGAATATTGAAATAATTCTTCAGTCCTATGAAAGATTTAATTATTTCATTGAGTTGAACGATTCTAAATATTCATCAATCTCAATAAAATAGTAGTAATCATCCAGATATAGAGGTAGGTTTAGGGAGAAAATATTATTAAATTTCAAAAAGTCCTGTAAATAATATATTAAACCATATATGACCACATTACATTTTATATTAACATTATTTTTATTTTTATATGGTGTACGCTAATTTGAGTAATGATAAATATTATTTTTACCATCTTGAAAAAGTAATATTTATTTCTAAACACAAATATAGTACACCCTTCCTAATATGAATTTATTCAAAACATAAATTAATTTCAAAAAAAATCATTCAATAATAAAATAAATTTTACATTCCCACATAATTTAATAATTTCAACAATGAATAGTTATATATTTAATTTATGTAATAAAAAGTTATTGAATAAAATTATTCATATGTAATGAGAATAATATTTATTCTGATAATTATATTCAAACATATTTTAATTGAGATCTATTGAAACACATAGTGTTTGAACATCTGTTATTCATTCAAATTATAATTCATAATTATTCATTACTGCTCAGATTTCATTCTAGAAACTTGTCAAAGAAGCCAAGAGAATGAAGTTAATGTCACAAATTTGATAAGAATATTCAATCACTAACTATTTAATTTAATCTCATTATCATAATATAACCTCATACATTATTCACACAGATGTCATCAAACTGTATTCATTATAGTTATTTCGTTGAAAATATGAAATAAACTCATCATCACAACATAGTCACAGAATTGAAATTCATAATTACATTTTAATAAAATCGATGATATATAATCATCCATATATATTTAGGGGACCAATCCTAACCTGGATTATTATTTAATAACATTTCAGTCATGACCCACCCAACATATCATACATCTTGCAGACATATGGCAGTGTGATTTCTGTAAGTAAATATAAGTGTGTATGTCAAGACACTTGTTTATAATAATCTTGATGTCTAAGGACCATAACACATAGTTTATTATCAAAATATTTGATGAAAAATAAACATGCATATTCCTTACTAGAAGGTCTTTTCTCATAATATATTATCATCTAAATTATGTAGTTCAATCTTCAAGAGGTGAGGTATCATATGATGATGTGTACTTATACCTGATATCCAACATACTCTATTCTCTATCATATAATGTTATCTTGTTGTGGTATATGGTTTAACAATATTTTCATTGAATTTCGCGGGTTTTATAATAGAAATGGATTCAAATTTCCTTTTCAAAATGATAGATACTCTAGGATATTATTACATTAATTGCATGATGAACAATGAATAATTTATTACAATATGTTTAATTAATATTCACTTATTTGAATATATCACTAATCCAATGAAAAAAAGGATTTTTTAGAACATGAACTCCAATAGACTCTAATATAGAATATAGGAAACTTCAAATTATTTTCTGTCCTCTAGACCATAGTGGAAGGTCATTCTTTTACTATGTTATGTATATAGTCAAGTGGTCCACCACATTGTCTGTCCTAAAGACACTACTCACTAAAACATCACCTATCCAACTAAAATAAATCATGATATGATACTTTTGATGTTTGTACTGTGTACAATGATGTGTCATTGAATCCTCTAAATGAGACACCATAGATGTACTGTCACAATAGAGTGTGATAAAATCATTATTTTTATGAACAACATCAAGAAAATTGAAGAATATTCATACTCAAGATAATTTTGTAGCAACCTCGAAAGTCTCAATATACTCTGAATCTACTAATTAAAATGGATTTTATTAGTCTCCTCCTACTCAAAACACCACATTAGACAGTGATTATGTGTCCTAACTATTATTTTAGATCATTGTTACCTTTTTTGAAACTAGAATCTATATAACTTAACATGACTAGTTCCCCATCTTATCCATATATAAGGAATATATCTATGGTTTCTCTCAAATACAATACGACAATCATGGCTACTATCCAATAGTGGTCACCTATGTTAGTTTGATATATTTCTACCATACATAAGGAATATGTGACATTTATCATTAAATATTGAATAACATACATGACTGACCCAGTCATCAAAACATATATAATCCTTTCAATCCTTTGTCTTTTCAAAGGTGTTTGAGGCCACATATTCCTTGAAATATGAATGAAATGTTACACTAGAAAGAAAAACCTATTAGATCATTATATACTAAATCACTTAATTATCATATTAATATATGTACAATAACATTGAATAACATGTGTTTTGGATATCTCATTATCGATCGTCATCCTAAGAATGTTTGATTAATCCCCTATGACCTTTAGGGAGAAGCTTGTATTTAAGAATGCTTTAAATAATTGTATGAATGATACTTCATTTCTAATAAGTTTTATTTCATAGAAATATAATACTAAGAAAATGATGACACTCCATGCAAATTTCATAGAGATAAGAGTCTCGCGTTCCTTCAATATGAAACCAAATTCTATTGTTTCTTCATCTAACTGAATTTTCCATGACGTCGATGTTTTCCTTAATCAGTAAATGGATCATTTCAAATTTAATACCTTGTTAGAATAATTGAGTGTAAAAACCATTTGGTTATTATTATATATGCATATTTCTATATTCTACCATTAATGATGGGTATTTTAAATCCATTTTACAAATCATATAAACATGGAAAGTCCCTATGAGAAGTATAATACTAATGGATTTCAACAGTGAACCTTGTGAAAAGGTTTCATTATGTTCTACGATTTGAATCATTTTAACCCATATACAACAAGTTGTGCCTCATAACTACTGAAATCACTATACATTTATAATTTCTTCTTGTGTACCCATTTTCAAACAATATTATTTATACCCATTGGAGGCTCTACCAAAATACATAATTTTTTTTGATACATGGAATCCATTTCAAAATTCATTGCTTTGTTCCACATGGACACATGTGTCTCCATTAATAGTTCCTTTGATGTTACAAGATCATTATTATAAAATTATAATGTTCCACCATCCTTAGTGAATATAAAACCATATCATTCAGGTTCACTAGACTTTCTTATATTTCAACAAATTACTTATCTATATTGAACTTCTACATATATGGGGACATAGGGAACCATTCATGTGATAAATCTTATAAACCATGAACCTAATATTCGTCAATGTTTATATGTATCAAACAATCATGATTATCGATATTATACATATTAAGCAATATGGTGTGTCATGATTTGGTTATCATTTAGTATAAGGGTTTATGTAGGTTATATCACCATGTTTCTTAGGGGAATCCTATAAAGGTACACTTTTTTCCTCAAGTTGCATGTTTTCTTCAAGAAGAGGCCATAACCAACGCTTTAATCCCCCAATCATGCATGTATGAATATAAATGTTTCTTCCATATATATAATTTTTACAGAATACAACTTATCTCACAAGTTGGGACATGGTTTAATATTTTCTCTAATTTCTATAATAATTATCACCTAGAATATATAATAGATGGCTCATGTGACTGATGATTGATCATGCCATGTATAACAAGGTTTGGTTCCTCCTTTAACATACGACATTCCGTTAAGGTGTATTAGGAGGAGATTTTTGGTATTTTATCCCAAACTAATGAAAATAATCAATTAATACCTGATTAATATATTCTCCACCACAATCTAAACATAGTTTCTTAATTTTCTTACCATGGTAGTTCTCAACTTCCTTTAGGTATTCATTGAATTTACCCAAGGAATCAAACATATACCTCATTATGTAGAGATAAACATATCTACTAAAATAATCAATAAAATATATGAATTACGATAACCAACCCCTTTCATCAATTGTAAATAGTCCACACATTATGGTAAAAACTATGTGATGGTGAACTTAGGCCCTTTATCCTATTCCAGTAAATTCCTACTACTAATTTATCCCTATAAACCTACATGACATATTCCATGTGGTTTTAGTTTGAATGAATCTAAATATACATCTTCATGTAATTAGATAAGAAAATTTTCATATTCCTGACCTTATCGGTGATGCCATGTTTTTGTTATTTATGAATCATTTAATCTACTTCCATCAACAATTTTTATCACATGGTTTTAATAATAATGCATCAAAATAACATTATTTAAATAATAATTTCCATAAAATATGACTTTATTTTAAAATAAAAAAACATTTAATTCTAAATTTTAAAATAATTTCTTCAATATAATGTCTCGATATAAATATAATGTTTTTGGTGATCAAAGGCACAAAATTAATATCTTTTAAAACTAAAAAGATTCCTATCGTCAGTAAGAGGTGGTATTCCCCAATTGTCCTGAAAGTAAGTCTTGATATGTTGGATAATCAATGATATGACTCACCCTAATAAATATTATGAAATATATATTGTCTCTATATATGAATATGTATTTGAGAACTATATGCTATATCTAAACCCAAATTTATTGACATATAATATATGAACTCAATAATAGATGCTACATAATAATCACCAGGATTCATTACATGAGTGTTTTGGTTCTTCAAATTTCTCATATTTACAAATGAGAAATAGATAACACCATGTTCCTTTATATTCCACAGTATCATTCTATTTGTGGATGTAATTTGTGATGAATCTTTTATTTTTGAGTTTCTTTCATTTCCATTACTTTTATTAGCCATACAGATGGATGGATACATGTGCTTCATATTCTTCTCTACATGGTGAATTAGCATGAGAGGATTTGGGATGAACATATCCACATTGTTCATGAATAAATTGACTACAAACGTTGAGGATCGTTAAATAAATAATGAAATAATGAAATCAATATGAAGATCACCTGGTAGAATAATCCCTAGAACCTCTACAAACTCAATACAGCCAATAATATTGACTACACGATACCTAGATAATCCACCTTTTCTAAATTTACTTTCGAAGAGACCCATTTATATATAAATCCATTCATTTTTATCTCACTCATGAAAAATACCATATAGACTATGGTAGATTATATAACCAGCCATGTTATCATTTGAATTCATGAGTTCACTATACCTACATTCAAGTATAAAACAGTGAATCTTGACCTATTTACTCAAATATCATCTACAGATAGAGAACTCTTCATTTTTAACCTCATTTTCATGAGGATCATGCATTAATAATTCTTACATGTAATTATTCCATTCAAGGTATAATACTACACCGAGGCATCTGAATAATTCATGTAAATTACTACCGGTCTGGATATGTTTTTTTTCTGAACTTGTGCGCATTGATAATTTGGTGGATGAGATTTTAATTATTGATAAATATTAATAGATATGATAATTTTTACTTCAAATGATTATAGTTAATGTGAAACAAAATATTAAATTTATTCTTATTAAGTCTCCCATTATTTTATCAAGTCCTGGTGAACTAACCATTAGACATGCAATATATAGGTTGTGGAACTTTTTTTTATAAAGGATCCTTTTTCCCCTCCACATAAACTAGAAAAGGGATCGGTTAGTTGCTCAATGTTATTAAGTTAGTTCATTTATCGAATAATATGGTATAAAAACTGGTTGATCCATTGGATGAACTCCCTATTCCTGAAACCCTTACTCGAGTTCCTCAACAGTTTCCTCCAAGTTACATAATTTCTAGAGAGGTCTACTTATCTTGATAAAAATTGTTCTATTTGCCCAAAACATTCATAATAACTCCAAATTAAAATTCATTTTCCCAATGAAGATCATATGAACATATAGTTTAATGGTTTTGTTCCTAATAATGTATTATAGAGCTTAGTCTGACATAAAATTAAGATCATGTATTTTATATATTATGATTAAAATTTCTCTTATCTTATCCTTTAAATGTATTATTAAAATAATTTCGAATCTATATTAATAATTATCAATTTAAAGACAATAAATTTATCAATAAAACATTTTTAATCACATATTTTAATATTATTCCATCTACTTATCTGATTATTGTCTTGAATACATAAAATAAGTCATTAATAGAAGATACATAAAATAAATAAAAAAATGATGTGATATAGATCTTATCTAATTGTTAACTTTTTTATTATTCAATAATCCAACCTATGAACATAGGTTACATCTCTTTATGTTAGTTTTTTCATGAGTTCTAGATTCAGAGTTGTCTATCTATGTATCACCAATGTTGGTTTCTTCTCGATTCTATCTTGAACCACCTCTACCTCAGATATAGATCGAAATTAATCTATTCACCATTTGATAATATAATTATGAAATATGTTTTATAACACAAAATAGTTTGAGGGTAACTAAAAAATTGGTTAAAGTAAATTACATAATAGAAAAATTGACACAACGGTCCTTTATAATAAAACATTGAGGGTCAACACCCATATCATAATTTTTAATTTTATATTAAATAATTAAAACCCAATTATAAAAATTGAATTAAAATAAACCAAACCATACAATAGTTTGGTCAAAGATCGTGATATTTCATACATATTCAACGATTACACATTTAAAACAACTTGTTTCTCATTCATTTTGAATCATTCATAAATAAGATAAAAACACACAATTTAATATAAAATATTATATTATAAATTAATTAATTAATTTTATCTTATTCCATCCAATCGTCCATAAATACACCAATATTGTTATTTTAATTAAAATAATTAGTTTTTACTAAATTTATAAATTATAACATAATATAAGTATTTGTACTTGGAAGAAACTCATAGAGTACCCATCTAAACTATTCAATTTGGTTTTAATTATAAATAACCCACTCATAAAACATATTTCATTTTCTAAAATATATCATAATCTATTGAATTTTATTTCTTCAGTAATTACTTATCTAATACATTAATATAACATTGCCTATAAAATTTAATATATTATGTCTTTAGAATACAATGACCACACATGACTCATAGTATCAAAAGTAATGCAGAATTAATTTTGCATTAAATATATTATAAAACATAATGACTAGAGTGTACTATGAATTAAATTTCACATAGAAAATAATTAATTGAATTTTAATTTATTTAAAATAATTATTTCAATGTAAGTAGGTAATGTATATGTATTATGAAAGTTAGACACATAGAAAATACTTCATTCACTTGATATCCACAGTCAAGGCCTAGGAACTCAGATTTTACATCCTGTGGATGTTTATGATGTACTTTCCATATAGAAAGGATAAAAATCAAGGAATATTGAGTTACATGTCTAACAGCCTACACTCATCATGTATTAAATGTACATGCTATATTAATTAAATGATGTATCATAACCATCTATTTTCAACCATGAATGTTTATAAACTACTCGACATGTAGAAAATATACATTTTCTGTAGATAAAAAAATTTGTGTGCCACCCTGTATAGATAATATATGGTGAATTTAATGCATGTGTTGTGTATTAATTATATTATGACCTAGAGTCTAAGCGATAATCCTTATGAATGAACAAGGATAAACATTTTGTAACAATTGATTAAGTGCCACGTACCATAAATTATTCATCCATAATTCATGGATCCTCTAGTTGGGTTCTTTATTAATTATTTACAAATTATGGTTATATGAGATATAAATAGTGATTAGGAAGAAGATATTTCATTGAAATATATAGAAACAAATAAAATATTGAATTGATATTTACTTATAAATCTGTAATGAATGAAAAAAATATATAGTTAAACATTTAAATACGAACCCTAAAAAATGATTGTTCCAGGCATAGTGGAAGATCATAAATAGGATAATACAAATTTAGAAAATATTTTATTTGATGGATCATAAACATATTTTTCAAAATGTGAACATAATACCCAAAGGATGTTTCAAAAAAAATGTTTACGATTAAATACATGAGAATGAAGAGGAGAAAATTTCATGTTAAATTTATCTAAAAGAATACTTTAGTATTAGGATCCTTCATCGAAGGCATTTGGAATCATCTAAAACTCTTTTATGTTTACTTTTTTTTGTACTCATAGGAACCAAATGTAGAACCCCTCTTTCGGTGATCCAGACCTCATCATTTGATCTCCAAAAAACACTGATTCATTATCAGGTGTTTTCATAGAGGATCGGCTATCTTACCAGGTTCATCAAGTATAAAAATAAAAATCCATCCAACATAAAATAACCATCCTTCCATCCTTTTTCATGAGATAATGAACGAGGCTGGAAAGTATCTAGAGCATTTTTTGTTCTTGAGAGATAGATCCAGATTTAATTGTACACAATGATGCTCAATATCCGTCAATATCTACAAAATATAAATATTCATGTATTAATAAAGGTAGGGTATGATTAATATATTATTTAATTGAAAATTTTCAATCAATTAATATATAAAACATTATATGAACTGATCCCCTGTAATAATATTATTATTTTTATTTTCACATACCATGTGGTAACTAGTGAAGAAATATTTATTTATAGATTGAAAAATATTATTTATCTCAAGACACAATCATGGTCAACTATACTATTGGGTAATTTACCTAATAACCAAATATATTATATATTGTTAAATAAATAAATATTATAGTTATGTGAAATATAATTTTTCGTTCATTAAAAAATATTTATTTTATTTATTTGATCACTAAATATTTAATAAAATTTTAAAAAATCATGATAATAATAGTTATTACAAAAAACATTAATCTATAATATAATTAAGATCATCCAAAAAAACATAGTGTGTGATATTTTTGGATTATTATCATTGTAATTTTGTTGGATTTACTAAATTAAAGGATTAAAATATATGAATAGGTCATGTTACCCAAGTGAAAGAATTTAATGTTGTAATGACAATAACCACATATGAGCACTACATATCTAATATATTCAATTTCACACAACATATCATAATGTATGATTCCCACCCATAGAATCATCCACGCAAATATTCATGGATGTTTCTATTACTATTTTAAGTAGACTCGCAGATTACACCATGTCCATGGAATTTAATGTAATTATTATATTTAAATCAAAGGGTGAAGATATAAACATCCATAAATATAGAAGGGAAAAATCTTTCCCCAAATTTTTATAGTAACATGTCATTTGTGACACCCAAGCATGCCCAGTATGCCACGAATAGATGGAATCATTGTTTTTGTTAGTAAGACTACAAGTTTTAGTCCATACACGAAATAATAATAATTATAATGTCTAAGTAATAGTATAAAAACTCATAGACATGAATATCTAAAGAGGAATATACCTATAGAATTCCTACTGGATGGTATGTTCTCATTATCATTCATCTAGGATATTAGGTAGTCCAAATCACCTATGATGAAGTCTCATTTTCTAATGTGTACTTGCACCTGATATTCAATACTCCATATGATCCATAATAGGATTTTATCTATCCATATAACTAGGTCTCTAAATAACAACATGAAATTTCTAGGATCTCATCATAGAGGGGAACTACTAATTCCTTTTCAATGTGACAGATACACTAAAATATTATTACATTTTTTATATCTAAAGAATTAAACATTTTGTAATAATATGTTTAATTAACATTCTCCCATTGAAAATACATGTAATAAAAATTAAAGATAGTCTGTTCTAGAATACAACCTCTATCCTTTATTATGAATTAATCCTTTATTTTGAAAACAAAATTGGATTATTTTATATTTTCACGGTTTGTATTAATGAAATTTAAAGCCATATTTTAATTAAAATATATTTATTCACTAATATTGTTCCAAATGGAATAACTTGTGTATTTTCATTCAAATGAATTTTATAATGAAATAATTGAAAACATGTGACGGTTTGTTTTGAAAAAATTTGTTTGAAAGGGTATTTCAAAACATCAATTGTAATGGACGGTTTACCTATTGTGTTTTCCAAATGTCTCATTTGGAACTTTAAAGTGTATTTTTAATGATTATGAATATATTTTACCTTTGTAATGGATGATTCAAAGGGATTTTTTGATATATTTATAAATTTTTGGATTATCTATATGCATTTCCATAAAGGCCTCATTAGCACATTATTAAGTAAAGTATCTTGTTCAATTACCCTTTATTGACCACTTGTGTATGTTATTCCTTAATTAATGGTTCTTTAATAATATGATGACATGTATTGAAATGGGTGTTGTACTCTTTGAGGTGGTATGTGGGTGAGGGTGAGATGTAAGATTTGTATGTTTTGGAGTGTTTATCATGCACGTTCATAAGGGTGTAGATCCTCGTTGTACTCTTATTTACCTATTATCTTACTCACTTCATTATCTGGTCATGAGAAACCATTGTAGTTAGATTGGAGGCCTTAGTTTTATGATAGGATTTTGTTCCCTCACATATGGAATAGTGTCTCCCAAGAGAATATGGATTACTAATAGGTATTCTCTCTAAATTGGTGGGCCTATTCTATGATTATAATCTTATCCACATGAAAGTTTCAAAAATTACATTTATTTGATCAAGGATTGTTCTCCTTTATATGGTGTAAAAAATGACATGTCTTGGAATTCCATGTGAAATTTGACTTAGACACATGAAATTGATACTATTCATATAATAGAAATCAATTGATCACACTAATAAGAATGGTTTCCTTGTTTGAAAGAATTTATTATATTCAATTATTGTTATGAAGTACTATATCTTAAAATTTATTTTCCTTGTTATGTTTCATTATACTAGGATGCATGGTACCGACTCATAAATTCAATTTGAATTGATAATTTTGTATTATGAAATAATTTTCAATGTATTCATAATGTTGGTGTACTTTATTATAATTTTATTTTAGCATGTTTTCTTTTTGAGTATTTCTAAAATGATTTTAAAATGGAGGAGTTGAATTTTGGGGATTGTATTTCCTCAAAATTGGATTTTTTGGCAATTAATTCCCCTTTTTAAAATGTTTCTTTTTTTACCAAATTTTGTTGCAACGAAAACACTATTTTATTTTCCATTTATTCAAACAAGTATATTTTAATTAAATTGTACATAAATTTCTTATACTTCTTACTAAGATCATATTTGGATCTATTTTATCACACCCTTTATATATTTATTGTTGTATACAACATTTATGTTGTCAAATGTTGGTAATAGTTTATCATTATATTGCTTTGTGGTTTTGTGATTATATGTCTATGGGAAGGTGAGTTGGGAACTGGTGGTTGGTCAAGGATCAGTTAGATATGGGTGATCATAGTTGTGATTTCCCATTATGTCCCTAGAATGTTTGTATCCATTATCTTGGTTGTATAAGGATTACTTGGTTGTTATGTTTTGTAATATGTTTCCCTAGTAATTTTTTATTTTTTATATTTTTTTTATCAGTCCTAAGGGTTGATTTCTGATACCCAGGGGCCAGTCTTAATGCTGATGGGATCAAAATATCCCTTTAGTCTTGTGGAAATCAGTTCAGTTTATATTTCACATGCTATCTAAATTAATCTCATTATAAAGAAACTTTTTTGTACCTAGTATGTTTACTAAGAACATTAATGCATCACCAAGATAACTGAATATTTAACTTTTAATAAATACCACCATTGGTATGAATATTATATCACTAGTTTATGTTTACAAGGGAGTGTCTTCTGAGAATCATATTGAACTTAATTTAGATTAATTTGATGTGAAATTTAAAATTGACTATTTATCTACGTATAGAATTATTAACACCCTAAGATTCAAAATTCAGTACACTCTATTCGATAGATACTATGACACACATTGATAATGTAAGAACCTAGATTTTCACTCATGTATGGATCCTTTAATGTTTGATCTAAATCTTTACTTTGGACCTAATATAGATTCCTAATTAGTTAGAAAAGTTCTTATGGGTGATCGGGCCTTGCATGGAGCTCAGAACACCTCTTTTTGGGAAAAAAGACCAAGTCGCATGGTTTGAGAATGGTTTGCACACAGTTTTCCTAACCATGCGGTTTGGACTTTTTTGGATAGTGGCATCTCACATGGTTTGTGCACGGCCATGTGGCCTAACCATCTGAACCCCCCTTTTTCCCAGGTTCAGGCAGAACCATCTCATATGGATTACGCAAGGTTTGAAAAACTATGCAGACAACCTGTTAGCAGTATAAAAGCCTATGTAAAATGTCTAAAATTCTATTAATGATCTACTAAGCCAAACCCTTCATCCCTAATCATAGTTTTTGCGGTATTGACCTAGCTCTCTCTAATTTTGGAGCATTTTGAATATGTAAACATGGAATCAAGATATATCCTTTGTCAGGCATTCGATCAAGCTTTCTTTTATCATGTTGAATGTGCAACAGTAAGTACTCGAGTCCTCTTTATCCATTCATATTCTATTTCTCTCTCAACCTAGAAATCTCAATATGATAATTTTTGACATTTTCTTAGATCTACTCTGATTAGAGGAAAATCAAGGGCTGATACGGAAGTAGAATGATCGTACAACCCTAAGGTGGGTGGTCTATAACTCAACCCTAAAGTTTGTTGATTTTGGGATATTCGTGTGGGGCCCACATGTTATGTTGGGAAATGTTTCTTAAATTTACATGTCATAACTATACTTCTTAGAATCGTATCGTTTTTCGATTTCCAATTATGTGATTAGTTGGTAGTGGTTACACCCACAACTCAATCTTCCTCTTGTCAAAGGTTATGCCATAATTGGGTTTTTAGTGTTTTGACAAGTTTGAGCCATCATTCGGGTGTGACATTGATTGACCATTATAAAGGTGAGAATTCTTATCATAAATGAATTTTTATCACTAATAATTGCATAATGGAATGTACCATGTATGCTCACCACTTGACCCGCCTAAGTTAAGTGCTTCAAAATGGTTATTAAAAGTGAAATGTGAAATGGAAAGTAAACTAAGTAGATAACTTGACCTTATTAAATGTGATTGAATAAATTTTTCATGTCCATTTCACCCCATTTCATGTTAATGGAAGGTAGTGGAATGAACATCTTTAATGAAATATTCCTTAATGGTTAACTAAGACTCGATTAAATGTTTGCAATGCTACTTGGCCTATCCACACTAATGGAAGATAAGGCTTGGAACAACGACCTCAACTCTACATGACCTATCCACACTAATGGAAGGAAAGACTTGAACCAAATGAATTATTACATGATTACAATATCAAATATAAGTGGACTAACTCGATATCTCCTTGTATTCTGAGAGAAGAATATCTTGGGTCTTGGGAACTCTATTATGATTCAAGGATACGATTTTCTTAGGTTTATACCCACCTAGACTTTGGTTCTTTTCTATTCCTTGGATGATCGGTATACTACTGTTGGGTCCTTTTCTTTTTTACAGGATACCTCAGATACACTCCTCGCAATCAATGATGACTAGTAGGTTCCATGGTGAAATCCCATCAAGCCCATGTCTTTTCTTAGCCCAGTTTTACCATGGACGATCACCTTGGACTCAGTAGGCATCTTATTGTGGAATTACATGGATTAAGATCCTTGGATTACACTCTTAAACCTTAGCTAAACTCAGATACTACTATGTTATATTTCCTTGAGTTTATGTTACCTTGGTTTTTACCCTAGAACTCCCTCACTGGATATCATTATCTGGATGTCTTGTTACATCTTAGGACTATCACTACTTATACTATCACGAGGTGATGTTAGTGTTAGAAATGAATCATGTGACCTATCAACAGTAAATGGTAATTGATTAATTAATGAACTGGTTACATGTTCAGACACTAGCCGAGGGATGAAGCAGGTACTTGGGTATTTAGTTATATTTTACTACTTGCTATATTTTATATATGCATCCCTATACACTTCTATATTCAATTACACATGCTGGATGTTATAGAAATCATTGGTGGTGGCCCACTAAGATTTATCACAGACCCTCTCCGGGCATTTTTTGGTACCCGAAGTAGATTACGTGGTTGCTTGTATCGAAAAAGGGAAGCATGTAGCTTCCAACACATGATTTTGTGCTGATTGAATAAAGATTGATGGAGGATGACCAAGTAGTATATCAGGATTCTTGGAGTAGAATTTGTTTTCTTTTACCTTGTGGAACATGTTATTCTTATTGTCTTGTATCCATTATTTCCATTTTTCTAGTGACATGACATTACATTATCACTATTCCAGTTGATAAATTAATTGTCATTATTGTTTATCTATTGCATTAGGTTTCTTCTTCTATTTATTTATATTTCTTCCATAGTTTACTATTCATTTATATCTCTTCTGTTGTGCTATAATCTAGTAATGAAGGTATAGTCTTCCCACGGACACACCCTAGGCCCTCGCTACTAGTCGGCAGCCTCCAGCATTCGGGAAGTTGTGCTTGAGGCCATGTGGCCCATCGGGATCGGGGCACTGTTAAGTGGCATCTGAGTCAGGGTGGTCATAGATAATCATAAAGAACCAATGAAATAATATTTTGTAAATTTATTCCTTTGATATATTGTGAAACATTCAACCACAAGTATAAATGAACTGTAATATAGCATACCATTTTCACCTTCTCGAAAGATTTAATGTTACTAATAGTACTACCTAAATAATGAAAAACATGTTTATCTATATATTACAAATAAAATAATAATAATTTAAATTCAAAAGAGATATTTTTTTTAAAAACATATTTTTTCTAAAAGGTGGTTTAGTGAAACATTATGAACATAATTTTAAATTAATGTTTTAGCTATTTTAAAAAATTTATCTGATAAAATAATATTTACTTTCTAAATCAACATATTGATATTATATTAGACTTATTTGTTTTTTTCGTAAATATCTCAAATTTTTGTGAATTGTGAAAAATATTGAATTTTAATAGAAATATACTTATCCATTTAAATTATTCATAAATTTAAATAAAATTTTTAATTTCTTTTAAAGTAATATTTCGTAAATTATATTTATATTAATCGAATTTAGGTCATTTCAATATAAATGAACTATGAACTAATCCAGGTAAAAAATAAAACTAAACAAGATGAAAATAAATACAAAAATGGAAAAAATACCACACTACAATGAACTCCATGTGACCTCCATGTAACCTCTAACCACAAGACTAAACTTTCTCCAATAGTGAGCACCTGAGCCAGGAATCTGGAACAAAATCTGAACCTGCAAAATAGCTCGGGTCTACCGACAACTAGTGGTATAGGTACAACATGAGGTAACAACTCAGTAATAAATCACCATAGAATCCAAGTCTTTACTTTCATGAAACAGTCTAGTAATGCTAGTTTGAAATGTAGTTATAAAAATAGGGGTTTTCATATTTTATTATGCAAAACTGTTTTGTAACCTTAAAATCCAATATGCACCAAAAAACATTTCTGAAAGTAGTTGTTATTTCATAAACAAAATCCTTAATAAAGAAAACCAAGGTTGTACTGAAAAGAAACAGATATAAATTATAGGATGGAAAAAATTGAGTAAAAGTGAAAAAAGAAATACTAATAATAACCATGGGTGATCCTAAACATCCCCAGAATACCCCTGTATGTACATGGTTTGGAACCACCTATTGGTCTATGGTAAAGAGCATAAGTGAATAACCAAATGGATACTCTATCATAGCCTTAACAGTGGGAATCTCTTCCAAATAAGAGAATTCAACAAGTCATTTTAGTTGAGTGAGGTTGATGAAAAAAAATTGAGTTACTGAATACTTGGGCAACATGGATAGAAAATTATGAAAAAACATTCTGAAGTTTATTCCATTCAAAACATGCCATAATTGAAATGAAGAGAAAAATGTGTTTTTTTAACTTGTAAAAATGGGAGTATGACTAAAAAATACATAAAAGACTTTAGATTCAATCTAGCATACCACATGATCTTATTCATTCTGATTAATGTGGACTGATGATACATCAATAAAAAAGAGACATATAAAATATCAATTTTTATAGATGATTTCACTCAGATGAAAAATATCATGATTATGAACCACATGTTAGAGGCTATTGAAATGTTAAAATTAATTAGAAAAGATGTTGAAAAAGAAATGGGGGTTCTAATAAAGAATTTAAGAACATATAATGGAGCCAAATTTAGAGACCATAATTTTGAAACTTATCTAAGAAAGCATGGTATAAAAAATTAGTATGGTGCTCCCTATACTTCAAAAGAAATGGAGTAGAATAAAGAAATAATATATGTTTGGTGGAAATAGGAGGAATATGTTAGCAGAATACATGCATTAAATGTCCTATTGGATAGATGTTAGTTGTAATATTGTACATGTTAAAAAAATTCCTTTTTTTAGACTAGAAACCAACATGAATACTTATCAAATGTGATATAAAAAATAAACTTCATTGAAATACTTCAATTTTTTGTGATGTCTATGTTTTCTAAAAAAATCCAAATTTGGGAATGTTTTATGAGAATAATAATGAATGTACTATTTTGAGTTATTTATAAAAATTGAAGAAGTAAAAAATGTTGGAACATAAGCTTACGTCCAAATCATTTTTTAATTATTTTCTGAAACCACTTTCATGGTTATAGTGGGCACCACACATAGTTCAAAAAATAAAACTATCCAAAACATCAAAACATCACATAATCGGTGAAATTAATAAATTCAAAACCATCAAAACCAACAGAATCTCATAAATCCAGATAGCCACCTGAACCACTGCACCTTGTCGAGTAAAAGGTGCATATTCCCTCATTATCACATCACCTCAACCATTACAACCCACAAAAACAACATCATTGAGAATAAACATCAATGTAGTTGTCATTTACATAGAAGACTGAGGAAACCCTGAACTAGGGAACGTGAACAAAAGAATAAAAACCTGAACCAACTTTGGATTCAACCTCCTTGAATGACCATGATAATGCAACAATTTTCACCAGCCCCAATACACAAAACCACTGGATAACTCTAGTCGAAGATAACCCAAACCCACCAACAACGTGTAAAACACTCCCAAAATTCCTACAAGAAGAACAAATTCCACAAAACGGGGCTTTTAAATAATCCAGGTTGAGGAGGAACAGAGGCCATCATGTCAATGCTTCACCTTCCCCAATATCATCCTTGGCGCAACACAGAGACACCCAGAATATGACCCACCACTAGACTGACCAAAAATCCCATCACCACCTTCAAGATCTCTCATGAAGACTAGATCCTCCAATTCACCCACAAGCGACACTGAAACAAGCCGACAACATTCATCGCAGTAGATGGAACTCAACCATTGAACCTTCCATGTGCTGTCATTGGATTCCCTAGTCATCTCTAAGGGTAGGGTGTGAATAAAGGTCTATAAATAGTGTGATTATATGAGATGGTCAAGCCCACTGAGTAGCATGATGCTTCTATAGGATGAGAAACCACACAACACATTCTCACTCAACAGAAGCACCGAAGAGAGGAATCGCAACTGATTCATGATAGAGGAGAGGAAGGAAGTGGGGGGAGGAAACCCAAATGTGGATCACCTAATGGGATCCTCCCATATCCCTACTTATAAATTGGATGAAAATCATAAAAAAAATTGGAATCAAATGATTTGAAGGTATTTGAAAATCAATGTTCTTTAACAATAGTTATTGAGAATTCATAGGAGGATAAACTAGAAAATTCCCAGATTAGTGAATCTAATTCCATATATCCTTTATATGATTATAAATAATCGTGTGATGCAAAAATTTTAGATTGAAAAAACATTGAGATTTCATCAAAACATGATGAGGCTGAAAACCTTTTTTTAAAATCAAAAGGATTCTGTTCAAACCATAAGAAAGTTAAGATTATAAAATCATACTTCACATATCTCAAAACTTGAACCAAAAATAGTTTCATAGACTATTAATCACAAATAATGAGTGGATTATATGAATGAATAGTTGGATTAGGTTCAAAATAATGAAACATGGGAACTTGTTCCACGGCCAAAAAATAAAAATATTATCGAATCATAGTGCATTTATAGAAACAAATTGAATGAACATGGGGAAGTTTTAATAAACAATGAAAGACTCATTTTTAAAGGATATGAGGAGGTAGAAGGTGTGAATTTTTATAAATCTTGTCCTCAAATTGGATGTTTAGAAACTATTTGAATGTTTCTTGGAGTGGATTATGAATGGAATTATAATGATTATATAGATGATATAATTTTTCTAGGGGAAGTAGATTATGTCTTTAAAACGTTTTCCAAGGAAATAAATAGGACTTTTTAAATGCCAATGTTGGGATAATTAACATTATTCATTGTATTATATGTTCAATAAATAGAAAAATACATTTTATTGTCTCCATAAAACATTGGTGGGGAATTGTTATAGATTTTTGGGATGCTAGAATCCAATGAAGTATGTACTCTTATTTCTATGAGCACGAAGTTGAGTTGAGATGAATCTAGAATATGTGTGAATTAGAATGACTTTCTGAATATGGTTGGTAATCATTTTTACCTTACAAACTCATATCATGATATTTTTTATGTTATGACATTGTGTGTCTTCTATCAAAGTAATGTAATAGAATCATATATCTTTTCATCAAAAAGAATTTTGAGATATGTCAAAGGAACAACTTCACATTGGATATTATACAAAAGTTATAGTGATATGAATTTTCATGGAAATACTAATCATAATTGGGCTACAAATTGTAATGATAGAAAATACACATCAAGAGGAAATATTTTCTTTTGAGAATGTTGTGTGAGGATCATAGTAAGAAACAATTTTTAGTAACATTGAGCACATGTGAATCTGAATATATTGTATCTACTCAGGTTTGTACTGAAATATTTTGGATGAATGTTCAGATAGAACACATGAAAGTGAATGTTTCTAAACCATTTAAGATTCATTTTAATAATTAAAGTGCAATTGAACTTTTTAAAAAGACTATTCAAAACTCATGATAAAAAAAATTGATATAAATAATCTTTATGTTTGAGATGTTTTTCTGGAATACATTTAAAAAAAGTATTAGATTACTGATATCTTTTCAAAAGCAATGATGAAAGAAATTTTTGTTGAATTGAGGCCCTAACATCATGTTTAGCCTCCATTAATTGCTTCCAAAATATCTTAAGGAAGTCCCCCACCATGATTGGGATTATGTTGAAAAAGGGGGAGAGAAAATAAAAAAATTATACTTTGTAATATGTTGTGCTTATGTTTCATTTTAGAATATAAAGTTGTGGTTATAATAAAATGGGGAAGAGAAAAAGAAATCGAAAAAATAGTGATAATGGGGGAGATAAAAAGAAAGTGAGAATAAAAAAGTGAGGACAGTTTATCTTTACAAGGACGCAAAATTTTCCTTTCACCGATGGATGGAATTCCAACAAAAACATTTTGTTAATAGTGTGGTTTCAGGGCACTACCTATTTATATAAAGGATGTGTTTTGATAAATGTTGAAAACATGAGTTTTTTTTTTACAAAAATCACGTTGTGAAAAAAAATCTAAGAGGTATAAAAGTTGTTAACATGGGTTGTAAACAAATAAAAAGGGGGAGATTGAGAACCATAGTTATAAATTTTTTTAAAAATGATTTTTTACAATCAATTTTTATAAGAGTGTTTTTGTTATTAAGGATTTAGACCTAGTCCATCATGATTATCTTTGTATGAATATTGAATGTTTTTTAAGTTCTTAGTTCAATGATAATGGGGATAAAATTTTTAAAGAATTATTGTTTTTCGTGACACAGAGATTCAGAACCATCTTCATCAAATTCCGATTGTCATATCTAAAAGAATCATGGGAAAAAATTGTTGGTTATTGAATGAATGTATTTTATGTAATTAGAGAAAGAGAAAAGTCTCTTAGTTATAAAGGCAGAATTTGTAGAGTGAAGAACTAATATTGTTACTGATGAGTTTTGAAAAAATATTGTGATGTAAAGAGTTAGAATATTCTCATACAATATAAACTAAATAAGATAATTGTTTTCTATTCATAAAGTTATCATAAATACTAAAAACAATCAGGATGAAAATCTTTAATGAAATGGTGGAGTGTCTTGAAGAAATTCAAAGCTACATGATGGAGATTACACTCTAATTGGAATTAAATCATAATGATAATTCAATCGTAATTAGGTGATAAGGTTATAGATATTGGAATCAGTGAGAAGGATATAGAATTCAGAACCCCTGAGAGGGATATATAATTCAGATTCACTAGGAAGGATACAAAATTTAGAATCACTTAGTGGGATAAAAAATTCAGAATGAGATAATATGGAGTCAAATTTTTAAGTAACTAATTATGTAGAAGAATTAACAATGATGATTCCCTAAATTTTTTTAAGAGTTGAATAGGTCAAACAGTAAATTCAATTTTTCATGAATCTCATAGAATGTGAAGGAGGTTTGAAAATTTCAATGTTAATGTTTAAATGTGATATATTTTTAGAGTTCTTAAAATTTTATTATATTTGTAATGTTTTCCCAATTCCTGAATTTTTTACTAAGTCTCCTATAAATACTTTCTCAGACCATTCAATCATTGTGGTCTTTTCATGAAAGAGGAAAAGTATGAGTGTTGAAGAAATCAAGTAAATTTCATTTTTATCTATAGAAATTTTGAGAGGTATGATAAAGATTAATGTTTTTTTACTGGATTGAGAATGATCTTATTTAGAATATTTATTTGAGTGAATCTGACATAGGTACATCCTATATATAATTTGAGTAGTTTTTACGTTTTGAATATTGGGAATGAGTTTATTGTATTGAGTTGATCATATTGAGATAATTGGATTTAGGATCATTGTATTGAGATAATTATATTAAGACTCATCGTATTCTGATAATATGATCTAGACTCATTTTATTGAGAGAATCATATCTAGACTCAACAAATTGTGAAAATAGAATCCAGCCAAATCAGACTGAGGATTCACACTAAGAAACTATGGAGCAGTTTCAACAAAGAAATTATTATTTGGATTCTCTTAATTTTTTATAATAAAACATTCCAAACTCATGGGATTTAAAATAGTATTTTCTATCAGGAGATAAAAGGTGTCTAACAGATGGCAAAAAATATGGATTCACTTTTTAATAATATTGGATTTCCATAGACCCATGGATGTGGATATGGAAAGGATGTTTGTTCTCATGTTGAGGCTAATCCTTGTATATCTTTTGTGATTTTATTTATTTCCTTTTTTTTATTCATGAGTATTTACTAAAAAAATATATGGAAACAAATATTAATAGGTTTTTAGGGTTATGTTTCAAAATAGTTTGAAACTTATAAAATGTAAAAAATGGATTCAACACCCATATCAATTATTATTAAATCCTTAGGAACATCAGAATCCCTTTATTGTAAACACAATAGAGTTTCCCACAAAATAGGGTGAATAATTTTTCAAAGTATTTCATTTAATTTTCATTCTCATCCACTCAAAAATTATGTTCTCATAATTAAATAATAAAATAATTATCCTAAATTCCCTTCATAATGTTCACATTATTTATAAAATTTTGTCTCTTGATTATTTGAACATCCTCAGGGATGAAAATAATTATCCTAAATATACTTATTTGTTATTATGTAAATTATTTTTCCTACAGTCACACACACATCCATATAATGTGTAATGAACTTACAGTTCCCGTTTATGGTGAACTAAGACCTCACAAAATTATGTTTATCATTATCCTTTACAACCTTTCAAGGTTGTAAATTATTATGGAAATTAAGTTTATATATGATATATATGAAATTAATCATGAATTTATTTTTATTTAGTTATTTCATAAGACATACCATTATAATTTTAATTTTTTTGAATAAGATAACATTATTTATGGATGTGAGGACTACCCCCTCCTTAAACCGATACGATTCGTTTATATATTACATGGAACATATAAAAGATGGTATTCATTAAAATATGTGAAATATATGAATTAGTTATTATGATATAATTATATTATATATATATATATATAATTTTCTTTTCATTATTTTTAAAATGATAATTAAATGGATGTATTGTTCATACATTTGGATAACCTATCTTCTCCATGAATAGCTCATTTGATTTCTTATCTATATAATTTATTAACTGTTATAAATAAATATAGACTAATTATATATGATATTTAAATCATTATTTATATACATGAGATGACCAAATCATGATCTATTTCATGGGCACAACAAATTACAAGTCAAACCATACTCCAGAAACTCGACAATTATCACCGGAAGTGGTTAAAATAATGATACATTATTATCAAACTAATAAGATGTTAAGATAATATTATATATGATATTATATATATATATATATTTATTTTATTATTTAGTAACATGTTTAATTCCATTATACCAAAGGTTAATAGACATTCACCTAAAAGGAAACGTGATGTAAGAGATTCTTATCTCACTTTTATTTCCATGAGGCATACACCATTATCACAACTTATTTATTTTGAGTGGTGAATATAATTACCCTTTTGATATCTTATATAATGAATAATTTTATCATAATGGTATTTCTAATTTCAATTTCATTTATTTCTTCTATGTTTATTAGATTAAAAAGTAATATAGTGGTAAATAGTGTCATAAACATATTCATTTTCAATGGGTTATATTACTTCATTTTTGTTATTAATATTCTATGATTAGTTTAGTAATCACTTTTTACTATTAATAGTTATATTTAAACTTTTTTATGTGTATTTTAATATTATACACATAATGTATTCATTTTTGGGGTCTCACATCAATGTTTCAGTATATTCAATGGTTTACATCAAAATATAAATATATATAGGATTTTTTACATTTGAACACCCAATTGAATAAAGTTTTATGAATGTTTAGTAAAACCATTAAATTTATTATCCGATGTTTATTCACATGCATTTAATGTGATATTTCAATTTTTATACTCTTTAGTAATTATAATGTTTTGTAAATTGTTTTTAACAAATCCCAACAAACGTTGTCTCTTTATATAGAGAACATATTTTATTGTAAAAACCATGTTTTCTAGAAATTATTTAAAAAAGGTTTTTAGGATTTCCAAAATGGCTTGTGAATTAAATTTTTACCCCTTTTTATTTTAAATTTTTTTAATATTATCTTCTAATCACTTTCTCAACAAGTAACTTTTCAAAAAAAATTACATTAACAAAGGAATGATCATTTTATGTTGTATGAAATGTATAGATATACAAACCATCCTCATGAAGAATCCTTTTTCAATTTTAAATGGTTTATTTTTAATTAAAATATTATTAAAAATAATTTTCATAAAATATTATTTTCAAAATGTTTTTCATAAAAAAAATTTCATATATTTTTTTAAATACAGCTTTTTTATAAAATATATTCATCAAATAAAAACCATTATTTTTTACTCCACTTGGGATATGTTATATTGATTAAATCCTTATTCTTCCTCTAGATGGTTTATGATATATTTTCCCAAGAATAATATTCTCATTAACTTCCTTGATTCCTTTGTTATTCCCACTGAAATATTTAATTTCGTACGATAATTGTACAATGAATTTCCCCTCATTATCTATATAATAAATCATGGATATATTCATTAAATTAACTTTATATCATTTTTTCATATGGTGTTCACTTTGATAGTGATTTTATTATCTGAGGAATTATTGATAAATCTCTCTCTTCTATTCAGTACAGATACATTTTTTAAGGCACATTGTTCATTCTATATATGAGGAGTTCTTTAGATATGAAATACATGGGTATATGATAGTTTTATGAAATACCTATAGGGTGGGGATTGGTTAATTAAATACAATTGATGCATTGGAAGTCTTTTGAAATCTTATTAGTTTGTGATAATTCCTTTGAGTTTAATTCCTTGTAGAATAGATAGGTTTCTATAAATAGATTTAATCTATCATGTGAAAGGTCTTAATGGTACTGGTTCATGTTCTAGTCAAATTACCTCTAATAATTACATATTTCCTTTATTATTATCCATGAAATTTTTCATCATCATATCTATGGATATATTTCATTATCGGTTCCTTGATTAAATGCCATTTTTTTAGTTTTCATTTCGTGATATATTAATCATGAATTATATATTTATTTTAATGGAATGTTCTTCCTTTTATGTACCTTTCTATATTTTTAATTAACTTAATTCTATGTTTATTGATTACATGGAATGTGTGTTTCATTATTACCTTTCCATATTTACTATTTGAATGGATTCATTATTTCTTCCCCTGTACTATAGCCTTAATGGGAATTTGAGCTCACCGTTACTATATTTTCTTTTCCCTAGGAATAAAATATATGTACATGGAATTATATAAAAAGATATTTTATATGGGAATAATTTTATTCTCAAATGAAAAAAAAATTTGTAATTAGTGTAGTCATTTATAATAAAAGACTCATGTATGTATCTGGTTTACCAAGAATACTAAACCAATTGGTCCATCTTGATTTCATTCCTAGTAATTATGAAAATGTAATTTTAGTAGACACTAACTCTGGGATTACTGGGGTTGGGTTGATATAGTTGGTATCAATGGAATTTTAGTATAAACCTTGGGAGGTAGATTTATGATAACATATATTGGAGAACATAAACATAAGTTAAACATTGAGGACAGTTATAAAATACCATGCTAATAATTATATTAGATAAATATTATGTGGTTTTCTTATAAATACAAGCCTATTTGGATAGTACCTTTGGACATTGTTCTGGCACATGTGTAGGTAGCGACAACAACTCTGACAATGTGCAGTGAGCCAAACTCAATGTAACCTAATACACAATAATGGTCCTTATTATGAACCTAGTTTTAAAATCTAAGGTATATTCTTAGACTAAGATTAATTTCCATTACCATCCATTAGATAATGATAATGAATGTCTTAGATTAAACCATAGGTTTCTTTGATTGAAACAAATGTCTCACTATTTAGGCATCCAAAAAATAATTATATATTTTTTTTAAATATGGTAGTTTAACCTCACACTATGGTTTTTGGTTTTATTAAATACCATATTCAATTGTAAAATCTCTAGGATAGAGAAGGAACTATGTTTTAATTAATGAATGATGATTTTATGAATTGTGGTTTTACTTTAAACCAAAGATAAAAGACTATTTAGTGATTAACAAGATGTCAACCATGTTTATGTAGTTATTTTTAAAATTATTTTAATATGTTTTTACTAAATAAATACCTATAATTCAGGTGAAAACCAATAAATTTTGAAATTCTATGGTTCTTGAACCCATCACCAAAGGATGATAAGGGTTTCACACTAACCACTGACCTACGCTATGGCCTGGTTAATATGCCATTGTTTTTAGTAAAAAAATTGAAAAATAAATATTAATGATGAACTAGTAGAATTATTTTATAGGTTTTTATATTAACATAATAACAATATTTTCTTTGGATAATAGTTAGAGACCAATATAAATACAAGTCACACTTTTATGGTTCTTATGATCTATTAAAAGTGTATATCAATGCTTTAGGAATCAAAGTTAATTTTTAGATATCCATTTCAGGGAGTAAGAGATGAATTTTAATTTCATATATGCACAACTAAAAGTTTAAATTTTTCTTATGAAATTAAAATTTATCAAGTAAGTATATTTCCATATTTTATTTTTCAATAAAAGAATTTCAAAACAATTAGGAAAAAGATCATTAAAAATTGTCCTAAAACTAAAAAATTTGTTGAACTCGTGGATTCATAAGTCATCAAATATTTATAGATTTTAGGTCCTTAAAATTACATTAATCATTATAATATTTATGATTGATAAACTCAACCACTCCCTATAAATATAGACCCTTTCCCACCATGTCTGTATCTCCATATCCCTCTAATAGTTTCATTATTAAAGACATAGTTATATGATTGTAGATGTGACCTCTATACATCCCATTATCCACTTCCAAGATGATACATTATGAACCCTTCTCATGATGTGGGAATTAAAAATATTAAATATTAAATGATATTTTTCCCTAATAGAATTTAAATTGTCTGTATGAAATTTATTTGAGGTGGGGGCAATATAACATCCTGAAATTGAAATGTAAGAACATTGTATTTGATAACGTGTATGACCTGCGACACCAAGCATGTGAGGAAATATAATATATATTGAGTTTAAAATATATTATCTATTTTAAATAGATTCAATATGTTCTATATATTTAAATTCATTGAACACCAATATATCTTGTGTCTCATTCCATAATGAGTTTCTTCAATGACATGTGTTACACTGAAGACTATTTTTTACCTAACAACATTATATTATTAAAATATTATTAGTTAATATACGTAAATATGACCTAAAAATTAAATAATTAGTAATTAATAGAAATAAATTACTTATTAAAATATCTATTTTATAAAAATATTATATGAATTTATTGGTTTCCGTCAAATTGGAAATGAAAATGTAAATCAGTTGAATATAATTGAAAATATTATAATATATATGCTGACAATGGTGTTTTAGGCAAATAAATTAATTTAATTTCTATTATTTAATGGTATTAATTAATTATATATATTAAATATTTAAAAAATATTTTTTACGCTCATAAAATAGATTGTATATGCATAAGATATGAACAAACACATTTTTACTCATAAAAACCAATATTTTTATTAAGTCCCTTTTACTGACATTTAATGGAGAGCCTATTTTAATTTAGTATTTTGGAACTTTTATAGGATTTATTTAAAAAAATCCTCATATTTTAAATATAAACATAAAAAATAGGTTACAGTTATTTTATGATATTTTTATTAAATATTTCATTTTTAAAAAAAATATTTGAAAACAATGAATTTTATTTCTAAAATTATTTTTCCTATAATTTATTTATAATGATAAATTATATTTTCTAGGGTTATTAAATATTAATTAAATAAATTATACATATATTAATCCAACATTACAATCAATTTCGTTTTTAAATTCACTAAAAAACATAGTAAGCTTTTGAAAGTTTTTACTTTATAACTCGTATTTTCATCCCTTCTAGAGAGTTAAATTTTAATTAATTTATGCCACTTAAATGACTAGAATTTTTAAAATTTTATTTCATATTTTTAATAATGATAATTTATAATTTTTAACATTTTAAACATAGTTTTTTACCAAAAAATTTGGTAAATGTGATTAAAATGAATTATAACTATTAAGAGAAAAAATATCTTAACAAGGGACTAATCCTTAAACATACGTGATCAAAGGACATTCAAGTTTGTCCAAAATCAATGTTATGTACATAATTCAACCATACCATCCATTGGATCAATAATGATTCATTATTGGATCCCCATTACATGGTAAAAACCCAATTATAATTTCTTTTCCAAAAATTTATAAGAGTTCCACTCATCCTTCCCTATAAAAAGGCCTCATATCCTCCCACTACTGCACACATTTCAATACAAATTGACACAAACTTGATCTTCCCGTTTATCTACTAGAAATACATCCTCTCACACTATAATACTCACTTTTGTCATAAATCCAACCATGAAATCCCATTGGTCAAAAATAATATGAGTTACCCGAATAAGAGTTAACATCCTACCTCAATCTCTTTAGTTTTATTTACATTATACAACACCTCAAATATTATTATTTCATGTTTACATAATAACACTAGTATAAAAAATATATAATTATTTATTATGTTATGTGTTTAAATTACACTCACACATGCTTCCATGTAATGTTTTATGAACATAACATTCTGATGTATGGAGAACTACCACCGCACGAAACAATGTTGTTCATTCTTCCTTTACTACCTTTCATGGATAGTAATTATGATGGGAAAAAATTTTATGCATGATATATATGATATTAGTTATTTCATTATGATTCGGTAATTATTTTATAACATGTAACTTTATACATTCAATTTTGTTTAAATATGATAACACTGTTTATGGAAGTGTGGACAACCGCCTCCTCAGTGAGATGTGATTCGTCACACTATACATAGAACATATAAAGGATGGTTTTAATAAAAATATTTGTCCTATATGACCTTTATATTGCATTATAATTTTAGTATATATATAAATATATATATATATATCATTTACTTTTCCTTCTTTTTAATATGTTAAAGAAATGGAAGTAGAATTTATACGTACATACTACCTACCATATCCATGAACAGTGTATTTAATTTCTTATCTCCAAACATTATAGATTTTTATAAATAAATATATAATAAATATATATTATATTCAAATAATTATTTACATTTTTGATATGATTAAATCCTGATCGAATTAATAGGAATGACAAAAAAAATTCAAAACATACTTGAGAAACTAGGAAATTGACATTAGAAATATTTAAAATAATGAAAGATTATTAGAAAATTGGTACTAAGATATTGAAAGAATATTATATATATCATATTATAAATATGATAATGGTTTGGGAATAAGTTAATAACATCTTTAAACCGTTTATAAAATAGTTCAAAGGATGTCCATGAAAAATGAAATGCAAGGTAAGGCATTTGGGTCTCACTTTTCTTTATGTGAGGCATAAACCAATATCACCACTAATTTATTTTTTGTTCTTTATATAATTCCCAATTTTATATGAAATATACTAAATTCTATTATCATCCTAGTATTTATAGATTAAATTTGAAATATTTATTCAAATGTGATTTGAGTTTAAATTCATGAAATTGTATAGAATTTCAAAACTGGTTCTTTTTTATTAGGTTATATTACACCCTCTTTTTCATTAATATTCAACGATTAAGTGTGTAATAATTTTTGACTATCAATTTTTTTACATCAAATTTTTTAATTTAGATTGAAATTTTACATACATAATCTATTCATTTTTTTAATATCACTTCATTGTTATGTATGTTTCATGGGTTCACCTCACAATTTGTAACACCCCAAGCTTCTACGGTACGTTTCCCTTCGAATAATACGATAGCGTGTGTTGTACGCAACCTCGAGTTTTAACACACACCACAACCAATCAAACTAGCCGTTATGAATAGTAATACCTAATTTTTGAAATTATATATATTTTATATTTGAAAATGGACTTCATTTTTGGATTCGGAATATCGAATTTAGCCTAAGGTGAAATTTTGGTACATTTCGGATAACTTTCATATTTTGATGAATAGTGAAAATTACTAAATTTTAATTAAAAACAACTTTTTTAATCAAAATAATTAATAGTGATAAATTATTAATTTGAGTGGTTTTAAAGTATATTTAGAATATATTTTTACCATTTAATATAATGTTGGTCATTGGACATAATTATACAATTAAACCGAACATAAACAAGTGTCAATCTTTTGATAGTTATTATCTCTTAAAAACACGCTTTTTGTTTTGACAGCGGGAATTAATTTTAAATTAATTTCTGCCACTTCTGTGTTTTGAATTTAAGAAAATGGATTCCATATTTGGAATCAGGATGTTCAAATTGTGTAAATAGGTAACTTTTATTTTTAGACATTTTTACTGCGGTAAATATTTTATTTACCATGGTTAAGGGTAAATCCGGTAAATAAGGGTTAAAAAATAATATTATAATAATAATAAATTACCCTAAAATGTGTCTTAACCCTATTGGTTGATACATGGTCGACCATGGGAATATTTGGGTCTATTTTGGGACCCCATGGATCCACTTGTAACTGATAATGACACTTTATTTTAATTAAGTTAAAATGAATACAAAAATGACACAAGCATATATCTTTTAGAAAAACAATTTTTACATAGGGTTATACATGTTCGATTTTAGATTATAAATTTTCATTAGAAAGCTAAAACGATTTCCTACATAATGATATTTTATTTGTAATTTTAGACATTAAATAATGTATTTTATTTATGACACAATGATGATGCAGTAATTACTATAATAGTGAAAAATTAAACTAATTGATATTATAAATACCCAAATAAATATAACATGAAACATTTAATGAATTAAAATAATTTTCTAGGATAATATGAAATATTAGAATTGATTTAATTGACTTTGTTCTAAGTAATCAATCTGTTATTAGTTTCAAAAAAATCAACTATTGAATAGTGTCAAAATTGACATAAAAGAGTTCTTAAAACAAATATTATATTATTAATTGATATTAAATTCATAAAAATCTAAGGATCGGCCAAAAGACTTATATCATGATAGGTTCATCATTAATGGACCACTTGGAGGTCTCTTGGATGTATATAGTAAGTTTATTAACCATATTATATAAAAATACAAAGAGTCATTGTAAAAGTGAAACTAATTAACTTAGAGTTAATACTTAAAGATAAGGTTAATATAAGTACCCAAAACTGTCTAAATTCTATTGGTTGAGTGGCTTTCAACCTATCCCCACCTTAACCTTTGAATAGTTAACTTTGGAGCCATTAGAAACCGAATATGAATTTATTATAAATTAATATTTCTAGCTTTTCCAAAGGTGCCCCTCACCCCTCTTATAAAAGGTCACTCCTCCTTCTCATTTCTTCACACCTTCCAAGCCTTTTGGTTCGGCCAAACTCTGCCCAAATACTCTCCAAACATCCCTCACTACAACCTAGAGGCCTTAGTTTGATCAGAAAGACAACCTAAGGAGCCGTTTTGATCAAATAAAAAGGAAGAACCCGAAGAAGAGGTAATGATTTCACCACGCTTTTCTAAGTTCCTTTCTTCTTCCACTTCCTCTTTCTTTGTTCTTACCATTCTAAAATAATAACTCCAGTATCTTACATATACTGTGATGTTATTATAAATATGGTACAACCATATTCAGTATTCTATCCACCCTTTGAATAACATGTCACCATACGTGTGTACGTACGGCTTACCGTCTCCACGTCGTGGTGTAATTGTTATTCAATATATTATTATTTGGATGGGTATAATAATGATGTGTAACTCATGTAAATAATAAATATAACATGTTAATGATTCTGTATATATGATATACCATCCATTTATATATTATTTTAATATCGAAAGAATGATATTGTCGCTCGTGCGTACGTACGGACTACCGTCTCCACGAACGCGATGAGATTCATTCTCCATCGTATCCATTCAAGTATAATTATCATTTGATGATTTAAAAATGATGTTTAAGGACTTGATATCATTCTGGATTTGAATAATATACAACCTATCCTTTACAAAAATGTCTTACGTAACAAAACATATAAAAGAAAACAAGTAAGTTAACACCCGAAACAACGATAATACTAAGATATTATTATAAATCGATATTAAAAGATCATATATGATATCATATTAATTTATATGATTCTTGTATAATTTAGTAACAATTATTTCACCATTATACAGGAGGTTAACCTACCCCAACCAAGGAAAAGTACAAGGTAAGGGTTATTTCACAATCTCTTCATTATCTGAGGTTGTTTATACGTAATAATCTACTGGGATCTCTTTATCATCCACATCCATGTTTCTTCCAAATGTATTTCAAAACATATTTATAATTTACAAGAATATGGGTTAAAGTCATTTATACCCTTGTTTGACTTTTTATAAGAGGTTTATAATGGAATATTTCCGTCGTTTTCAAAACAAGGTCCTTTTTAACCTTTTCGACAGAATTAAGATAAGAATGTTTTTTACGGCGGGTGCGGTTATTTTACGCCGTTATAAAATCTTCAAAGCTTTCCTTACAAGCTTATAAGAATATTTCAAAGAAAATTTTTTATTTTATATGGATCTTAAATGATTTCAAAATAAAAGGAGATATTTCTTTAAAAAGAATTTTGATTTCATCTATGTCAACATCCTTTGATGGATTTTAAGATTATTTGAAGTTGATTTATTATGATACAAAACTTCTATATTGTATTGAAGATATGTTTGACTATGGATGTGCTATTTTTATACCATTCATAGTTTATGGTGAAATTATTGACATTTCGTATGCTAGTTTTAATACGAATGTTTATGTTATGTTTAAACCTTTTCATATGGGAATGCATTGGACTTAATAAGTGACGGGTGGAGCCCGCTATAGCTTCTTGATGCATCGGTAGGTCTCATGAGACAAACTAGTGTCTTGGCACAAGGCCTTGAAAAAATATTATTTGTAGTCTTGGCACGAGGCCTTGACTATGTGGTTATGATTGTCTGGCATTATGCATTCCAACATTATGAAAGAGGTTATTGATTTTTGCATGTGATTATTCGATTAGTAGAATATCCATGTGAATAAGTAAATGGCATTATTTCATTTTTACTTTTGCCATACTATGTTGAAGTTCAAGTTTAAAAGGCTTTTTTTTAGTAATGCATTGCCTTAAATGTTTATTCTTATTTATGAAAGTTTCCGCTATATTGTTATCCTTACTGGGCATTTGAGCTCACCCCTTTTCTATGTTTTATTTTTCCCAGGATGTGAATAAGTAAGTTATGAATGACCTGAAGGGATTTTATGAGGGGTTAATAGTGTGGATTGTGGAAACATTATGTTGTTGTATTGGTTTTTCATTTTATGATGTAATGTAAAACTTATGAATATATCTAGTGTTTCCAAGGCTACTAAACCAATCGGTCTTTCGAGATTTGATCTTTCTTGTGATCATGACAATGTTATGTAATTAATGCACCGACTCTGGGCAACTGGGGTCGGGGCGTTACAGTTGGTATTAGAGGAAGTTTAGTACAAACCTTGGAAGATAGATTTAGATAAACTCTGATTAGAGAACGTAGACCTAAGATGAACTTTGAGGATTAGTATAGAAGAACTTCCTAGAATTTTGGTATTGTAGAGATTTTGTGAGTTTTCCGAGCAATACATCCCTTTCTGGATACGAGCAGGTAGAGGCGGCTCTGGCACAGATGTACCTAGGGGTAAAACCCGAAAACACCGCTTTGAGCTAGACTCGAACGGGAACTGGTGCACGACAACGGGCCTTGCTGCACTCTTGGTTACGACACTCCCGGGGGATATGCTTAGGATAACTCTCATTTTCTTTACAAATCATTATGAAGGGTTTATGAGTATATACTTCCTCAAAGAAAACATTTTTATGATTTTGGATTATATCCATAAATAGTTCAATTTATGTTAAGTGTTTTATAAGTATGGGATTATGTATTTTGATTCATAAACTGATCTAGTTTATGCCATTGTTTAGAAATGGCGCCTAGTGGAAGAAATGGAAACCGTATCAATGGACGCACGCCATGTAGGGATTGCCCTCCTGCTCAAGATAATTATAGTGGGGCTGGTGATGCAACTGGTTCCGATCAGCTAATCACCATACTGGGACAACTTACTCAGGTTATGAATAATAACCTTACCCGTATGGAGCACCCTGATCCACAGCGTGGAGGATCAATGTTAGATCGATTCATGAGGCAACAACCACCAACGTTCAATGGGAGTACAAATCCCTTAGTAGCTTAGCAATGGATAAATTCCCTAGAGAAAATATTTCAGGCTTTGGGGAGCAGTGAAAGGGAAAAAGTTATCCTGGCAGTTTACCGCCTCACTGGAGATGCTGATCAATGGTGGTCATTGATTCAAAACATGAAGGAAGATGATGAAGTATCAAATATGGAATGGAGGGAATTCAAAGATCTGTTTTTAGAAAAATACTTCCCTCGCGACCATCGAGCGGATATGGAAAGACAATTTCTGAGCCTGAGACAAAAGGAGGATGAGAATGTCACAAAGTATGAGGCTAACTTTACAAGGTTAGCGAGGTATGCTGGAGATTATATTTGCAACCCAAGAAGTAAGATTGATCGTTTATTTGATGGGTTAAAACCATTTCTCCGTCGAGCATTAGTCTCACAATCCTTTTCATCGTACGAAGACATTGTCTCATGTGCTATTAAGACCGAAAAGGAATTCTCTAAGTCTTATGACTTTAAATCAAAGCAAGAGAATAAGAGACCTTCTGATCAATCTGGGAATGGAAATAAGGGGAAGAAGGGAAAGGTTGAATATCCATCTTGTGGTAAATGCGGGAAGAAACATCCCGGTACTTGCTTGAAGGGAATGGGAGTCTGTTACAAGTGTGCTGAAAAAGGCCACCAAGCTCATGATTGCAAGGGGAAGAGGGAAGCTACCAACGTTCAGTGCTACAATTGTAGGGAGATGGGGCATTATTCAAATGCATGCCCTAAGCGTCAGGAGAACTTACCTCAGAAAAGTCCAAGGTATCAAGGCCAGGCTTATGCTATCACTACTGCAGAGGTAGAAGCTCCGAAAGACGTGGTGGCAGGTAATTTAATGGTTTCCTCAAGTTTAGAAAATGCATTATTTGACTCTGGATCGTCGCATTGTTTCATATCTTCCCAGTTTTCTAAGAAAATTAGATATTTCCAATTTGATTTAATAAGGGAGTTGTCGGTTAAAACTCCTAAGGGAAGTATCATTGCAACAAAGTTTTGTGAATCAGTCCCCATTAGAGCACATAAATTTTCTTTATCTGCTGATCTCATCGTCATACCTATGATTGAGTTTGATATAATCCTCGGTATGGACTGGCTTTCGGACTATGATGCAAAGATTTATTGTAAGAAGAAATAGGTTACGATTCTTGATGATAATGATAAGGAAAACCTTATTTTTAGAGCAGAATCGTCACCACCTAATTCTTATTTAGATCCACCCCCAGTAGCTCAACTTAATTCAATTATTGGGGAGGAAGAGAATGAAATAACTGTCGGTGAGGAAAGGAATGTTAAAATAGAGTATGTACCTGTTGTGAAAGAATTTGTAGATGTATTTCTGGAAGATTTACCTGGACATCCTCCAGAACGAGAAGTTGAGTTTTCCATTGATTTGATTCCTGGATCAAGGCCTATATCGAAGACCCCTTATAGAATGGCCACTGTAGAGTTAGTAGAAATAAAGAAACAACTAGAGGAATTGAGTAATAAGGGATTTATTCGCCCTAGTGTTTCTCCATGGGGAGCCCCTGTTCTTTTTGTTAAAAAGAAAGATGGATCTATGAGGTTATGTATCGACTACAGGGAGATCAATGCTATAACGATAAAGAACAAGTATCCCCTACCTCGTATTGATGATTTATTTGACCAACTGCATGGAGCTCAATACTTTTCAAATATTGACCTTCGATCTGGATACCATCAGTTGTGTGTGAAGAAGGAAGACATTTCGAAGACAGCATTTCGAACCAGGTACGGGCATTACGAGTTTACTGTAATGCCGTTTGGATTGACTAATGCACCCTCTGTATTCATGGATCTGATGAATAGAGTTTTCAAGGAGTATCTCGATGAATTTTTGGTGGTATTTATTGATGATATCTTGGTATACTCCAAAACCTACGAAGATCATGAAAATCACTTGCGCATTATCTTGAAGACTCTGAGGAGGCATGAATTATATGGGAAGTTTAGCAAATGTGAATTCTGGCTTCAGGAGATTTCTTTTCTTGTCCATATTGTCTCTAAAGATGGAATCTCTGTTGATCCTTCTAAGACCAAGGAAATCCAAGAATGGCCAGCACCTACGAGTATAACTGAGGTACGTAGTTTTATTGGTTTGGCAGGTTATTATCGACGTTTCGTCCAGAATTTTGCCCGATTGGCTAACCCATTAACGAAGCTCACACGTAAAGGGGTTAAATTTGTTTGGACAAAAGAGTGTGAAAAATGTTTTGAAGAACTGAAGAAAAGATTATTCAATGCTCCTATATTGACTCTACCATCGGGGAATGATGGGTTCGTTATTTATAGTGATGCATCGAAGAAAGGACTTGGTTGTGTCCTTATGAAGAATGATAGAGTTATTGCCTATGCATCACGACAGTTGAAAATTAACGAACAAAACTATCCTACTCATGATCTTGAGTTAGCAGCTGTGATCTTTGCTTTGAAGATATGGAGGCACTACCTCTATGGTGAAAAATGTGAGATTTATACTGATCACAAGAGTTTTAAGTATATTTTCTCACAAAAAGAACTCAACATGAGGCAAATGAGATGGCTTGAATTACTCAAGGATTATGATTGTACGATACACTACCACCCGGGGAAGGCAAACAAGGTGGCAGATGCTTTGAGTAGAAAAGACCATGGAGTTTTGAACAATATGATAATTGAAAGGGATCCAATTTTCATGGATCTAGTGAAGATGGACATGGGAATAACCAGGGAAGGTGAAACATCAATGCTTTTTCAAATGGTTGCCAAACCATCTTTACTAGAAAGGATTAAGAGTTCTCGGACCGATGATGAAGAATTTCAGAAGAAGATTAAAGCTGTGAATGATGGGAGATTGAGAGACTTTGTGTATGAAGATGGAATTTTGAAATTCGGGAAGAGACTTTGTGTTCCTGATTTACCTGATCTAAAAAGGGAATTGCTGGATGATGCTCATAGTTCCAATTTCTCTATACACCCTGGGAGCACAAAAATGTATAGAGATTTGAAGGAACATTTTTGGTGGGACAACATGAAGAGGGAGATTGCTGATTTTGTGTCAAGATGTATGGTTTGTCAACAAGTGAAAGCTGGAAGGCAACAGCCTGGAGGAGTCATGCAACCTCTTCCCATACCGGAGTGGAAATGGGACAATATTACGATGGACTTTGTCATGGGGCTACCAAAGAATCCTAGAAGGAATGATGCAATATGGGTTATTGTTGATCGTCTTACCAAGTCAGCACATTTTCTTGCTATAAGAGAAGATCTACCCCTGGAACGTCTAGCAAGACTATATATTAATGAAGTTGTGAGACTTCATGGAGTACCCTTATCAATTGTTTCTGATCGTGATCCCCGTTTTACTTCAAGATTCTGGAAAAGTCTTCAGAAATCCCTGGATATTGAACTTCATTTGAGCACTGCTTACCACCCTCAGACAGACGGACAATCAGAATGGACTATTCATACCTTAGAAGACATGTTGAGATCTTGCTCACTTGATTTTCAGGGTATGTGGGATCAATATTTACCTCTGGTAGAATTTTCCTATAACAATAGCTTCCATTCAAGTATACAGATGGCACCATATGAAGCGTTATACGGAAAGAGATGTCGTACACCAACCTGTTGGGATGACGTCGGTGAAAGAAAACTTGTAGGTCCAGAACTGGTGGAGGAAACGATGGAAAAGGTGAAGGTAATCCAAAATCACATTAGAGCAGCTCAAAATAGGCAGAAGAGTTATGCCGATAATCGAAGGAAGGATTTGGAATTTCAAGTCGGTGATCATGTTTTCCTGAAGGTATCTCCGTGGAAGGGAGTCATACGTTTTGGTAAGAAAGGTAAATTGAGTCCCAGGTACATCGGACCTTTCGAAATTCTAGAACGAATTGGGGCTGTAGCTTACCGATTGGAAATGCCGCCAAGTCTCTCCAAAGTTCACGATGTGTTCCACGTATCTCTGTTGAGGAAATACATGCCTGACCCAACGCATGTACTCACCTATGAGGAATTAGAACTGGAACCTGATCTTTCCTATTGTGAAGAGCCCGTCAGGATTCTTGATACAAGAGAACAAGTACTGAGAAACCGGACGATGCGTCTGGTAAAAGTTTTGTGGAGAAATCATAAGATGGAAGAGGCAACGTGGGAACCCGAGGAACTTATGATGAAGAACCACCCGAGTATTTTTATGCAGTAATACCCTAGAAATTGCGAGGATGCAATTATTTGAAGGAGGGGAGAATGTAACACCCCAAGCTTCTACGGTACGTTTCCCTTCGAATAATACGATAGCGTGTGTTGTACGCAACCTCGAGTTTTAACACACACCACAACCGATCAAACTAGCCGTTATGAATAGTAATACCTACTTTTTGAAATTATATATATTTTATATTTGAAAATGGACTTCATTTTTGGATTCATAATATCGAATTTAGCCTAAGGTGAAATTTTGGTACATTTCGGATAACTTTCATATTTTGATGAATAGTGAAAATTACTAAATTTTAATTAAAAACAACTTTTTTAATCAAAATAATTAATAGTGATAAATTATTAATTTGAGTGGTTTTAAAGTATATTTAGAATATATTTTTACCATTTAATATAATGTTGGTCATTGGACATAATTATACAATTAAACCGAACATAAACAAGTGTCAATCTTTTGATAGTTATTATCTCTTAAAAACACGCTTTTTGGTTTGACAGCGGGAATTAATTTTAAATTAATTTCTGCCACTTCTGTGTTTTGAATTTAAGAAAATGGATTCCATATTTGGAATCAGGATGTTCAAATTGTGTAAATAGGTAAATTTTATTTTTAGACATTTTTACTGCGGTAAATATTTTATTTACCATGGTTAAGGGTAAATCCGGTAAATAAGGGTTAAAAAATAATATTATAATAATACTAAATTACCCTAAAATGTATCTTAACCCTATTGGTTGATACATGGTCGACCATGGGAATCTTTGGGTCTATTTTGGGACCCCATTGATCCACTTGTAAGTGATAATGACACTTTATTTTAATTAAGTTAAAATGAATACAAAAATGACACAAGCATATATCTTTTAGAAAAACAATTTTTACATAGGGTTATACATGTTGTATTTTCGATTATAAATATTCATTAGAAAGATAAAAAGATTTCCTACAGAATGATATTTTATTTGTAATTTTAGACATTAAATAATGTATTTTATTTATGACACAATTATGATGTAGTAATTACTATAATAGTGAAAAATTAAACTAATTGATATTATAAATACCCAAATAAATATAACATGAAACTTTTAATGAATTAAAATAATTTTCTAGGATAATATGAAATATTAGGATTTATTTAATTGACTTTTTTCGAAGTAATCAATCTGTTATGAGTTTCACAAAAATCAACTATTGAATAGTGTCAAAATTGACATAAAAGAGTTCTTAAAACAAATATTATATTATTAATTGATATTAAATTCATAAAAATCTAAGTATCGGCCAATAGACTTATATCATGATAGGTTCATCATTAATGGACCACTTGGAGGTCTCTTGGATTTATATAGTAAGTTTATTAACCATATTATATAAAAATACAAAGAGTCATTGTAAAAGTGAAACTAATTAACTTAGAGTTAATACTTAAAGATAAGGTTAATATAAGTACCCAAACCTGTCTAAATTCTATTGGTTGAGTGGTTTTAGACCTATCCCCACCTTAACCTTTGAATAGTCAACTTTGGAGCCATTAGAAACCGAATATGAATTTATTATAAATTAATATTTCTAGCTTTTCCAAAGGTGCCCCTCACCCCTCTTATAAAAGGGCACTCCTCCTTCTCATTTCTTCACACCTTCCAAGCCTTTTGGTTCGGCCAAACTCTGCCCAAATACTCTCCAAACATCCCTCAATACAACGTAGAGGCCTTAGTTTGATCATAAAGCCAACCTAAGGAGCCCTTTTGATCAAATAAAAAGGAAGAACCCGAAGAAGAGGTAATGATTTCACCACCCTTTTCTAAGTTCCTTTCTTCTTCCACTTCCTCTTTCTTTGTTCTTACCATTATAAAATAATAACTCCAGTATCTTACATATACTGTGATGTTATTATAAATATGGTACAACCATATTCAGTATTCTATCCACCCTTTGAATAACATGTCACCATACGTGCGTACGTACGGTTTACCGTCTCCACGTCGTGGTGTAATTATTATTCAATATATTATTATTTGGATGGGTATAATAATGATGTGTAACTCATGTAAATAATAAATATAACATGTTAATAATTCTGTATATATGATATACCATCCATTTATATATTATTTTAATATTGAAAGAATGATATTGTCGCTCGTGCGTACGTACGGACTACCGTCTCCACGAACGCGATGAGATTCATTCTCCATCGTATCCATTCAAGTATAATTATCATTTGATGATTTAAAAATGATGTTTAAGGACTTGATATCATTCTGGATATGAATAATATACAACCTATCCTTTACAAAAATGTCTTATGTAACAAAACATATAAAAGAAAACAAGTAAGTTAACACCCGAAACAACGATAATACTAAGATATTATTATAAATCGATATTAAAAGATCATATATGATATCATATTAATGTATATGATTCTTGTATAATTTAGTAACAATTATTTCACCATTATACAGGAGGTTAACCTACCCCAACCAAGGAAAAGTACAAGGTAAGGTTTATTTCACAATCTCTTCATTATCTGAGTTTGTTTATACGTAATAATCTACTGGGATCTCTTTATCATCCACATCCATGTTTCTTCCAAATGTATTTCAAAACATATTTATTATTTACAAGAATATGGGTTAAAGTCATTTATACCCTTGTTTGACTTTTTATAAGAGGTTTATAAAGGAATCTTTCCGTCGTTTTCAAAACAAGGTCCTTTTTAACCTTTTCGACAGAATTAAGATAAGAATGTTTTTTACGGCGGGTGCGGTTATTTTACGCCGTTATAAAATCTTCAAATCTTTCCTTACAAGATTATAAGAATATTTCAAAGAAAATGTTTTATTTTATATGGATCTTAAGTGATTTCAAAATAAAAGGAGATATTTCTTTAAAAAGAATTTTGATTTCATCTATGTCAACATCCTTTCATGGATTTTAAGATTATTTGAAGTTGATTTATTATGATACAAAACTTCTATATTGTATTGAAGATATGTTTGACTATGGATGTGCTATTTTTATACCATTCATAGTTTATGGTGAAATTATTGACATTTCGTATGCTAGTTTTAATACGAATGTTTATGTTATGTTTAAACCTTTTCATATGGGAATGCATTGGACTTAATAAGTGACGGGTGGAGCCCGCTATAGCTCCTCGATGCATCGGTAGGTCTCATGAGACAAACTAGTGTCTTGGCACAAGGCCTTGACAAAATATTATTTGTAGTCTTGGCAGGAGGCCTTGACTATGTGGTTATGATAGTCTGGCATTATGCATTCCAACATTATGAAAGAGGTTATTGATTTTTTCATGTGATTATTCGATTAGTAGAATATCCATGTGAATAAGTAAATGGCATTATTTCATTTTTACTTTTTCCATACTATGTTGAAGTTCAAGTTTAAAAGGATTTTGTTTTAGTAATGCATTGCCTTAAATGTTTATTCTTATTTATGAAAGTTTCGGCTATATTGTTATCCTTACTGGGCATTTGAGCTCACCCCTTTTCTATGTTTTATTTTTCCCAGGATGTGAAGAAGTAAGTTATGAATGACCTGCAGGGATTTTATGAGGGGTTAATAGTGTGGATTGTGGAAACATTATGTTGTTGTATTGGTTTTTCATTTTATGATGTAATGTAAAACTTATGAATATATCTAGTGTTTCCAAGGCTACTAAACCAATCGGTCTTTCGAGATTTGATCTTTCTTGTGATCATGCCAATGTTATGTAATTAATGCACCGACTCTGGGCAACTGGGGTCGGGGCGTTACACAATTTCATTCTATACGCAATTTTGTATAATAGAATTTGAATTCTATAAAATTATTTGATAATTTTCTTTAAACCATTTAATATTATTGTCATCTAGTTATTAAGGAATTTTTCATGAAATTGTATTATTTTTTCACTCTTTGGAATATTTAATGTTTTATAAATTGTTTCCAATAAAACTCAACATCAATTCTCTCTTTAGTTGCAGAACATGTTTTCTTCAAAAAACATTTTTTTCTAAAAAGTTTTCCAAAAATGTTCTTAAACATTCCAAAATTATTTATTAAATACATTTTTACCCTTTTATCATTTACAAATGTTTTTAATGGAATCATTTTGTCACCTACCAAACAAGGAACTTTTCTAACCACTTTACCGTACAAAAGTAATGTTATTTTTTACCTTGTATGGAACATATAGATTTAATTGTCTTAATTCATTAAATGATTCATTTTCAAGTTTAAATTGATTATTTTTAGATATTTTTTTAAATTTTTTGTCATAGAAAATTATTATCCAAAAAAAATTCAAAAAAATTATATATCCTTTATGAATTTTTTTTAAAAATTTTTTTTTATAATATTTAAATAAATAAAAGTAAAAACCCTCCATTTTTATTCCACTTTGGATATTTTTATTTTATACGATCCTTATTATTACTATATATGTTTTATGACTTATTTGGCCAAGGATTGTATTCACATTCCCTTACATGATTCCATTGTTAGTTCCCTTTAAATATATAATTTACTATGATCAATGAAAATTAAATTTCCCATAATAATCCATATAATTCATCAATGATATATTCATTTCCTAGCCCATATATCATTTTTGCATACGGTGTTTACTTTGACAGTAATTTTATTACCTTAATAATTATTAATAAACTTTAATCTTATATTCAATACAAATAAATTATGATAAGACATATTTTTTATTCTGTATATGTGGAATATTTGGTCTTGAAATAAATCGGTTGGGGGTCATTTTTGGAATTCCATATTGGTTGGAGAATGTTTAATGTAGGCCTCTCAATACAAAGGTCTCATGAGATGAAATCATATGGTGATAAACCCTTCATTCTTGTTCCCAAGTAGAATAAAGATGATTATACCCATAGATTTAAACTGACTTATGAATGTTTCTAATAGTTGTGGTTCTTTTTCTAGACACTTGACATCCAATTATTAAGCATTGTGATTATTATTACCCATGATGTTTTTCATCTAAATATCATTGTATGTATTTCAATATCAGATCAATGATTAATTTTCATGTGTTTTCATTTTAGTACATCTCAATATTGATTTTTTATTATCTAGTTATTTGAATGTCATGTATTTTAATTTATTTTCCCCTCAATATTTTTATGAACATAATTCTTAGTATATTGATTACACGGAATGTTTTTTCAGTTATTACCTTTACATATTGATTATTCGGATTTATTTTTTATTTTTTTCTCTACATGATCCCCTTACTGAGAACTTTAGCTCACCCTTATTTGGTTTCCATTCCAATACAATCCAAAAAGTATAGTAGGAATTATATTAATAGATATGCTATATAGGAAAAAATTTATCCCCAAAAGAAAAAAATATATTTTTTAATTAGTGTAATCATTTTTAATATAGGTCTCATGTATGTATCTATTTTACAAGGATTAATAACTAATTGGTCCTTCAGAATTTGATTCCTTATAATAATGCCAATGTAATGGTAGTTGGATCTAACACTAGGATTACTAGGGTTAGCCCGCTATATTTTTCACTTGATAAACTCACCAATATATACATAAGGGAAGTGGTAAGGCTGTCGAGCGTAAAAATATCCATTATATCTTATCAGGATCCAAGGTTCTGGATGAGGTTCTAGATAAGTATTTGAAGTGCATTGGATAGAGAGAAATGTTTAAGAACATATTAAAACAATAAAAATTGTCAATATTAGAGGGAAACTTATTCTCTTGAGGACATTTTCAGATCTTATTGGATGTAATATGAAAGATGATTAGATCTAGACCTCAACTTGTATTATTTTGCAAAAAAAACTATAGTTTCCAATATATAATTTATATTGATAAATATAAGGATCTATATAAAAATATATTTATGAATTTAATATATTTGGACATAGTTAGATAGAGGAAGCTGATAGGTATATATCTTTTCCTAGAAAATATTTAAAATTTTCAAAACTATTCAGTGTAGTATGAAAGAAAGACAATGTTGATTGATGTGTTATAACGACAATAATAAATAAAACATATAGTTTTAATTTATTGATAATGTTTTATAAAAGTTATATATATGGATTTTGGTTATGATATTAGGGAATAAGTGAAATATAATCCCTAGGTACATTGGCCCCTTGGAGATATTTTATTGTGTCGGGGTGGTATCAAATTTCATTACATTCCCTCCAAACATATCCCAAAAAAATGATGAGCTCCATGAAATGATTTTGAGAAACCACATACCAATCCTATCACATGAAAATAACTCATAATAAATTCAAATAGTATGTGAAATTTTATATTAGGAATAACTAGTTGAAATTATGGCCTGTAGAGATATGGTGTTGCAGGAGAGGACTACTCTTTTGGTCAATGTTCTATGGGGGAATCAATAGTTTATGGAATATATGATTGATCCTAAGGATATATGGAGAAACAATTTCCCTAAATTTTTCATTAGAGTATAAAATTTTATGGATGGGATTATTTTAACGGGGATAGAATATAACATCGCAATTTTTTTAGTCAATTCATTTTTATAATTAAATACCTATGGAATATATTTTTTTCCTATAACACATAAATAAAAACAAAAAACATGCCCCAAAAATAAAATTATTAATAATTTCACAACACTATTACTATTTAAATGGATGGTATAAATATACATCACCACTTTATAGAAATAATATGAAGATATATAATAAATAAATTTCGTTTTATCCTAAGAAGAAACAATTTAGTCATTAAAAAATACATTTATTTTTTTTATGATATGATTTTTATAAATTGAATCATATAAAATTATTTAAATACATATAATTAAAATTTATAAATTGTTTAATAGGGTACATTTCATTTATACACATAAAATATTGTTTTCAAGGTTAACTTAATTTCTTTTTATAATATAATTATATTTTCAATAACAATACAATTCAAAAAAATTATTAAGTAAAATGGATCTATTTAAAATTAACACTATAATATAGTGATTATGAATATATATAAATTTATTAAGATTCATTTAATTTATAATTAATGTCAAATAATATTATGATGATTTAATGATTAAGATGATTTTTTAAAAATATTCTCATAAAACACATAATATGTTTCAATTAAAAGTAAATTTTATTATTTATAGAAAGAAAATTAGATTAAATAGTTCAAATATTAAGATTCATTACAAAAATATTTGGTTTTAAGGGTCATCATTTATTTTTAGTGCTAAAATAATAACGTTGATTAATATTTTGTAATGATTAATAAGTGTTAAAATGGGAAGTATAATGTGTCTCAAAAAATACCAAATCAATTTGACACTTATACATACTATAATAAAGATTTTAGGTTATAATGTAATATCCATATGTATCACTAAAATTTCCCCATAAAAACCCCAACACTCATGTAACTCTATTCTTAAACCTTATATAACATTCATTTATAATGACATCTTCCCTGTTTTTCACATATTAATGGAGCTCATCGAAACCTTATCAAAGCCATATCCCTAGTTATCAATTACTATGAAACTATTCTCCATCAAATTTTTATAAAGCCTATATACATATTTTAAAACCTCTAGAATAAGCAATGTTCCACAAGTCATTAATTTCTATAGGATGCTTCAATAGAAGATCAAAATTATCAACATAAGAATTACTTACCCATTGGCATCCATTTCAATAATTCACAAACAAAACCTTAAAAAAAATTATAACCATATTTATATAGTAATAAATACATTTTTATATTTTTAAATTATAAGTACTATCTATTCACAACTCATTCCATAGAAAAAATGAAAATGTTAGTCACATGCATGTGCAGACTACAACATCCATGAACATTCAATTTCATTTTTCGTCACCATAGTTCGTGAATGGTTCTATAAATGGGATTAGTTAATAGTTATGTTATTTATGTAATGATTTATATTCTGAAAATATACAATAGGATTTCTAAAATTAATATTATCAATAAGAAATAATTGAAAACCTATCTTCTTAAAATGAATATACCAAGAGGAAATGTGTTTTACATATAAGTGACAATATCGTTTTCATTTATATTCTTCTCATTAAAATTAAAAATTATTTTTTTCACATTTATAGTATATAAATAATTTCATTATACTTTTGTGATAGTGATACTAGAACAAAATAATATCTTCCATATCCATACTCACACATAGATTACTAAGTGTTCTTGTTGGAATTGATTAACCACATATTTGAATAATACTAAAAATTTAAATTAATAATGGAATTGAAAACAAAATATTTTATATTAGTAAATAAATAATTTTTTGGTTATTTAGTATTTATATGATAATATTATTCATTAATTAAGTTACTGGTGTGAATTTTTTAAAAACACCTAAACATTTATGTCATCAAATTCATCTATAATAATCATAACTAAAACTATCATAGAATAGAATTCAATTGTTATAAAAGATCCTAAAACAAAATTATATTAATTTTTATTATATGGTAATGATGATATTTTTTGAATAAATGATTAAAAACACTTCTCTTACTAAACTAGTTAAAAATTATGACAATTACTAACAACCAAAATTGGAAATGGATAAAAACTAACAAATATACATCTAAAGAATAATTATAAATTATGCTTATAAATGGGTTTGGATATGAATAAGGTTGTGAAATAGGTTATGAAGATATTTATTTTTGTTATAAGAAATTTTTAATCACTTCTATGCAAATTTTGAGTAATAGTGTGGTATGTGGTGACTCAATCATCTTCCTTTGATTTACAAAAAATTTCCATGTATTTATTTCTCCAGTGTCCACTAAATTCATTTATTTTCATTTCTAACTAATTTTATCAATTAAATATATATTATAAAATAGATTCAAAGTACAATACAATCCCATAAATTGTTTCCTTTTAGATTTTTTTTATAAATCAATAGAGAATTCATATAAATATTCTAATTATTGTTAATTTTACATCGATGATTAAAAAAATAATTTTTTTAAAATATTTTCTTATTTTGTTTCCATTTAAAATTTTATTATAAATATGATCAGCCTCTAATGGAGTTATGTTTCATTTCCCACACTTTATTTTTCTTCTATTATTTTATTATTTTTGGGAAATAAAATTTTTGATGTCAATTGATTCATTTCACATTATTATTCTATTTTGAAATGATATAAAACCTTCTTTGATTTTAATGGGTCACATGTTTTATGATAGTTGAACTATATTCCTTTGATTTTTTATGAATCCCATTTTTATTTCCAAGGGTTCCATATTATAATTGAATGGTTTCTATGTAAATGTTTTAAGAAACTCATTTTATACCAACATTTTATTTATTATGTGACAACTACATTACTTTCAAGAATAACACATATGTTGGGATGAGGATTAGTGTGTTCCTATATCACCATATAATTAATTTTTTAAATGTTTGACTATCATGATATATATATATATACATGGAAAAAATTTTGTTTTTTAATATCTTATGAGAAAGTGTGTGACTCATGACGATGATTTATACATGGGTATAACCTTATTTTCTAACAACAATTGGTAAACGTTTATGGATCATGGACATATTTCCATATGATAACATTTTTTCCATATTTGTTATATATTATAAATTTTTATATCATTACCTCATCATTGATGTTTTTTTGTTTAATTTTTATATTCCACATTATGAAAATTATGTTTTCTTCTTGATTATTTAAGGACTTATGTGTTTATTCCATGTCCTTAGAAGCTCGCTCATGTATTATGATCATCAGACATTATTATATGAGATATATTTAATGCTTATATTTTTTCATATACTTTTTAACTCATCCTTGATGAAGTGTTTATCCATCCCCAATTTTGAGTTTAAGCTCACCGAATTCTTATTTCTTCATTCTTGAGGTTATGAGAATGTGTTTTTTCTAATGATACATTTATAAGATTTTCTAAAATGTATAACATAAGAAAAAATGATCAAAATCCTTATAAAATAAGACTATTATATTTCTATTATTGAGTGACACAATACCTATAAGTTCATGTGATATGAATACTCTTTTTTATGAAATTTATTATATTAATCATGTGAAACATATAAAAAAGAATGTTTATCTTGACTCATTATAAATAAAATGTCTTAAAAATGATTCAAATTTCACTACCCAGGTTGAATTTGATATTGAGGACAATGTGAGATTTGTGTAGTGACTAGATGATATCAATGATGGTTTATAGAAGGTGTTTTGTGGGTGAGATATTCCATCGGTTAGGGTTTTGGTGTGGTATAGAGGCTTATAGGAGAGTACCTAGGAATGCGAAAATGAATTATGTACTGAATAGTAAATTTTTATTTGATTTTTCGTTTGGTTCTATTTTCCTTTTGTGATGTGACATTTTATTATTTTCTACTTTATGAAAAAAATTTCCTTTTTCTAATTTTGAATATTTATTAGGTTGGTTTTAGTTGTAATGAGATTTTTGAATGGTGTCTTGTGGGATGGTTTTAGAATAATAACATTCAACTTTTCATTTTCAATTTTATATCTGATTTTAAGAGATGATAATTGTTTGACATATATCTCATTTTTAAGTACAAGATCCCTAAAACCCTAACTTTACCTTTTTGTGGATTGGTCGACTCGAGAGGGATTTTGGAGATGTTTCAAGGGATATGGGAGAGATCTGTCCATTTTGAGGGTCTCCAAGCCTTGGTGGTGGGTGTGATGATGGATGTTTTGGAACATTGTTCTAGGATTCTTTGTATGGAATTCCATTTTCCCTTGGGTTCTTGGAGGTTGCCCATGTATCGATTCATTTACTGATGGAATACACCAAGATGAGTGAAAATTACTTCATGTATTTTTTTAGAGTGGATATTAAATTGTCTCCTAGGGAGTCATGGGTAATGTATTGGGTACTATGCCATGATGGTGGGTATGGGGAGGATACCATTTCCATGAGAAAACCTCTATACCATATTTTTTGGTCATGGAAGTTGTATGGATTCCATAATTATTTAGAAATTTCATTTTCACAATTGTGGTGATAATTAAAATAAATCTTTAATATAATCTTGAATATGGAGTTAAATTCTTACAAACTAGATCTCTATTTGATGGGATCCATCATAAGTATATTGGGTGTTAATCATGTTGGGGTGGATTCAATTAGACTTCAATTTTATGAGTGGGGGGTTTTGGATCTTGTATTGTTAATTTCGTAAGTTTCTCTATTGATACATATTTGACAAAAAGTCCCACTTATCACTCTCATGTCATCCATTTGAGATGTTTACCACCTTAAATAATTATATTGAAGTCTTATGGTAATACATAAAAATTAATATGTAATGGTGGTTTATAATTTATGGTTTAATAAACCACTATAAAACAATTATAATATTGCAATAGTGGTTTTTTAAAAATAGCTGATATTTTTTTCGCTAAAAAATAACTCCAATCCCCTTCTCCCCAATCCCTTATCCCTTGATCCCTCACCACCACTCCCCTTACCCCCACTCTGTTTCTCCATATTACCCCTTTTCACTGCACTATTACTAATCCCTCATGACTACACATTAATCCCTCACTACCATCACTCCCTACAACCTCCTTGATATATCTTCATCCCTCCCCAAGCTACTATTTCTCAAGAAGCTACTACTCCAGAAAACTCAACAACCCTCCACAAGCCACTATTCCCTGAGCCAAAAACACTTCCTTAACATCCCCTTCACAATCCCTCACCACTCATCCCATTCATTCTTTAATTATTCTCATTCCCCTTTTCCCCATTCATCTGAGCCACAAATTCCACACTACAAATTACTCATTGCCAAACCATCATTGTGATCAATCAAGGCCTCACCACTACTCCGGGTCCATTAACCATGACCTCATTGACTCCATTTCTACCCTTTACCCCTCAATATGATTCATACTATACACACCATCCTCTTTGATATCCCCATTTTTTCACCAATTAGATGTGATTATAATAATATACCTTTTTCAGTTTAATGTTTTTACTCTATTGTGTTGTTTGTGTATTTAGTCACTAATTTTAATTCCTTTATACAAAACTATAATGATGTGATATTACATTCTTTATTGGTAATATGGAATAATGTATACAAATTGAATGTTGGTTTTATCTATAACTCTATGTGTTTTATAATTATACTTGAATATGGATTTTAAGGTTATTTAATTATTTAATGATTTTTTTATGTCCTACCATCACGCCTATTTTACATTTTCTTTTCATTAAACATACATATAGACAAGAAACAATTTTCCAATATATTATATAAATTTGAATTAATATTTATTAAAAAGATAAAAAACATCATCAAATTAATTTTCATTATTAATTTTTTATAATATTGATGTTGATGTTTTTTAAAAAAATTAAATGAAATAATATTTAATATGTGTTATTATTTTCTTTAATTATGTGTTGGAAAATTTTGATTTATGGATAAAATATAGATCAAATTACTGATAATTAAACCTTAGTATACTAATGGTTTTGAGGATTTGTGGGATTTTGAAATTTCTAAATGATCCTTTGACTAAACTATAATATTTCTATTCCATAAATATAAATGTAGTGGATGGTTGAAGACACATAAACTTTATGAACACATGATATTGTGAAATTTTTTCCTCAATATGATTGTTAAATTTCACTAGAATAATTGAACATTATAGAATCATTAAAAACTGATATTAATCAATAGAATTAGATCCCAACATTTTCCAAAATGGACAATGAAATTTAAAACCTTATAAGTGATGATTTTTTTCTTTTCAAGTAAACAATGTCATCATCAATCATATTATGAAAACAAGATGAGGGTTCAATAAAAAGTAACTTGAATAATGGTTTTTTGGGAAATATAGGGAAATTATATCAAGATCCAGACATATCCTTAGATCCTCCTCTTGAGGCTAGGATGAATAATGTAAGAGGGGTCTTCACTATGAAGAAAAATATGAATTGGGATTTAGTTGATGATGGAAATAAAGAGATGTATGGCGGACTTCATAAATATTCCAAACATTCTTTTCCACTATTGTTGTACCATATCAAATTTCAATTCATAATTATAAATACATCGATGTTTATTTTATTAAAAAAAATCATGATAAATTTACTGAAAATAATATCCCTAACTCTTTTTATGATATGAAATAATATTCTAACATGCTTGGGATGAATTATAAAAAAACACATTTTTATCTTAATGTTTTTATTATTTGGGAGAGGATTCATGTAGAGTGGATTGAAAAAATGATCATCTTATAAAAGGAATTCAATGGGTGGTGTTGGATGTATAAGTCAACATATTACTATGAAGATAAAGCAAAAGAACACACATATAAACAATTTTCCTTACATGCCCTTAAAACAATGATTCTTGTGATTATTCATGTCATCTAGAACTATCAAGTACATCAAGTTGAATTATATATATAATAACATTGATGGGTTAATGTGAAATCCATGATATCAAAAATAACTAAACAAAATTGATTAATTACATTCAATATTATAATCTGATCCTAAGAATGTGCTATTTGGACTTGATACTAATGGATTCAACACATTTCAGACTATGAGTACTAGTTATAGTATTTGGAAGGTTTTTTATCCCATAGAATATAAATTCATGGATGTGTATGAAATAAATGTCTTTTATTATTTTGATGATTTTTCATAGAAAAAGATGTCTTCAAATTTTATTGATATATATGTGAGTCCACTAATAGATGAATTAGAAGAGTTGTGATGTAATGGTGTTGAGACATATGATTTATCTTCTATAACAATGATCAAAATTTACACTACACTAATGTTGAACCTTAGGTACATCTATGGACATGGGAACTAATATTGTTTTCACACTTACACTTGTTTTGAAAGTCCTATTTTTTAAATTGAGGTTCATTCCAAACAAGTAGTTTACAATTTAAAATGTTTATTCTTATTCGATCAATGATTTTTTGATCCATCTAAAATATTTAGTTTGAAACTTTTCAAAACTAAATGGGTCTATTAATTTTGTACCACCTCTGATATTATTTATAGGTTCAAAAAAATTCCATATCTTGTAAATGATGGAATATAATTCTGGAATGTGAATCATATGAATAATAGTAGGAAATGTTTTCGAAGTGCATCATCTGTTAAAATCAGAATGCAACAATGGAAAAAGTATATTCTTTAAACATTTTTATTGGGAATTTAATTTATTTAACCATAATCCTGATGATACTCATATTAGAAAGAATGATTTTGAAAATTTGATCTTCACATTACCTAATGAGCATGGAAAATGAAAGCACCCTCTCAATTTTAATAAGGACTTATAACTAATGAATATAATGCATTATATATGTCCATGTGATATTTAAACGTGCTATCCAAAAAACTCTATTGAAAATATGGATAAAATATCATTCCTATGAATTTTAAAACATGTGAAAGTATATGATGGGTATTCAAGAATAATCTCTAGGTGAATCAACATAAAATAATTGTAGGTTATTTAGATTAAAAATCCTGATTCACATAATTTTTTGTATATTTCACTAAAAATTACATTTCATACATTCTTATATAAAATGTTTATTGTAGTTTTACTCAAAATTTTAACAATCATTAGATAATTCCTTGAGATAATCTTACAAACTACTGTTCTTGAAAACCATCAAGGTATATTTTTACAAACACTTCATTCAAATGAGATGATATTTCCTCTATCATTTTTTTTGTCAGGATGCATTTGACTATATATTCAGTCGATGGAACTAAATTAGGTGGTCTTAAACATTATTAAAGGATGTATCTAATGGTGTGGTACATAATTTTTTTCATCTTATGTAATCCATACTTGTCAATTTCTTAAATACCTTACTATAATTTGTTGTTTCAATTCATAGATTCCTTAGTCATTTGAAATGATATGTGAAAAATAATGCTCAACCAAAAGGACCTATTTCAGATGTATTTTAGAAGAGGAGGGTATTACCTTTTTTTTAGATACATGGATGATATTAAGACAAAATGACATTGATTTAGACTTGTTGGGGAAATTTCTAGTCAATATCAACTATAAAGGAAATAAAAAACCATTCCTCATATTGGATGATTAGTTTGGAGAATATCAAATATTAAAATTACATAAATGGAATTATTATAGGTACATAGTTAAGTTCTTCTGAATAGTGAAATTTCATATCCTTTTTTAAGATATGAGAAACACACATAGTGACACATGAGAAGTTGAACATGAAATAGAAATGATATAACAAAATATGGTAATATAGATCTTCTAGAATGGTTTTCACATTACGTAAGTGCATAAATATATCAATACTCGTGTATATTAGATGGATACTTATATTTTGTAAATGAAATAATGTATACATGTTTTTTTAAAACATAATTAATGATACTCTGGGTGAGTTGTCAGAATATTTGATATTTTAGCTTGAGGTAGTCCAAAATCTGATAGAATGTATGATTATTACATTATGAATGGATAGAAATTTATTAATAACTATCGATAAGTGGGTTTTAAAACATATAATATTTGTATAATTTATGTTTCTAAACTTTATACTATGTAAAGTTGAATGATGTAATAAAATTAAACTATCCCGATCATTTATTAATTTTTTTTATTCAAATGTTAGTGGGTGGATATTATCTAGGGTACGAAAAGACATTCCTATAAATTTACATATGTGAACATTTATGTCATGATGGTTATCAATGAATGTGAATTGCCTTATTTTATGTCTTCTTGTCATAAGGGAATATGTGTAATGAATTAGAAGAATTTTCCTCTATCATTAAACCCAATAAATATAAATAAATGGACATATTTTTCTATCATGTTATTGAAGGTAATAGTATTTCAGTGTTTGATGGAATATATGAAGTAATTATGGAGAAGAAAAATGACATGATCTAAAGAAAAATTATCATATGTGAAATCATCCAATAACATATCAACTAACCATGTCATATGTTATCCACTTCATGTAATGTGGATATGTTTTCAAATATATATTTATTATTATGAATGATCTTTTTATTCTTAAAAAATTTAAAAGTTATATTTGTTAGTATGTGTAGTAAGTCAATGAAATTCCATAACTATGTATATTATGTTTGTCAATACAATGCATTTCAATTTTTTTATTTTTTATGAAATTCCATAAATAAATATTTTGATGTTGGTTTACATGTTGAAATTAATTTAATTCCTCCAATGAAGTGTTCACTTGTCACAGTAGACTCCCTATTGGAATTCCCATTACCATATGTACATCATCAGTGTTACCTGATGTTTCATCAGGATCCCTTCCTATAGCTACTAGAATTACCTCCACATGTCCCTGTCAGAGTCTTCCACAATCTCCATCTCCCTCATGTCAATGTCTTGAACAACTTCCCTCTCCCTCCCATCATCAACTGATATATTTCCTATCAATTAAGGTGGTCTAGCATGGAGTGAATCTATGGAAAGGGGATATATGGTCACTACATTGTCTTCAAATGTATATTAATGCTTGATGGTTATTGGTTCAAATTATAATGGGAATATGTTTATTGAAATTTTTATACCAATGAATATACTATTCATAATATATTGAAAATATGTTACCTCAAATATAAGTATTAATTTTTTGGATTTCAATAATATGAACAGATTAAATATAGTTATCCTCATTGAGGGTTAGGGGGTCACCATCGAGGATACTATGAGATTAGTATAATATGTTAAAGGTAAATTGGTGGGTGATCTATTTACCCTTTTGATTACATATTCTAATTGGATTCATCTACCTAAATCATGAAATAATTAAGTATTTGATTCATAGATAAATGTAGTTTTAATAAATTATATATGAATTTAATTTCATTATTTAATTAAAATAAATATTTTAAAAATTAATCTCTTTGTAAAAATGTTTCTCATATTTACCATTTCTGATCATATAACATGAAAGTACTTGATGAAAAAATTTGGTATGAAATATAATTATTTTAAATAATGATTATGGAATTAATTCTATAATGCATCATTGAACACTTGACTGAGGTATGGTAAGCTACCAAAAGGGGTAACTACATAAAAGTGGAAGGTTTGTGTTGATAGTCATCTATAATATAGACATGGTATTGAAAATTATTGTATTATATTAATATCAATTAAGACACACACACATACACACAGACACACACACACACACATATATATATGAAAATTATATGACATTTAATTCCCTACTTTTAAATAGAATTTTATTTATTTCCGGATGTTTAAAAAAATAATATACCAATTTGATTGAATCAAATCATACCCCACAATACTGGTTCAAATAGTTCTTGAGGAAATATATCTACTATGTTAATATTTTCATTAAATTAAATACTAAGATTATAAAATTATCTATTTCGCATTTTACGTTATTGATGAATCTTTTTTTAATTTATAAAAACAATTTTGGGCACAAAGTCTCCAAGATATATCATTTGTTTGATTTTGATATGAAATATTATGGGAGTAATGATAATGATCCTAGAAAAGATGTGGGGTATGAATTCGTTTTTCATTATAATGGCATGATTTCAGTTTAAAATTTATTAATATTTTTAACATAAAATATTACTATCATATTATTTATAGGTAAAAATTAAATAATTATGGGATTCCAATCCTCTAAAGTACTTCTTAGTCTCCTAGGATGATTTATTTTGTCATGTACTTGGGAAGAAGCATCTGGGTAGCAAGTTTGGGATGAGATTAGTAAATTTACCTTCTGTTGACCTTTTATGTTCACTATGGATTGTGGTAACATATACTCCAAGTTGAAGATACTCCCAACCTCGATATTTTCATAGGTATTTCAATTCAATTAAAAACATCATTCATCAATAGGGGGCACAATCCTTCAACATGGATCTCAAATATAGTTATAGGATTTGAATTTCATTATAATATAGAATTAATTAGTTGACTTATATGAGAGAAAAATTGGATGTGTCACTTGTGATATTGTGTAGATGGTTGGTTTGAGTGAGTAGGAATGTCACTAAATTTCAAAATCATTTAGTACACAAAATTTAATTTTTTGTAATTTAAATTTATATATACATCACTATTTAATTTTTTGGAAAATTATTACACATGTTTCTATATAATGAAGTGGAGACAAAGGCATAGATGGTTTTGATCTTAGTTATTCAGAATGTAATGAAAGTTAACATTGGATTGGTGGGTCATTTCTTAATACACTTAGGAAAAAATAACACAATTATATGGTGATTGGGAAAACATGTTGTTGTTTGAGTGAGGTGATATTTGTTTTTCTCTATCATTAAAAGAAATATATATTCATTATTGATTTTTAATGTTTTCTTCTAATGTTTCTGTAATACACGTCATTCATAGATTCTTTTGGGGTATTTTTTATATGATTCCTTGTAACTTATTCCATTGTAGTTTTATTACTTGTTTCTTATTATTGCATGTTATATTAATGTTTGTATGGGTAGCATATTATTACTGTGATTCAAATTGGTATTTTAGCCTGCTCATTTTAAGAGGGTGATTTATGTTGGAAAATATAATGAGGTGGTTAAAAGTATGTCATGGGTGTATAAGTATTGTGTTATATCCACTGTTTCTAGTGTAATAATTGTTATTCTTGGTGTCGTGGGGGTGATTTGTGGTTTCCAAAATGAAAGTGGTGTTGTGGTACAAATAGGGATTAATAGAGGAATGTTCGATGAGATTATGGGGGTTCAGATCATTTTTTGGTTGTTATGTGGAAGCCTTATAAAGATAATATTATAATATTAATTCATTTAATTTTATTTTTTTATTTTTCATGTGTTATAAGATGTTTGGAGATGATTTGGTCATGATTTATGTGGATATGTGGTGGTAATGTAAAATGGGATTGAAATTTATATGCATAGGTGGTGATGTTATAAGATTAATTATGGGATCTATGTATTTGTTGGGGTTCTAGGATTTTTTTGAATGTATTATGTGATGTGGTAATATGGTGGACATTTTTATATTTATGTTTATAAACACATTTTTTTATTTATATACATTTTAATATATTATGTAATTTTTTTTTGTCTGTCACTGAGATTGTGCGAGATTCTGAGGCCTGATGAGACCAGAATTAATTTTATAAATATATTAAATATATTCATATCATCCATGTGCTATTTTTTCAAAACCCATGGAATATCTCCAGAATAGAGTCTGAGATTAAATATCTTATACCATTGTTGAATATGGATCATAGGTCTTAATATTGGTGATACATAATGATGGTTGGAATTGGGTGTTTGTATAAGGTAGTCGTCAGAGGGTACGTCAAGTGGATTAATTAATTAATTTATTCATTTAATTCATGTAACTCCCATAAACTAATTTCTTCATAAAATAGAATGTTATGGATGTTCCCAATAGTTAATATCTTAACCCTAGGACACATGATATGGTATTCATGGTTATTTTTATTGGTCAGTCATAATCGAATGACGAATGATGACATCATTGAGGTGGATCAAGAGATAATGAAAATATCAGATCATCTCTATCACTAGCAAACACATTATTCACTAATGATCGATCCATAATCATGGTTGGGATAGTAAATTGTGATTTCAAAACTGAAATAGTATTCTCATAAATGAATATAATATCTTTTATATGAATATTCAATACATTACATAAAAACAGGATTAATGACCATAAAAGTGTATTGTCTATGGTTACTAGGGTACGCAATCTTCAAAATTGTTCATAGATCATCAATATATCCAATAAATAACTTCATTTTTATTAAACTTCTCAAAAATTATCTACTTAAAATCATTCCTTATAAACTGGGGATGAGAAATATAATATAGGAAAAGAATATATGATCATTAAGGGTAAACAATGGTGATATATAAGCAAAATATGAACATAATGATATGACAACATGAGCATAACAAATGAAATATATATAATACATATTAAAGACCATAATTTTGAGTAATGAAATTACAATTCCCAGTTCATAAGACATGAATCATAATTAAATCAAAGGACATGTGACATGAGAGTATATCTTTAGAATAAGGCACTACAAAAAACAGGAATATAGTGACACTTCTCATGTTTTCTAAAAACATGTAATTATTAGAAATATTACCTAAAAACATTACTAAGTTATTGATGTTTCCATTAAAAAATCTAAATTAGATAACATGAATCAATAAACATATAAAAATTAGTGACATTTTCATGAAACATCACTCGATTAGGGACATTTTTCAAGAAACCATTCTTATTTAGCCACCTTTTTAGGGAAATTCTGGTAAATTAAAATCATTGTTCATAAAACATCGTTGAATTGGAGACATTTTTTGGGAAACATTACTAAAAATATTATATTTATATATATAATTTCTTCACATCAATGTTTATACACAAATATATATTAATATATATAAACACAAGAATATATATAAACACAAGAATATATATAAACCCAAACACACACATACACACAAAAATATATATATAAATATATTCAAATATATATATACATACATATATTTATTTCTAAGTATGCAAATATTTTCTAAAATTTGTCATGTTTTTATGAAATCTAGGAAATTTTAGTTACCTTTTTACAAGTGTTTTAAAATGTGGATAATATATATATATATATATATATTATAATTAAATATAATTATAAATACACATATATACTTACACACACACAAATATATATATATATATCATATTTTATATATAATGTAAACATAAATATTAATATAAACATACATATATAATATAAAATAAGAATATACATATATATACAGTAAAAACATATATATATATATATAAACAAAATATATATATATATATAATATATAATTATTTATATATTTATATATGTCTATTAATATTTATATATTATTTTTTAAAAATACTAAAATATATTTATAAATATATATGTATATAATATTTTAATTTATTCAAATATGGTGTAGGTAAGTTTGTCCACTCCTGTACTGTTACAAGGGACATTTGGTGTTTGATTCTTGCTTGAAGAATATTGTCTACTAGGTGTGTCATGTGGTACTTTTTTAAGGTTGTGTGCTGGTAGTATAATTCATGTAGGAGGGATGGGGGTTATTGGCCATGTAGATTTATTGTGGAATGGGTGGTGGGGTGTGCATGGTTCTCATTATAAAAATTGTTTTTTTATTATAACAAAAACATGAGGTCAAACATTATTAATTTTTAAAAAATTCCATTTTTTCTTAAATTGTTTTGTAAATGTGGTGTTGTATGATTCGTTTTTCTGGAACATTGATAAATGAGTAGTTGTGAATTAGTGGAAATTCTAAACCACACCAAATTTGGGAAATTGATAAATGTCTCAATATTGGAAATATATGGAAGAATTTCCATTTTAGCAACCCCACTTTTCCCAATGATTTATATAAGCATCGGTAAATGAATAAGTAACATTTTAAAATGTTACTAATGAAAAAAACGTTACTAATTTTCATTTTTTGGTAGTGAGGTAGGGAATTGTGTTATACATATCATCTTATATTATTTCGAACATGTATAAATAGATAAAGGTTATTTAATTATGTAAAGGATGTGAAATTAGGAACTCGCATAAATTAATGGACATACAAGTAGGTGGACACATAAAATTATGGACATGAAATATTAGTGCATGCATAAAACTATGAACATGTAATCAAGTTCATGGATAACATAGTGATCATGTAATTAGGTTCACTCATAATATTTTGAACATCTAATCAAGTTCACACATTATGTTGGGAACATATAATTAGGTTCACCAATAACATTATGAACATGTAATCAGGCTCACACATAGCATTGTAAACAAGTAATCAAGTTCACTAAAAATAGTGTGAACATATAATAAATTTCTTGCATCACATTATGAACTTATGATTAGTTTCATGAATAACAATGTGAAAACTAAATTTGGTTCACATATTAAATATTTTCTCTAGATATATATATATATATATATATATATATATATATATATCTCTTTATCCAATGAATTTTTAGAAAGATTTAGGTCCCACCCATCACATAATGAAATCCATGTGTATGTGTGTCTTAGAACCATAAAACATTCATCATATCATAACCGATGAAATTAAATTTGTTTAATAAAAAATTATTCATATCCTAACTTTTTGAAAATAAAAAGGTTTTATAATCACATTAACATTTAATCATAACATATCCCATGGCGTGATTAGCCTATCTTTATGTAATTTTATCATGTTATAAACTATGGATGTGAAACAGATTTCATAAACATCTTATCATGATAAAATATCAATAGAAAGAATAGAAATTTTATCCACGGTTTATATTCCAAGAAAATCATAATTTATTATAAAGGATGTAATGTTATATGGATAGTGAATTTGAAAGATCACATTATACATTTCATGATGAAATTAAATATTCTTTGAAAATCATAATTTAAGACTAATAATTTATAAACCATTTAGGAAATCATTTTCTTTTATAATCACCATGAAAACTTATAAATGATTCTTTAAAAATCATATAAATCATTAAATAAGGAGAATATCCTGCCCTATTTGAAATCAAATTTTAAAAAATATAAAATTTTTAAAATCATATTCTTTTAAAATAACTGTCAAAACAAATAAATTAATCCTCAAAGAAAATAATTATCATGATGGTGGGAAATTCAGTTCATGTTGTACATGTTAAAAATAAATATTCCACATATATTTTCCGTAAAATATAAATAGGCTTTCTTTAGAAAAAGATATTAATATTTCATTCAATAATTTAAAAAAAAAAGTAAAACATGGGTACCAATTTCTTTAACAAATCATTTTAATAATTTTCATAATATTTTATTTAGTAAATGAGATTTTTAAATAAAAACGGTTCTGGATAGAAGATACAAAAAAATAGGATTATTCCTAAATTTATTTTCTAAATAATATTAAGTACCATGTAGTGTATAAATGGTATTATTATGTTAAAATATCATTTATAGATAGAGGAATTTTTTTTTATTTTCATAAGATATAGATATTATGATTTCATCGTTGGAACATAATCATAAAAAATCCTTATAAATGATGAAATTGTAATGAAAAATCATTAATACATTAGTAACATTGAATTGTAATCCATTTGAAATAATTTCTTTTAATGAAATATCTAACATCTTGAAAGGAAGGATATTCATAATATAATATGTCAAAATGACAATATGTATGTAACAACCTAGATCTTACAATCCCAGATCCAGTGTTAAAAACATAAAAACTACCTTTCTGGATTTAATACCAATAAACACGAACCAATTTAAAATATGAAAAATATAAAAAATAAAAATAAATATTGGATCACAATCATACTAATTGAACTTTTAGGATTATCATTTTAGAGATTATTGAAAAAAACATACATATTATAGAGAAACTAAGGGATTTTAAAAATCTATATCATCTCATAAAATAACTTCACACCTTTCACCCTTCTTAGAATCACAATATCTAAAACCCATTATTCATAACCTAGGTAAAGGAAACATCATAAAGGGTAATATCATATTCTTATTAAGGGTATACATCCAAGAATTAAACAATCATACAAACATAACTACATAATAACGGTGTGAGAACACAAACATATCATTTTTAATCTAAAACCTTCATATCATAGATCATAATCCTGATTCATGGAATAAATAATGGAATTTCATAGAAAAGAAATCATAAATGAATCAATGAACACAAACCATTATAGAATAAAATTTATAAAATACATTGTATTTTGACACACACATAATCCTAGAAAATAATTTCCTAAGTAGTCATGAATTTTTCACTAGACTATCATAGTATAATGGGTTCACTACCAAACTATTATTGTATTCATGGTTTATTTCCATGACTATCATGGTGGAATGGGTTGACTCCTCAACTAGCCAGTGTCACGAACCAGCCCGGGTTGACCCTAAACCAGTCACCCGAGCCGGCCCGCGACATGGCCTCAAACGTGTTTTCCTTTATGCCGGAGACTGTCGACTGGTGTGGAGGGTTTAAGGTAACTCAGGGGGAGACTATACCCTCTTATTAAAGTGAAGAAAAGGGAAAAAATACAACAGTATAAGAAGCAGTGTAAACAATATGAAAGTAGCAGAAAACATTTTTTTCATTTATAAGGTTTGAACAAAATTGGTGAACGTCAGTTTATATAGGATATGCATGCATGACATGATAATGATACAATGGTAAGAAGAAACCAACACAACATACTTACACATCAATGATTGAAGTAAATAAACAAAATAATCAAGCCCGAGGAAGATCTCCATAAGCATCACGAGCCTTAGCTCGGTCCTTTGCTCCAAACTCCAAGTACAAGAAACAACAATGACAAGGTGTTGCGACCAAATAGAATCTACTCGGGTACCCCAGTGCAATAGAGGCCCAAGTAGGGTGTGAGATATAAATCTCAGTAGGCTGGAACCACCAGGTTCTATCCAACTCCAGACAATGAAATATAATTAAACAGTGTTCTGGTGTTTCCAAACAATAACGATACAATACAGACAATAAACGCCCATCCAGGTTCCAAAAAGGACACCTGATGGAAATACCTGCCTCAGCCCATAGCTAGAATAATAACCTGCTTAAAACAACACAATTACATTTGATTCAAGCATAAAAATACTTTTTATCATTTTTCTTACTTACTCTATTTATTTAATTTTCATTTAAACTTATATTAGAAATCCATTCATTCTTACCCTTATTTATTTGATCACATTTCTCTTGAGTTTTAACCACATCTCTCTTTATTTTTATAAATTATTATTATCATTCGTTTAGTTTTGAATACCATGTCAAGAACCCCAATTCTCATTTGGTTTAGATCTCCATTTCTAACGCCCCGAATCACTTTTGGTGTAGATCACCATGTCTAACACCTAGATAATTATTTGGTGTAGATCGCCATGTCTAACACCCTATAACACAAGCTTGGATAACCATTGGGAAGGAATGCCATGTCCAAAAAAAAATTTTAATCGGTCTAGAACGCCATGTCTAGGACCCAAGATCTCATTCATTTATTACCATTTATCAATCAATTAATTAGTAGACACAATTACCATTCAATAATTAATTCTTCACATTTAATTATCCAAATCTTTTCTCAAATTTTCCTAGTTAATTCTCAAAATTAATTATCTTTAATCAGAATTCTGGAACTTGCATGAGAAATATAAGGTAAAGAAAAGTTCATGGAATCAACATGCCTCAATTATGGGTTATTAATGACATTAAATGGTACAAATAACAAACTTTTTCAAGCAAGGCCTTCAATTCAAACTATCACGTTACATTTATAACTTAAAGAACATGGAAACAAAGGGGGGTGTTTAGGCGGGGCACACCCAAGGGGGTGGCCAAGAGGTAATGCAAGAACCTAGGATGGGCTTCACCATAAACAAAGGCCACAATGGGCATGATCGAACCCCCCAAGAATTTCAATAATAGACAATGAGGCATCGCCGAAAGGTTACGACAAGCGATACAAGACGTGGCATGATATAAGCACCGAAGTAAAAGGAATAAGGTAAACATGCTACACTAAAAGTTCTAATTACATGTTAATCCATGAACTTAGGAGGTTTCTTGGATAATTTATTATTTTTTCAAGAAGCAATGTCATTTGAGGTAACCAGTGAGGGGCATGTACAAGCATGTCATTTATCAAGTAAAATGTCAAGCATAAAGATTCATAAGACATTTAAGCAAGAAAGCACAAAAATCTACTACTACATTTGTATCTTGAAGACATATCACCTCCATTGGAGGAGTTTTATTGGAAAACATGTCATTACTTTATCAAAAAATTCATTTAGTGATATTTAACATTTTTTTAAAACTCATTCAACACTTAAAAAAATTAAGAAGCCATGTAACAAGGAAGGCAATCATGAAACGCTATCGCTACATTTTTAGATTGAAGGCAGTGCACCTCGGAAGAGGGGTTTTATTATTATGTTGTTAGTTTAGTGACCAAGAAACCTCTTTTATCTTATTCCTGTAGTTCACACGATTTTCACAGAAGCATTTAATTGGAACTAAACTTTCATAATTAAAATGCTAAGGCAGTGAAATATTAAACTCACTATTACTTTACTTAAATTTAAAGGGCAAGGATAGGGACCCTACCTCCATGTGGATCCATTTGTCCACTCCTGCTCTTGGTTCTTTCTAACTAAAAGTTGTTGCTGCTCCCCCACTGAGGAAAGGCACACCTATTCCTATACAGGTGATTCGCCTTGACTTTGGTGACTTGAAACCACACCAAAACCTTCAACACACTAACAGATAAATAAAAGGAACTTGAAAACATGTAAAGGAACCATTATAGGTGCTACGAAACCAAAAGTATAACAAAAACATCACCTCGAACCAAAGACGGCGAACCGAAACAAGGAGGAACCACACAATGATCCTCAATGCACTACAAGCAACAAGTCGAGAACTCATAAACACCAAAAGTCCCAAATTTGACAAGTGTGAAATAAAGCAAGAGGTGAGATCCTTACCACGAAACCATAGCATTGGTCTGAAACCACCCGAACCGCATCGCCTTTAGAGGCGGTTGCCGGAACGCACACCAGGGAGTCCCAACGGACCTTCCGCGACAACCTAGAAAAAGAACAAACCATAAAACAGATCACCCTAAACCCTCGGGTGTTCGGCCGCACCTCACCGGGCACCGATTAGGTCAAAAAGAAGCTGGATGAAGGGAGAAGAAGCAAGAGGGGAGCTTACCATTGAGATTTGATGAAGAAACGACTAGAAAATCGGAGGAGGAATGTTGACCAAGAGGGGGCCCGAAGGTGGTGTCGTGTGTGGCTCATGGGAGAGGAGGGGGTTGCGTCGAAAGGTGGGGTGAGGGAGAGTTAATTAGGTTTTTGGATTTTAATTTATTTTGTTTTCTAAAAAAATAATAATATTAAATATATAAAATAAAATAAAAAAACATAATATACTATAGTTAAAAATTTCAATTATATTATTCTTATTATACAACAAACATACCGTTAATATCATCATACCCAAAAATTAAAAAGGCTTCTTCATTAAATTATGAGACTTCCCATTTAAGATTCATCTGACCAATAAATTAAAATAATGATTCCACATAAAAATATAAAGCTCCCTAATAAATTTAAAACACATCACTGACCAATTGAAACTCCCCATTAATTAAACATTTCAACAAAGATTTAAATATTTCAAACCATTAATTATTTCGCAATTAATTAACTTATAAATTAATTAATTAAGTCCTGAGGCATTAAAAAATTCTCAAAATATTAAATATATATGTTACACATATTTAATTTAATCCTTTTAAATTTTATTTAATTAAATAAAAATCCAAATTTTAAATCTGGATAAACTGCACGTCTTGACTCGCACCATCTGAAAATCGTGTGTAGCTCACACGCCTGCTACCGGATACCCGGGGTATCCCACATGGATGACCCGCACGGTTAAACCTACTGTACGCAGTACAGTATCACCGCATAAAATGGTTCCAAAACTCAATACCTCGTTCTGAATCTTGGTTTTTAAAATCTATCCATTGATAAAAGAAAAAGTTCAAAAACCTTCGTATTTTATCCTCTTCAAACACGGGATGTGGTAACCTTCCCACCATAGAACTTCTTGTCCCCGATAAGCCTTTGGGAACAACATAACCCTCAACCATCCTATGCAATTCAGGAAGTCATTCACAAAGGTGTCACGTTGCATCTCTAAACGTCCAACACATGATCATACATTGGATAGGAAAGCGACACATAAGACATTAAAATCTGATCCAACATTCATGTCCCAATAGAAATACTACGACGAAACTTACTTGAGATTGTATAACCTGCTGGAAAATAGTGCTTCATGATTCTCAAGCCCGAAACAAAGGTCAAGGAAAACATGACCACACTTCTGAACAAAGATGTCAGTTTAAGCTAGGGGAGTCTGACTAGGGACAACGACATGCGAGAGGTTCTGCTCCAAAGCAACTCAGGGAGAAACTCAATCTACCCCTATACGAGGGTCTCAAATATAGTATGTCACTATAGGTTCCACTTCCCAACCCTTTATATTTAATCAAATTTTATCTGTAATCATTAAGGTGACCTACAATGGTCCCACTAAAAAACCCGATTTCATTATCATGCAACCCAATAGAAATTTCCAAAAACATTATTAAAATTAAAGCACCCAAATGGTTCATCACATAAAAACATTCCACAACCAACCTACTTGGGTCCAATTGCATATTAAATGATAATCATTTTTATTACAGATCAAAATTAAACATCTTTCACATTTATAAGCATTTTATACGGCATCGCCATCACATTTAATATGGGTTTCTATTTCCCAACTCATGAAGTGCCCATACACCTCATGGGTTGGAAGTTCAATTACATGGTTAACCCTTTTCCCATGTTATAAGGAGCCCATAGACATTACAACGTGAAAACTGGTTATGTCATAATTGTAACTAATAAATTCAATCAAAGCAATTAATCATTTTTTGACAAGCTACCTTGTCTTTACAAGATGCTAACACAGAGCAACAGGCTGAAACTGTTAAAAACATGCTATAACACAGAAGGATGGCACAAAATCCTGACATATTATCACTCAAACATGTTAGATATACCACTGAAACATGTTATCAAATAGGGAATTGTAAAAAAATACAATACATGGCATATTCAAGGCACAAAATACATATCAGCAAGTGCACTACTAATGAAACTACATGGCATGATATATATGCATGACATGTGAATCTATAAGTTCCTATTATGATGCATAAAATGCTTCTTCTTTACCATAATAGGTTATTGGTTAAAGAATATAATGTTCATAAACCATAAGAAGTGGAAATTATGCCAATCAATCAATGTGAAAGCATATCAACTTTAATATCGAAAAGCATGAACAACAATCCCAGCCCTGCTCACTTGGTCATTTCTCGTACGTGGGGTGATCAGTCCCAAGCACGGCTATTAACCCAAGTGCCACCACATTCCTAGTATCCTATCTACCAATCCCAAAAATTGCAGTACAAAGAAAAAAGAGGATCCTCTGATACCATTTTGTCACGAAACAACCCGGGTCGACCCTAAACCGGTCACCCGAGCTAGCCCACGACATGGCCTCAAGCGTGTCTCCCCTTACACCGGAGGCTGCCGACTAGCGGCGAGGGTGTAAGGTAAGTCAGGGGGAGACTATACCCTCTTATTAAATTGAAGAAAAGGGACAAAATACAACAGCCGTAGAAGCAGTGTAAATAATAAGAATGTAGAGGAAAACATTTTTTTCATTTATAAGGTTTGAAAAAAATTAGTGAACGTCAGTTTATATAGGAGATGCATTCATGACATGCTAATGATACAATGTAAGTAGTAACCAACACAAAATAATTAAAAATCAATGCAAGAATTAAATAAACAAAATACTCAAGCCTGAGGAAGATCTCCATAAGCATCTCAAGCCTTAGCTCAGTCCTTTGCTCTTAACTCCAAGTACAAGAAACAACAATGATAAGGTCCTGCAACCAAATAGAATCTACTTGGGTACCCCAGTGCAATGGCGTCCCGAGTAGGGTGTGAGATATAAATCTTAGTAGGCTGGAACCACCAGGGTCTATCCCAATACAGACAATGAAATATAATTAAACTATGTGCTGGTGTTTCCAAGAAATAACGATACAATACAAACAGTAAATGCCCGTCCAGGTTCCAAAAAGGACACCTCATGGAAATACCTACCTCAGCCCATATCTGGAATAAGAACCTTCTTAAAACAACATAAGTACTTTTGATTCAAGCATAAAAATACATTTTCTCATTTTTCTCACTTACTCTATTTATTCACTTATCATTTCAACTTAGATTGGAAATCTATTCATTATTACCTTTTTTATTTGATCACATTACACTCAGGTTTTAACCACATCACTCATTCTTTTTATAAATTATTATTATCATTCGTTTGGTGTTGAACGCCATGTCAAGCACCCCAATTCTAATTTGGTGTAGATCACCATGTCTAACACCTAGAATCAAATTTTGGGTAGATCGGCATGTCTAACACCTAGATAATTATTTGGTGTAGATCGTCATGTCTAACACCCTATATCACAGGCTTGGATAACCATTGGGAAGGAATGCCATGTCCAAACCCAACTTTTAAATTTGTCTTGAATGCCATGTCTAGGACCCAGAATCTCATTCATTTATTACCATTTATCAATCAATTAATCAGTCGGCACAATTCCCATTTTATAATTAATTCTTCACATTTTATTATCCAAATATGTTCTCAACTTTTCCCAATTAATTCTCATAATTAATTATCATTAATCATAATTCTGGAACATGCATGAGAAATAGAAGGTAAACAAATGTACATGGAAACAACATGCCTCAATGAAGGGTTATTAATGACATTAAACAGTACAAGCTAACAAACTTGTTTAAGAAAGGTATTCAATTCAAACTTTCGTGTTACATTTATAAATTAAAGAACATGGAGAAAAGGGGGCGTTTAGGAGGGGCACACCCAAGGGGGTGGCCAAGAGGAAAAGTGGGCACATAGGATGGACTTCACCATAAAATAAGGCCACAATGGGAATGAGTGAACCACCCAAGAATTTCGATAAGAGATAATGAGGCATCACCGAAAGGTTGCGACAAGCGTCACAAGACGTGGCATGACAAAAGCGCCAAAGTAAAGGGAAGAGGGTAAACACCCTATACTAAAAGTTATAATTACATGTTAATCCATGAACTTAGGAGGTGTCTTGGCTCATTTATTATTTTTTTCAAGAAGCAATGTCATTTTAGGTAACCAGTGAGGTGCATGTACAAGCATTTCATTTATCAAGTACAATGTCAAGCATAAAGAGTCATAAGACATTTAAGTAAGCGAGCAAAAAAATCTACTACTACATTTTTATCTTGAAGATAACTCACCTCTATTGGAGGAGTTTTATTAGAAAACATGTCATTAATTTATCAACAAATTCATTTAGTGATATTTAACATTTATTTTAATACTTAGTCAACACTTAAAAAAATTAAGAAGCCAAGCAATAAGGAAGGAAATCATGAAATTCTATCACTACATTTTTAGATTGAAGGTAGCGCACCTTGGAAAAGGGGTTTTATTATTAAATCGTTAGCGTAGTGACAAAGAAACATCTTTTATCTTATTCCAGAAATTCACACGATTTTCACAGATGAATTTAATCAGAACTAAACTCAAATAATTAAAATGCTAAGGTAGTGAAGTATTAAACTAACTATTACTTTACATAAATTTAATGCTCAATGAGAGGAACCCTACCTCTAGGTGGATCCATCCGTCCACTCCAGCTGTTGGCGCTTTCTAACTAAGAGTTGTTGTTGCTCCCTCACTGAGAATAGGCACAACTATGCCTACGCAGGTGAGTCTCCTTGACTTTGGCGACTCGAACCACACCAAAACCTTCAACGCACTAACATATAAATACAAGGAACTTTAAATCATTTAAAGGAACCATTCTAGGTGATGTGAAACCAAAATCGTAACAAAAACCTCACCTCAAACCAAAGCCGGTGAACCGAAACAAGTCATAACCACACAAAAATCCTCAATTCACTATGTGAAACATGTCGGGAACTCATAAACACAAAAAGCCCCAAATTTGACAAGTGATAAACAAAGAAAGAGGTGAAATACTTACCTCAAAACCATACCAACAGTCCGAAACCACCCGAACCACTTCTCCTTCGGCAGAGGTTGCCAGAACGTGCACCAGGGAGTCCCAACGGACCCTCCGCGCTGACCTAGAACATGAACAAACTGAAAAATGGATCACCCTAAACCCTCGGGCATTCGGTCGCACCTCACTAGGCACCGATTAAGTCGAAAAGAAGCTGGATGAAGGTAGGAGAATCAATAGGGGAGCTTACCATAGATATTCGACGAAGAAACGACCAGAAAATCGAAGGAGTAACCTTGACCTAGAGGAGGAAAGAAGGGCGGGTCACGTGCAGCTCACGGGAGAGGAGGGGGCTGCGTCGACAGGAGGGGTGAGGGAGAGTTAATTAGGTTTTAGGTTTTTAATTTATTTTGTTTTCTAAAAAAATAATAATAAATATATATAATGAAATAAGTAAAACTTAATATACTATAGTTAAAATTTTCATTTATATTATTCTTATTATTCAATAAACATACCGTTAATATCATCTTACCAAAAAATTAAAAAGGCTACTTCATTAAATTATTAGACTTCCCATTTATGATTCATTTGACCAATAAATTAAAATAACGATTCCATGTAAAAATATGAAGCTCCCTAATAAATTTAATACACTTCACTGACCAACTGAAACTCCCCATTAATTAAACATTTCAACAAACATTTAATTATTTCAACGCATTAATTAATTCTCAATTAATTAATGCTAGGAAATTAATTAACTTACAAAATAATTAATTAAGTCATGACGCATTAATAAATTTGAAAGTGATTAAATATATACGTTACACATATTTAATTAAATCCTTTTAAATTTTATTTAATTAAATAAAAATCCAAATTTTAAATCTGGATAAACCGCACATCTTGACTCGCACCGTCTGAAAAACCGTGTGCATCCTGTGCACCTGCTACCAGATACTCGTGGTATCCCGCATGGATAACCCGCAAGGTTTAACCTACCGTGTGCAGTACAATATCACCGCTTAAAACAGTTCCAAAACTCGGGACCTCGTTCTAAAGCTCGGTTTTTAAAACCAGCCCATTGATAAAAGAAAAAGTTCAAAAACCATCATATTTTATCCACTTCAAAACACAGGATATGACATTCATAGTTATCATGGTTCACTCAAAATAATATCATTGTGAAATGTGTCTACTCCCCCAACCATGGTAGTAATCAGGGTCCCTATCCAAGACTATTTATGTGGGATTAATTTACATCCGAACAATCATAGTAGTTAAGGTTTACTATAATGAAATCCATAGTGTAATTGGTTCCCTGTCCAAACTATCAGAGTATAGAAGGATCACATCCCATTTCTATCTTGTTTATCTCATGGGATATCAATCTTTACCCAATTAATTAGTGGGAGATATAGGTCTCATCAATCATATAAAAGAAATCATACATATGTGTTGTGCAAGATAATAAAACATTTATCATCTCAAAATTTATTAAAATAAATGAATTTCCTCAATGTATTAGCTAGGAAAAAGAGAATTAGATTCATCATCATCTTGTCATAATAAATATATATTTTTTGGAAAATAAATAAGGATGGTAACAATGGATCATATACCTATTAAAAAAAAATCTTTCTCAAATTTTTTTATCATAGATGGAAAAATGATTTTAAATATAACATGGAATAATTCATGAGATAAATAAATTTCTCTCTTTAAAACCAGTTTCCCTTTATAAAAAGATCTGCATTTATAAATGAAAAGATTATATTTCCAAATTAAATTGTGGACTTGTAAAGGAAACCTCAATGAAATAAGGACTCCTTTTAGTGGGAAATTCAAATCATTCTATATAAGTTGTGAATAGATTCCTTTCAAAGTTTTATATGATAATTCAAAGAACACCTTGTAAAAAATAAAGGAAGATTCGTTTTAATTTTTTTAAAAATAATCTTAAAAAGAAATAATGAAATTTAAAAATAATTATAGAGTATTAAAATAATAATTGAAATATTTTTTTTGAAAATCATTAATATGGAATAAAAATCTCCCCTATTTCAGACTAAATCATAAACTATCTTGAATCATTATGAGATTTTAAAATAAACCCTTAATAGTTTGGTATAATTTAAACTTTACTCCCAATGAGATAAAAAATATTTTCTTTTTAAAATATTATAATATTCATGATAATATTAATAATAGAAATCAATGGGATCTATATACAAAACACACAGGAAACAACTGGTATATAAGACATATGTCCCATAGAAATAAATGTGGGATGATAATCTCACACCTCAAGTCTTCACATTCATTGTTCACATTAAAAATCACCTTTATAATAAATATTGATTTATTATACATTTATTAAATAACCATATGTATATAATATCATATATTTATTATCTATAACATTTTCTCACCCTTTTAATAATAATTTATTATTAAAATCTCTATACTCAGTGAAAACTGCATCATTTTCCATGCATGTTTCATTTCAGTTGACCAGACCGTTATAAATTGATTATAGTCTCATCACATCCATAATTTTATCCATTTTATAAAAAATTATATATTAATTATTTAAATATTTAGAATAATTCAGAAAAAATATATCTATAAAAAATAATTACATCATTCATGGTGAAGGTAAGTCGTACGTACATGTGAACACATTTTCTAATTATCGATTGATTGAACGAAATAGAGGTAAAAGAAAATTAATCATTATAAAATTTTTATTAAATAATATGTATCATATATTTAATCATAAAATTCATAATTATTACCATCCAAATAAAATGCAGATGAAACAAAATCACATCGCATCAATGTGTTGGAAGTCCATATGTACGTACGAGTGACATTATCATTTCCCAAAATATTGGATGATAAAAATATATAAAATATATAATCATTACATATGTGTAAATATTTCATATCATATATAAAAATAACAACCATCAAAATTTTCCATTAATAATGATGATTTTTTAAATATTTAGTATCGCAATGTGCAAGAATGATAATTTCACCTCATATTTGATGGGAAAGAAGGTGTCTAATGGTTTTTTAATAATAATAATGAGTTTTTTAGAATATTTAGAATATTTATGTTATTATTTGAAAATAAATATCAATGCTTTATAAGATTTTATGAATATTTGATAAATAAAGTGATTGGTTAGAGTGATTTCCTCTTCTTGGAAACAACTCCTTTCGATCTCCTATAATGGGCACTAGGGTTGGTCTTTTGGTATGACCAAAACCTATATTTTGTGTATTAATAATTATATAAGATAAATATTATTTATATGGTCAATACAGAGGGGTTAATGTTGTCTAAATAAGAAATAGAGGAGGGTCCCCTTTATAATGGATGACATGGGAACTTTTGTAATTTCTCAAATTATTATAATATAAAAAGACCATTTGATATTGAAATGCTTCCAAATTGTATATAAAATTAGAGGGGAAGAATTATTTTAACATATATTATCTCCTTTTTTACTTTTTTGTATTTTTATGTATTTTTAATCATTTAATAAAATATTAATCCCATAAAATCCCTTTATTGTCAATTTTGATACTATTCATTACTTTGACTTTGAGAACATCAAGAAAAAAATTAAAATTAAAAACAAAATTATTTTATTTTATCATAGAAATTTTATTTTGATATATACAATTATTTTATCACCTTATATATCACAAATATAACTACATTTAATATTTCTAATATCCCATATTTGGTTATTCAACTAATGAAATTATTATTACATGAGCATTATGTAATAATTAAATAAAATAATTTTCACTAAAAAATAAAAAATAATTCCCATGATGAAAATGATTGTTTTATATTCTAATATACTATTTATAGTCCTAAATATACCCTATACTACACCATAATAAAAATATTTCACATATAAAAAACAAGAGTGTGGTATGTTGGACTCTTCATTAAGTAAAATACTATAATGGTCATAATGATATCCATGTTTCCCTGAAAGGTAAGAAATTATACCATTAAATTATTATTGATTAGATATAATAATTAAATAAGAGTTAGGTATGTGCCTAGTTAATTTTATGTCCATTACCATTTTATTCATAACCATTAATTACATATTTTACCCTTTATCATTGTAACCAAAATTACTAAGTTTACTATTGATATTTTTCTAAAATAAAAGGGTCGTAGTTACTAAATTTTGACCTCTAAATTAAAAATATCTTATCTATATATATAAATTCAATTTAAAAAAAGTTTCAAAATTTAATTAAAAACTAATCCATCCCAACATAATGAAATTTTTTTTCAGAAAAAAAGTCCTTTTAAATATGAAATGTTTTTATACTAAATTGAAGTTTAAAATTCAGTTCAAAAAACCCAAATATAAATATTTTAAATTAAAAGGTACTAATATGATCATAATAGTAAATGAAATATAATTTAAATTTATAAATTCTTTAAATGACAAATACTGTTATCAGTAAAAAATGAATTTTTCACTATTCATTAAAAAATCAACTTTTTCAGAAAATTCATAAAAATTATTATTACGATAATTTTATGTAACACCCCAAGCTTCCACGATATGCTTCTCTTTCAATAATGCAATAGCTTTCATTATACGCAAGTTCGAGATTCTAACACACCTTGACCAATCAAAGTAGCCGTTATGAATAGTAATACCCTCTATTTAAAATTTTATAAATTTTCTTATTCAAATTTGACGTCATTTTTGGATCAGAAATATCGAAATTATCCTAAGTTTAATTTTTCGTTTTTTTCTTAGAACTTCCAATTTTTTATGAATAGTGTATAATAATAAACTTTAATTAAAAACAACTTTTTAATCAAAATAATTTATAGTGATAAATTATATTATTTAGTTGTTTTAAAGTATAATTAGAATATATTTTTACCATTTTATCCAATGGTGTTGATTAGAATTAATTTCACTTTGAAATTAGACATAAACAATTGGCAATCTTCGGATTGATATTATTTCTTAAAAACATGCTATTTGTTTTGACAACGGGAATTAATTATAAAATTAATTAATGAAAAGTATATGTTTTTAATTTGGTAAAATATACATCATCTTTAAATTTGGAATATTAAATATAGATTAGGGTGAATTTTTGGTATTTTTCTGAAAAACTTCAATTTTTGATGAATAGTGAAACCACTAAGTGGTAGTTAAAAAACTGATTTTTCATTTAAATGAAATTTTACCGCATCTGTGAATTTAATTTCAAAAATCTGATATACATGGTTGTAATTAGGATATAAAATGTGGTTCAATGGGATGAAAAAAATTTTTTGTGAATAGTAACTTTTGAGTTTTATTAACCGCGATTAGAGGTAATTAGAGAAATTTATGGTAAAAATAATGTTATAATAATATGAAATTACCTTGACACATGTCCTGATCTTATTGGATGACTCATGGCCAACCAAGACAATCCATGGGTCAATTTTTGGGACCCCATGGAGCCACTTGGGTAATATAATGACATTAATACCTTTTATTTAAAGTAAAAATAAAAATGTCACAAACATATACTGTTTTACAAAAACAATTTTTATAAGGGGTTATACATGTTATCTTTTCAGCTATAAATATCCATTTTAAAGATAAAAATATTTCTTACATCATGGTAATTTTTTATAATTTTTAGGCATTAAATAAATAAATTTATTTATCACACCATGATGATGAAGCGATTACCTCATTAATAAATGATTTAAATAAAATGAAAAGATAAGATAAAAACTAAGAAATATACTTGTCTAAAGCCTATAGGATGGGTGGATTTCAAACCCTTATCACCATATCCTTGAAATATATCATTTCGGGACCTTTAAAAACCGAAAATCATTTCATAATAATGTAACATTTCATGACTTTACAAGAGTGTCCCTCCACTCCTCTTATAAAAGGCCCCCACCTCTACCACCGTATTCACACCTTCAAAGCCATCTGGCTCGGCCAACCTCTGCCCAAATACTCTCTCAACTTACCTCTATTACTTCTAGAAGCCTCATTTTGGGCAGAAGTCTTCCCAAGGAAGCCTTTGGCTCAAATCAAAAAGAGTTACCCGATTTTAAGGTAAGGTCTTCTCTTATGTTCTTTTGTTTTATTTTGCTTCTACAACACCTTAAAATCATTTTATTCCTTTATTTTGTATCAAAACCAGTATCTTCAATATTCTAGTATGTTTTTATGAGAATTATTTGACTTAAACTTACACGCACCTTCATCTAATGGTTAAAGAACATACTGTTTCTGTGGGTGGCGAATTACTGCCTCACGAAACAATGATTGTTCTATATTCTTTTAACACCTCTAATGGTGTCCATTATGATGAAACTATTTCTATATATGATATATATTATGTTTATTTTTTTTTTTATGCTTCGATATTTTTCATTTATGGCATAGCTTTATGATTTCCATTATGGGTAAACACGATAATTTCATTTTAGGAAGTGCGGACTACCGCCCCCTCAAAGTGATTTAAATCATTAATGCCCTATCTAGGACATATAAAGGATGGAGTTAATGATATAATATATTATATTATACAGGAATTATAATTTACCTTTATATAATTATGATTTAATTCCATTAAATACGAAATATAAATGAAAGTAGCGTTCATGCGTACGTAAGGCTTACCGTCTCCATGAACGGTGCATTTCATTTCTTTCCTCTAAATGTTATGTATTATTATAAATGCATGTATCGAAAGGAAATATATGATATATATGATAAATACATCATGAATATAATTCTGGAGATAATGTATATTCTACCACATAAACAACTTGTAATTATAAGAAGTTTATTGTTGACTCAAGTACCAAAGATCGACAAAACGACCGTTATTAAATTAAATGACTACATAATTTTCATAACATGGTAATAAGTGATATAAATGGGATAATGAACTTGAAAAAGGTTCTAAATTAAGTAGAGATTAATTCTATTTTATTATTCAGTATATTAAATAACGATCGAGTCATGTCCGACATGAGGTAAGGGACTTCATCTTAATCTCCTTTCATTGAGGCATATTTTGTTTTATACACAACTTTATTTTATACAGTGTATGAACCCCTTTGAATTTTACTAAAAAGGAATATTTATATACAAAGAATTTTTACTAAATGACAAAAGGAATGATTTGTCTTACGTATGAGGCGACAACGACTTCTCCGCCGCCATGACCATTATTTGAGTTTCGGCTTCCTCTACAAGCCATAACTTTTTTTAAATGAAAAATAAATACCAAGTTTTAATTTTATTTTATTTTGGTATTGAAAATGGTTTTGATAATTTTTTTATTATATTAATGTGTTGTATTGATATCTTGTGATTGAAATGTGGAAATGTTATGTTTCCTTTATGCATATTGTATGTGATACGATTATGTTATGGTTCTTGGGCATTGTTTATGATATGTTTAAACCTTTTCATATAAGGAATGCATTGGACTTAATAAGTGATGGGTCGAGACTACTATAGCTCATCGATGCATTATTAGGTCTCATGAGACAAACTAGTGTCTTGGCATGAGGCCTTGACAAAATCTTATTTGAAGTCTTGGCACGAGGTCTTGGCTACGTGGTTATGATAGTCTGGCATTATTCATTCCATCATTCTGAAAGTGGTTATTGATATAGCATGTGATTATTCGACTAGTAGAATATCCATGTGAATAAGTAAATGGAATTACATCATTTTATTTTTTCCATATTACGCTGAAGTTCATGTTTAAAAGGATTTTGTTTTAGTTATACAATTTTCTTAAATGTTTATGCTTGTTTATGAAAGTTTCCGCTATATTATTATCCTTACTGAGCATCTGAGCTCACCCCTTTCTGTGTTTTATTTTTCCCAGGATGTGAAAAATTGTATTATGATTGACCTACATGGATAGTCAAAGGGATAAGTGTGTTCAAAGGGGACAATATGTTGTTGTTGTTTTCACTTTATGAGGTAATGTAACATTTATGAATGTATCTAGTGTTTCTAAGGCTACTAAACTAATTTGTCTTTCGAGACATGATATTTTGTGATCATTCCAATGTTATGTAATAATGCACCGACTCAGGGTAACTGGGGTTGGGGCGTTACAGTTGGTATCAGAGTTAGTTTAATACTAACCTTGGAAGTTAAATTTAGAAAAACTCTGATTAGAGCACATAGCTCTAAGATAGACTTTGAGGATTAGTATATAATAACTTCCTACAATTTTGGTATTATAGATATTTTGTGAGTTTTCCGAGCAATACATCCTTGTCTAGATACGAGCAGGTAGAGGCGGCTCTGGCACAGATGTACCTAGGGGTAAAACCCAAAAACACCTCTTTGAGCTAGGCTCGAACGGGAACTGGTGCATGACAATAGGCCTTGTTGCACTCTTGGTTATGAAACTCCCAAGGGATATGCTTAGCATAATTCTCATTTTCATTATAAACCATTATTAAGGGTTTATGAGTATATACTTCCTCAAAGAAAACATTTTTATGATTATGGATTATATCCATAAACTGTTCAATTTATGTTATGTGTTTTACAAGTATGGATTTATTTATTTGGATTCATAAACTGATCTAGTTTATTCCATTGTTTAGAAATGGAACCTAGTGGAAGGAATGGAAACCGTATCAATGCATGCACTCCATGTAAGTATTTCCCTCTTTCTCAAGATAATTATAGTGGAGCTGGTGATGCAACTGGTGCTTATCAGCTAATCACCATACTTGGACAACTCACTCGGGTTATGAATAATAATCTTACTCGTATGGAGCACCCTGATCTGCAACGTGGAGGATCAATGTTAGACTGCTTCATAAGGAAACAACCAAAAACATTCAATGGTAGTATAAATCCCTTAGTATCTGAGCAACGGATAAATTCCCCAGAGAAAATACTTTAGTCATTAGGGAGTAATGAAAGAAAGGAATTTGTCATGGCAGTTTACCGCATCACTGGAGATGCTGATCAATGGTGTTCATTGATTCAAAACAGAAAGGAAGATGATTAATTATGAAATATGGAATGGATGGAGTTCAAAGAGCTTTTCATAAAAAAATACTTTCCTTGTGACCATCGAGCTGATATGGAAAGACAATTTCTGAGTCTGAGGAAAAAGGAGGACGAGAATGTTGCAAAGTATGAGTCTAACTTTACAAGTTTAGCAAGGCATGCTACAGATTATATACGTAACCCAAGAAGTAATATTGATCATTTCTTTTTTGGGTTAAAACCATTACTCCTTCGAGATTTAGTATCACAATCCTTCTCATCATACAAAGATATTGTCTCCTGTGCTATCAAGACAGAAAATGAATTCTCTAAATCTTATGACAATAAAGTAAAGAATTAGAAGAAGAGAACTGTGGGACAAGAGACAGATAAAGGTAAAATGGGAAAGAATGATTTTAAATTATGCGATAATTGTGGGAATAATCACCCCAGTACTTGCCTAAAAGGAATTTGAGTTTGTTATAAATGTGGAGGAAAAGGTCACCAGGCTCGTGATTTCAAGGGAAAGAAAGAGGCTATCAATGTTTAATGCTATAATTATAGAGAAATGGGTCATTATGCAAATGAATGTCCTAAGAATCAGGGAAACATACCCCAGAAAGGGCCAAGGGATCAAGGCTAATCTTATGTTGTTACTATAGTTGAAGTGGAATAATTAATGTATTTGTGTTTTTGTACTCGAGTATTATATTCTGGTCATAAGAATAATGTGAAATATATATAAAGATTGTATTGTATTACTTTTTTCATTAAGGTTTTAATATGATAAAGGTAATCATATTTTATGTATGTGACAATAAGAGAAACTTTACTTTGTTTGGGGAATATGATGTTACAATTGATTTTGGAATTTAAGGACCCTTTAGAGAAAGTCTAGATAGAGGCATTTTGGATAACTGTAAAGGTTAAAATGGATTAAGTTGAACTTTTGATAGTAATGTTTAAGGTTAAAACATTTCTGAAGATTATTTTTGGAATATTATAATACTAAAGTTTTATGAAAAGGACAACCTGCAGGTCGGGCGATAACCCGTCGCATCGGAAAAAGATGTAGGAATCAAACCCACAACCATAGTGCAATAGGCCTTTATTACCTACCACTAGCCTATTGGAATTCCCTTCTTATTACAAAATATTTTTCTTTTGGTATGTTTTAATATTTGTAACCTTATACGAGTATGATAAATATAATATTTTTGAGTTCTATTATCTTTTTGAGTGAAAGATTAGTTTGTGGTATAAATTAGTTGAAGGATGAAATTATACTTGTCAAGTATATATATATATATATATATATATATATTTCTTATTCTATGAATAAATTAATTCTTTAAACATTAGGGAAGGGATATTAAAACAAAAATGTGTTATCCTAATACCTTATGTTTTGTTTAACTGATGATATTTTAAATCCTCATAGATTGATGGCTTTAAGGCCCTCAATTTTACACTTTTTTGTGATTGTTGACCTCAATCACTCCCTATAAATATTTACATTTTCCCTCTAATTAGGTATCTATAATTTCCACCAATGTTCTCCTATTTGAAACACTAATTTTTTGGTGACTTTCTCATTTCCCTTCCCTCTTATTAAAACTATATTTTATTAACCCTATTTCCGATATGGGTTTTCCACAAAAGTATTTTCTATTTTCAACCTTTTATTTTCGAAGAACAATTTCAAATTGTGAGGATATAATTTATTGAAGGAGGGAAGAATGTAACACCCCAAGCTTCCAGAGTACACTTCTCTTTCAATAATGCAATAGCTTTCATTGTACGCAAGTTTGAGATTCTAACACACCGCGACCAATCAAAGTAGCTGTTATGAATAGTAATATCAACTTTTTGAAATTTTATAAATTTCATTATTCAAATTGGACTTCATTTTTGGATTAAGAATATCGAAATTATCCTAATTTGAATTTTTCGTTATATCTGAGAACTTCCAATTTTTTATGAATATTGTAAAATACTAAACTTTAATTAAAAACAACTTTTTAATCAAAATAATTTATAGTGATAAATTATATTATTTAGTGCTTTTAAAGTATAATTAGAATATATTTTACCATTTTATCCAATGGTGTTGATTAGAATTAATTTCACTTTGAAATTGGACATAAACAATTGTCAATCTTCGGATTGATATTATTTCTTAAAAACATGCTATTTGTTTTGACAACGGGAATTAATTATAAAATTAATTAATGAAACTTATATGTTTTTAATTTGGTTAAATATACATCATCTTTAAATTTGGAATATTAAATATAGATTAGGGTGAATTTTTGGTATTTTTCTGAAAAACTTCAATTTTTGATGAATAGTGAAACCACTAAGTGGTAGTTAAAATACTGATTTTTCATTTAAATGAAATTTTACCGAATCTGTGAATTTAATTTCAAAAATCTGATATACATGGTTGTAATTAGGATATAAAATGTGGTTCAATGGGATGAATATAATTTTTGGTGAATAGTAACTTTTGAGTTTTATTAACCGCGATTAGAGGTAATTAGAGAAATTTATGGTAAAAATAATGATATAATAATATGAAATTACCTTGAAACATGTCATGCTCTTATTTGATGACTCATGGCCGACCAAGACAATCCATGGGTCAATTTTTGGGACCCCATGGAGCCACTTGGGTAATATAATGACATTAATACTTATTATTTAAAGTAAAAATAAAAATGTCACAAACATGTATTGTTTTACAAAAACAATTTTTACAAGAGGTTATACAAATTATCTTTTCAGCTATAAATATCCATTTTAAAGATAAAAATATTTCCTACATCATGGTAATTTTTTATAATTTTTAGGCATTAAATAAATAAATTTATTTATCACACCATGATGATGCAGCGATTACCTCATTAATAAATGATTTAAATAAAATGAAAAGATAAGATAACATCTAAGACATATACTTGCCTAAAGCCTATTGGATGGGTGGATTTCGAACCCTTATCACCTTAGCCTTGAAATATATCATTGAGGGACCTTTAAAAACTGAAAATCATTTCATAATAATGTAACATTTCATGACTTTACAAGAGTGTCCCCCCTCTCCTCTTATAAAAGGCCCCCACCTCTACCACCTTATTCACACCATCAAAGCCATATGGCTCGGCCAACCTCTGCCCAAATACTCTCTCAACTTCCCTCTATTACTTCTAGAAGCCTCATTTTGGGCAGAAGTCTTCCCAAGGAAGCCTTTGGCTCAAATCAAAAAGAGTTACCCGATTTTAAGGTAAGGTCTTCTCTTATGTTCTTTTGTTTTATTTTGCTTCTACAACACCTTAAAATCATTTTATTCCTTTATTTTGTATCAACACAAGTATCTTCAATATTCTAGTATGTTTTTATGAGAATTATTTGATTTACACGTACACACACCTTCATCTAATGGTTAAAGAACATACTGTTTCTGTGGGTGGCGAATTACTGCCTCACGAAACAATGATTGTTCAATATTCTTTTAACACCTCTCATGGTGGACATTATGATGAAACTATTTCTATATATGATATATATTATGTTTATGTTTTCTTTATGCTTCGATATTTTTCATTTATGGCATAGCTTTATGATTTCCATTATGGGTAAAAACGATAATTTCATTTTAGGAAGTGCGGACTACCGCCCCCTCAAAGTGATTTGAATCGTTAATGCCCTATCTGGGACATATAAAGGATGGAGTTAATGATATTATATATTATATTATACTGGAATTATAATATACCTTTATATAATTATGATTTAATTCCATTAAATATGAAATATAAATGAAAGTAGCGTTCATTCGTACGTAAGGCTTACTGTCGCCATGAACGGTGCATTTCATTTCTTTCCTCTAAATGTTATGTATTATTATAAATGCATGTATTGAATGGACATATATGATATATATGATATCTACATCATGAATATAATTCTGTAGATAATTTATATTCTACCACATAAACAACTTGTAATTATAAGAAATTTATTGTCGACTCAAGTACCAAAGATCGACAAAACGACCGTTATTAACTTAAATGACTACATAATTTTCATAACATGGTAATAAGTGATATAAACGGGATAATGAACATGAAAAATGTACTAAATTAAGTTGAGATTAATTCTATTTTACTATTCAGGATATTAAATAACGATCGAGTCATGTCGGACATGAGGTAAGGGACTTCATCTCAATCTCCTTTTATTGAGGCATATTTTGTTTTATACACAACTTTATTTTATACAGTGTATGAACCCCTTTGAATTTTACAAAAAAGGAATATTTATATACAAAGAATTTTTACTAAATGACAAAAGGAATGAATTGTCTTACTTATGAGGCGACAATGACTTCTCCGCCGCCATGACCATTATTTGAGTTTCGGCTTCCTCTACAAGCCATAACTTTTTTTAAATGAAAAATAAATACCAAGTTTTAATTTTATTTTATTTTGGTATTGAAAATGGTTTTGATAATTTTTTTATTATATTAATGTGTTGTATTGATATCTTGTGATTGAAATGTGGAAATGTTATGTTTCCTTTATGCATATTGTATGTGATACGGTTATGTTATGGTTCTTGGGCATTGTTTATGATATGTTTAAACCTTTTCAAATAAGGAATGCATTGGACTTAATAAGTGATGGGTGGAGACTACTATAGCTCATCGATGCATCATTAGGTCTCATGAGACAAACTAGTGTCTTGGCACGAGGCCTTGACAAAATCTTATTTGAAGTCTTGGCACGAGGTCTTGGCTACGTGGTTATGATAGTCTGGCATTATTCATTCCATCATTATGAAAGTGGTTATTGATATTGCATGTGATTATTCGACTAGTAGAATATCCATGTGAATAAGTAAATGGAATTATATCATTTTATTTTTTCCATATTATGCTGATGTTAATGTTTAAAAGGATTTTGTTTTAGTTATACAATTTTCTTAAATGTTTATGCTTGTTTATGAAAGTTTCCGCTATATTATTATCCTTACTGTGCATCTGAGCTCACCCCTTTATGTGTTTTATTTTTCCCAGGATGTGAAGAATTGTATTATGATTGACCTACAGGGATAGTCTAAGGGATAAGTGTGTTCAAAGGGGACAATATGTTGTTGTTGTTTTCACTTTATGAGGTAATGTAACATTTATGACTGTATCTAGTATTTATAAGGCTACTAAACTAATTTGTCTTTCGAGACTTGATATTTTGTGATCATTCCAATGTTACGTAATAATGCACCGACTCAGGGTAACTGGGGTTGGGGTGTTACAGTTGGTATCAGAGTTAGTTTAGTACTAACCTTGGAAGTTAGATTTAGAAAAACTCTGATTAGAGCACATAGCTCTAAGATAGACTTTGAGGATTAGTATATAATAACATCCTAGAATTTTGGTATTATAGATATTTTGTGAGTTTTCCGAGCAATAAATCCTTGTCTAGATACGAGCAGGTAGAGGCGGCTCTAGCACAGATGTACCTAGGGGTAAAACCCGTAAACACCTCTTTGAGCTAGGCTCGAACGGGAATTGGTTCATGACAATAGGCCTTGTTGCACTCTTGGTTATGAAACTCTCGGGGTATATGCTTAGTATAATTCTCATTTTCATTATAAACCATTATTAAGGGTTTATGAGTATATACATCCTCAAAGAAAACATTTTTATGATTATGGATTATATCCATAAACTGTTCAATTTATGTTATGTGTTTTACAAGTATGGATTTATGTATTTGGATTCATAAACTAGTCTAGTTTATTCCATTGTTTAGAAATGGCACGTAGTGGAAGGAATGGAAACCGTATCAATGCATGCACTCCATGTGAGGATTTCCCTCTTTCTCAAGATAATTATAGTGGAGCTGGTGATGCAACTGGTGCTTATTAGCTAATCACCATACTTGTACAACTCTCTCGGGTTATGAATAATAATCTTACTCGTATGGAGCACCCTGATCTGCAACGTGGAGGATCAATGTTAGACTGCTTCATGAGGAAACAACCAAAAACATTCAATGGTAGTATAAATCCCTTAGTAGCTGAGCAACGGATAAATTCCCCAGAGAAAATACTTTAGGCATTAGGGAGTAATGAAAGGAAGGAATTTGTCATGGCAGTTTACCGCATCACTGGAGATGCTGATCAATGGTGTTCATTGATTCAAAACAGAAAGGAAGATGATTAATTATCAAATATGGAATGGAGGGAGTTCAAAGAGCTTTTCATAAAAAAATACTTTCCTTGTGACCATCGAGCAGATATGGAAAGACAATTTCTGAGTCTGAGGAAAAAGGAGGACGAGAATGTTGCAAAGTATGAGTCTAACTTTACAAGGTTAGCAAGGCATGCTACAGATTATATACATAACCCAAGAAGTAAGATTGATCATTTGTTTTTTGGGTTAAAAACATTACTCCTTCAAGATTTAGTATCACAATATTTCTCATCATACAAAGATATTGTCCCGTGTGCTATCAAGAAAGAAAATTTATTCTCTAAATCTTATGACAATAAAGTAAAGAAAGAGAAGAAGAGAACTGTGGAACAAGAGATAGATAAAGGGAAAATCGGAAAGAATGATTTTAAATTATGCGATAATTGTGGGAATAATCACCCCGATACTTGCCTAAAAGGAATGTGAGTTTGTTATAAATGTGGAGGAAAAGGATACCAGGCTCGTGATTTCAAGGGAAAGAAAGAGGCTATCAATGTTTAATGCTATAATTATAGAGAAATGGGTCATTATGCAAATGAATGTCCTAAGAATTAGGGAAACATACCCCAGAAAGGGCCAAGGGATCAAGGCCAATCTTATGTTGTTACTATAGTTGAAGTGGAATAATTAATGTGTTTGTGTTTTTGTACTCGAGTATTATATTCTGGTTATAAGAATAATATGAAATATATATAAGGATTGTATTGTAGTACTTTTTTTCATTAAGGTTTTAATATGATAAAGGTAATCATATTTTATGTATGTGACAATAAGAGAAACTTTACTTTGTTTGGGGAATATGATGTTACAATTGATTTTGGAATTTAGAGACCCTTTAGAGAATGTCTAGATAGAGGCATTTTGGATAACAGTAAAGGTTAAAATGTATTAAGTTGAACTTAGGATAGTAATGTTTAAGGTTAAAACATTTCTGAAGATTATTTTTGGAATATTATAATACTATAGTTTTAGGAAAAGGACAACCTGCAGGTCGGGCGATAACCCGTCGCATCGGAAAAAGATGTAGGAATAAAACCCACAACCATAGTGCAATAGGCCTTTATTACCTACCACTAGCCTACTGGATGTCCCTTCTTATTACAAAATATTTTTCTTTATGGTATGTGTTAATATTTGTAACCTTATACGAGTATGATAAATATAATATTTTTGAGTTCTGTTATCTTTTTGAGTGAAAGATTAGTTTGTGGTATAAATTAGTTGAAGGATGAAATTATACTTGTCAAGTATATATATATATATATATATATATATATATATATATATCTTATTCTATGAATAAATTAATTCTTTAAACTTTAGGGAAGGGATATTAAAACAAAAATGTGTTATCCTAATACCTTATGTTTTGTTTAATTGATGATATTTTAAATCATCATAGATTGATGGCTTTAAGGCCCTCAATTTTACACTTTTTTGTGATTGATGGCCTCAATCACTCCCTATAAATATTTACATTTTCCCTCTAATTATGTATCTATAATTTCCACCAATGTTCTCCTATTTGAAACACTAATTTGTTGGTGACTTTCTCATTTCCCTTCCCTCTTATTAAAACTATATTTTATTAACCCTATTTCCGATATGGGTTTTCCACAAAGGTATTTTCTATTTTCAACCTTTTATTTTCGAAGAAAAATTTCAAATTGTGAGGACATAATTTATTGAAGGAGGGAAGAATGTAACACCCCAAGCTTCCACAGTACACTTCTCTTTCAATAATGCAATGGCTTTCATTTTACGCAAGTTTGAGATTCTAACACACCGCGACCAATCAAAGTAGCCGTTATGAATAGTAATATCCACTTTTTGAAATTTTATAAATTTCATTATTCAAATTGGACTTCATTTTTGGATTAAGAATATCGAAATTATCCTAATTTTAATTTTTTGTTATATCTGAGAACTTCCAATTTTTTATTAATATTGTAAAATACTAAACTTTAATTAAAAACAACTTTTTAATCAAAATAATTTATAGTGATAAATTATATTATTTAGTGGTTTTAAAGTATAATTAGAATATATTTTTACCATTTTATCCAATGGTGTTGATTAGAATTAATTTCACTTTGAAATTGGACATAAACAATTGTCAATCTTCGAATTGATATTATTTCTTAAAAACATGCTATTTGTTTTGACAACGGGAATTAATTATAAAATTAATTAACGAAACTTATATGTTTTTAATTTGGTTAAATATACATCATCTTTAAATTTGGAATATTAAATATAGATTAGGGTGAATTTTTGGTATTTTTCTGAAAAACTTCAATTTTTTATGAATAGTGAAACCACTAAGTGGTAGTTAAAAGACTGATTTTTCATTTAAATGAAATTTTACCGCATCTGTGAATTTAATTTAAAAAATCTGATATACATGGTTGTAATTAGGATATAAAATGTGGTTCAATGGGATGAAAATTTTTTTTAGTGAATAGTAACTTTTGAGTTTTATTAACCGCGATTAGAGGTAATTAGAGAAATTTATGGTAAAAATAATGTTATAATAATATCAAATTACCTTGAAACATGTCCTGATCTTATTGGATGACTCATGGCCGACCAATACAATCCATGGGTCAATTTTTGGGACCCCATGGAGCCACTTGGGTAATATAATGACATTAATACCTTTTATTTAAAGTAAAAATAAAAATGTCACAAACATGTATTGTTTTACAAAAACAATTTTTACAAGGGGTTATACAAGTTATCTTTTCAGTTATAAATATCCATTTTAAAGATAAAAATATTTCCTACATCATGGTAATTTTTTATAATTTTTAGGCATTAAATAAATAAATTTATTTATCACACCATGATGATGCAGCGATTACCTCATTAATAAATGATTTAAATAAAATGAAAAGATAAGATAAAATCTAAGACATATACTTGTCTAAAGCCTATTGAATGGGTGGATTTCGAACCCTTATCACCTTATCCTCGAAATATATCATTTAGGGACCTTTAAAAACCGAAAATCATTTCATAATAATGTAACTTTTCATGACTTTACAAGAGTGTCCCTCCTCTCCTCTTATAAAAGGCCCCCACCTCTACCACCTTATTCACACCTTCAAAGCCATCAAGCTCGGCCAACCTCTGCCCAAATACTCTCTCAACTTCCCTATATTACTTCTAGAAGCCTAATGTTTGGTAGAAGTCTTCCCAAGGAAGCTTTTGGCTCAAATCAAAAAGAGTTACCCGATTTTAAGGTAAGGTCTTCTCTTATGTTCTTTTGTTTTATTTTGATTCTACAACACCTTAAAATCATTTTATTCCTTTATTTTGTATCAACACCAGTATCTTCAATATTCTAGTATGTTTTTATGAGAATTATTTTATTTACACTTACACACACCTTCATCTAATGGTTAAAGAACATACTGTTTCTGTGGGTGGCGAATTACTGCCTCACGAAACAATGATTGTTCAATATTCTTTTAACACCTCTCATGGTGGCCATTATGATGAAAATATTTCTATATATGATATATATTATGTTTATGTTTTCTTTATGCTTTGATATTTTTTATTTATGGCATAGCTTTATGATTTCCATTATGGGTAAACACGATAATTTCATTTTAGGAAGTGCGGACTACCGCCCCCTCAAAGTGATTTGAATCGTTAATGACCTATCTGGGACAGATAAAGGATGGAGTTAATGATATTATATATTATATTATACCGGAATTATAATATACCTTTATATAATTATGATTTAATTCCATTAAATACAAAATATAAATGAAAGTAGCATTCATGCGTACGTAAGGCTTACCGTCTCCATGAACGGTGCATTTCATTTCCTTCCTCTAAATGTTATGTATTATTATAAATTCATGTATCTAATGGAAATATATGATATATATGATATCTACATAATGAATATAATTCTGGAGATAATGTATATTCTACCACATAAACAACTTGTAATTATAAGAAGTTTATTGTTGACTCAAGTACCAAAGATCGACAAAACGACTGTTATTAACTTAAATGACTACATAATTTTCATAACATGGTAATAAGTGATATAAACGGGATAATGAACTTGAAAAAGGTTCTAAATTAAGTAGAGATTAATTCTATTTTATTATTCAGGATATTAAATAACGATCGAGTCATGTCGGACATGAGGTAAGGGACTTCATCTTAATCTCCTTTCATTGAGGCATATTTTGTTTTATACACAACTTTATTTTATACAGTGTATGAACCCCTTTGAATTTTACTAAAAAGAAATATTTATATACAAAGAATTTTTACTAAATGACAAATGGAATGATATGTCTTACTTATGAGGCGACAACGAATTCTCCGCCGCCATAACCATTATTTGAGTTTCGGCTTCCTCTACAAGCCATAACTTTTTTTAAATGAAAAATAAATACCAAGTTTTAATTTTCTTTTATTTTGGTATTGAAAATGGTTTTGATAATTTTTTTATTATATTAATGTGTTGTATTGATATCTTTTGATTGAAATGTGGAAATGTTGTGTTTCCTTTATGCATATTGTATGTGATACGATTATGTTATGGTTCTTGGGCATTGTTTATGATATGTTTAAACCTTTTCATATAAGGAATGCATTGGACTTAATAAGTGATGGGTGGAGACTACTATAGCTCATCGATGCATCATTAGGTCTCATGAGACAAAATAGTGTCTTGGCACGAGGCCTTGACAAAATCTTATTTGAAGTCTTGGCACGAGGTCTTGGCTACGTGGTTATGATAGTCTAGCATTATTCATTCCATCATTATGAAAGTGGTTATTGATATTGCATGTTATTATTCTACTAGTAGAATATCCATGTGAATAAGTAAATGGAATTACATCATTTTATTTTTTCCATATTATGCTAAAGTTCATGTTTAAAAGGATTTTGTTTTAGTTATACAATTTTCTTAAATGTTTATGCTTGTTTATGAAAGTTTCCGCTATATTATTATCCTTACTGAGCATCTGAGCTCACCCCTTTCTGTGTTTTATTTTTCCCAGGATGTGAAGAATTGTATTATGATTGACCTACAGGGATAGTCTAAGGGATAAGTGTGTTCAAAGGGGACAATATGTTGTTGTTGTTTTCACTTTATGAGGTAATGTAACATTTATGAATGTATCTAGTGTTTCTAAGGCTACTAAACTAATTTGTCTTTCGAGACTTGATATTTTGTGATCATTCCAATGTTACGTAATAATGCACTGACTCAGGGTAACTGGGGTTGGGGCGTTACAGTTGGTATCAGAGTTAGTTTAGTACTAACCTTGGAAGTTAGATTTAGAAAAACTCTGATTAGAGCACATAGATCTAAGATAGACTTTGAGGATTAGTATATAATAACTTCCTAGAATTTTGGTATTATAGATATTTTCTGAGTTTTCCGAGCAATACATCCTTGTCTAGATACGAGCAGGAAGAGGCGGCTCTGGCACAGATGTACCTAGGGGTAAAACTCGAAAACACCTCTTTGATCTAGGCTCGAACGGGAACTGGTGCATGACAATAGGCCTTGTTGCACTCTTGGTTATGAAACTCCCGAGGTATATGCTTAGTATAATTCTCATTTTCATTATAAACCATTATTAAGGGTTTATGAGTATATACTTCCTCAAAGAAAACATTTTTATGATTATGGATTATATCCATAAATTGTTCAATTTATGTTATGTGTTTTACAAGTATGGATTTATGTATTTGGATTCATAAACTGATCTAGTTTATTCCATTGTTTAGAAATGTCACCTAGTGCAAGGAATGGAAACCGTATCAATGCATGCACTCCATGTAAGGATTTCCCTCTTTCTCAAGATAATTATAGTGGAGCTGGTGATGCAACTGGTGCTTATCAGCTAATCACCATACTTGGACAACTCGCTCGGGTTATGAATAATAATCTTACTCGTATGGAGCATCCTGATCTGCAACATGGAGAATCAATGTTAGACTGCTTCATGAGGAAACAACCAAAAACATTCAATGGTAGTATAAATCCCTTAGTAGCTGAGCAACAGATAAATTCCCCAAAGAAAATACTTTAGGCATTAAGGAGTAATGAAAGGAAGGAATTTGTCATGGCAGTTTACCGCATCACTGGAGATGTTGATCAATGGTGTTCATTAATTCAAAACAGAAAGGAAGATGATTAATTATCAAATATGGAATGGAGGGAGTTCAAATAGGTTTTCATAAAAAAATACTTTCCTTGTGACCATCGAGCAGATATGGAAAGACAATTTCTGAGTCTGAGGAAAAAGGAGGACGAGAATGTTGCAAAGTATGAGTCTAATTTTACAAGGTTAGCAAGGCATGCTACAGATTATATACGTAACCCAAGAAGTAAGATTGATCATTTATTTTTTGGGTTAAAACCATTACTCCTTCAATATTTAGTATCACAATCCTTCTCATCATACAAAAATATTGTCTCGTGTGCTATCAAGACAGAAAATGAATTCTCTAAATCTTATGACAATAAAGTAAAGAAAGAGAAGAAGAGAACTGTGGAACAAGAGACAGATAAAGGGAAAATGGGAAAGAATGATTTTCTATTATGCGATAATTGTGGGAATAATCACCCCGGTACTTGCCTAAAAGGAATGTGAGTTTGTTATAAATGTGGAGGAAAAGGTCACCAGGCTCGTGATTTCAAGGGAAAGAAAGAGGCTATCAATGTTTAATGCTATAATTATAGAGAAATGGGTCATTATGCAAATGAATGTCCTAAGAATCAGGGAAACATACCCCAGAAAGGGCCAAGGGATCAAGGCCAATCTTATGTTGTTACTATAGTTGAAGTGGAATAATTAACGTTTTTGTGTTTTTGTACTCGAGTATTATATTCTGGTTATAACAATAATGTGAAATATATATAAGGATTGTATTGTAGTACTTTTTTTTCATTAAGGTTTTAATATGATAAAGGTAATCATATTTTATGTATGTGACAATAAGAGAAACTTTACTTTGTTTGGGGAATATGATTTTAAAATTGATTTTGGAATTTAGAGACCCTTTAGAGAAAGTCTAGATAGAGGCATTTTGGTTAACTGTAAAGGTTAAAATGGATTAAGTTGAACTTTGGATAGTAATGTTTAAGGTTAAAACATTTCTGAAGATTATTTTTGGAATATTATAATACTATAGTTTTAGGAAAAGGACAACCTGCAGGTCGGGCGATAACCCGTCGCATCGGAAAAAGCTGTAGGAATCAAACCCACAACCATAGTGCAATAGGCCTTTATTACCTACCACTAGCCTACTGGAAGTCCCTTCTTATTACAAAATATTTTTCATTATGGTATGTGTTAATATTTGTAACCTTATACGAGTATGATAAATATAATATTTTTGAGTTCTATTATCTTTTTGAGTGAAAGATTAGTTTGTGGTATAAATTAGTTGAAGGATGAAATTATACTTGTCAAGTATATATATATATATATATCTTATTCTATGAATAAATTAATTCTTTAAACTTTAGGGAAGGGATATTAAAACAAAAATGTGTTATCCTAATACCTTATGTTTTGTTTAACTGATGATATTTTAAATCATCATAGATTGATGGCTTTAAGGCCCTCAATTTTACACTTTTTTGTGATTGATGACCTCAATAACTCCCTATAAATATTTACATTTTCCCTCTAATTATGTATCTATAATTTCCACCAATGTTCTCCTATTTGAAACACTAATTTTTTGGTGACTTTCTCATTTCCCTTCCCTCTTATTAAAACTATATTTTATTAACCCTATTTCCGATATGGGTTTTCCAGAAAGGTATTTTCTATTTTCAACCTTTTATTTTCGAAGAACAATTTCAAATTGTGAGGACATAAATTATTGAAGGAGGGAAGAATGTAACACCCCAAGCATCCACAGTACACTTCTCTTTCAATAATGCAATAGCTTTCATTGTACGCAAGTTTGAGATTCTAACACACCGCGACCAATCAAAGTAGCCGTTATGAATAGTAATATCCACTTTTTGAAATTTTATAAATTTCATTATTCAAATTGGACTTCATTTTTGGATTAAGAATATCGAAATTATCCTAATTTGAATTTTTCGTTATATCTGAGATCTTCCAATTTTTTATGAATATTGTAAAATACTAAACTTTAATTAAAAACAAATTTTTAATCAAAATAATTTATAGTGATAAATTATATTATTTATTGGTTTTAAATTATAATTAGAATATATTTTTACCATTTTATCCAATGGTGTTGATTAGAATTAATTTCACTTTGAAATTGGACATAAACAATTGTCAATCTTCGGATTGATATTATTTCTTAAAAACATGCTATTTGTTTTGACAACGGGAATTAATTATAAAATTAATTAATGAAACTTATATGTTTTTAATTTGGTTTAATATACATCATCTTTAAATTTGGAATATTAAATATAGATTAGGGTGAATTTTTGGTATTTTTCTGAAAACCTTCAATTTTTGATGAATAGTGAAACCACTAAGTGGTAGTTAAAAGACTGATTTTTCATTTAAATGAAATTTTACCGCATCTGTGAATTTAATTTCAAAAATCTGATATACATGGTTGTAATTAGGATATAAAATTTGGTTCAATGGGATGAAAATAATTTTTGGTGAATAGTAACTTTTCAGTTTTATTAACCGCGATTAGAGGTAATTAGAGAAATTTATGGTAAAAATAATGTTATAATAATATGAAATTACCTTGACACATGTCCTGCTCTTATTGGATGACTCATGGCTGACCAAGAAAATCCATGGGTCAATTTTTGGGACCCCATGGAGCCACTTGGGTAATATAATTACATTAATACCTTTTATATAAAGTAAAAATAAAAATGTCACAAACATGTATTGTTTTACAAAAACAATTTTTACAAGGGGTTATACAAGTTATCTTTTCATCTATAAATATCCATTTTAAAGATAAAAATATTTCCTACATCATGGTAATTTTTTATAATTTTTAGGCATTAAATAAATAAATTTATTTATCACACCATGCTGATGCAGCGATTATCTCATTAATAAATGATTTAAATATAATGAAAAGATAAGATAAAATATAAGACATATACTTGTCTAAAGCCTATTGGATGGGTGGATTTCGAACCCTTATCACCTTTTCCTCGAAATATATCATTGCGGGACCTTTAAAAACCGAAAATCATTTCATAATAATGTAACATTTCATGACTTTACAGGAGTGTCCCTCCTCTCCTCTTATAAAAGGCCCCCACCTCTACCACCTTATTCACACATTCAAAGCCATCTGGCTCCGCCAACCTCTGCCCAAATACTCTCTCAACTTCCCTCTATTACTTCTAGAAGCCTCATTTTGGTCAGAATTCTTCCCAAGGAAGCCTTTGGCTCAAATCAAAAAGAGTTACCCGATTTTAAGGTACGGTCTTCTCTTATGTTCTTTTGTTTTATTTTGCTTCTACAACACCTTAAAATCATTTTATTCCTTTATTTTGTATCAACACAAGTATCTTCAATATTCTAGTATGTTTTTATGAGAATTATTTGATTTACACTTACACACACCTTCATCTAATGGTTAAAGAACATACTGTTTCTGTGGGTGGCAAATTACTGCCTCACGAAACAATGATTGTTCAATATTCTTTTAACACCTCTCATGGTGGACATTATGATGAAACTATTTCTATATATGATATATATTATGTTTATTTTTTCTTTATTCTTCGATATTTTTTATTTATGGCATAGCTTTATGATTTCCATTATGGGTAAACACGATAATTTCATTTTAGGAAGTGCGGACTACCGCCCCCTCAAAGTGATTTGAATCGTTAATGCCCAATCTGGGACATATAAAGGATGGAGTTAATGATATTATATATTATATTATACTGGAATTATAATATACCTTTATATAATTATGATTTAATTCCATTAAATATGAAATATAAATGAAAGTAGCGTTCATGCGTACGTAAGGCTTACCGTCTCCATGAATGGTGCATTTCATTTCTTTCCTCTAAATCTTATGTATTATTATAAATTCATGTATCGAATGGACATATATGATATATATGATATCTACATCATGAATATAATTCTGGAGATAATGTATATTCTACCACATAAACAACTTGTAATTATAAGAAGTTTATTGTTGACTCAAGTACCAAAGATCGAAAAAACGACCGTTATAAACTTAAATGACTACATAATTTTCATAAAATGGTAATAAGTGATATAAACGGGATAATGAACTTGAAAAAGGTTCTAAATTAAGTAGAGATTAATTCTATTTTATTATTCAGGATATTAAATAATGATCGAGTCATGTCGGACATGAGGTAAGGGACTTCATCTTAATCTCCTTTCATTGAGGCATATTTTGTTTTATACACAACATTATTTTAAACAGTGTATGAACCCTTTTGAATTTTACTAAAAAGGAATATTTATATACAAAGAATTTTTACTAAATGACGAAAGGAATGATTTGTCTTATGTATGAGGCAACAACGACTTCTCTGCGGCCATGACCATTATTTGAGTTTCGGCTTCCTCTACAAGCCATAACTTTTTTTAAATTAAAAATAAATACCAAGTTTTAATTTTCTTTTATTTTGGTACTGAAAATGGTTTTGATAATTTTTTTATTATATTAATGTGTTGTATTGATATCTTGTGATTGAAATGTGGAAATGTTATGTTTCCTTTATGCATATTGTATGTGATACGATTAGGTTATGGTTCTTGGGCATTGTTTATGATATGTTTAAACCTTTTCATATAAGGAATGCATTGGACTTAATAAGTGATGGGTGGAGACTACTATAGCTCATCGATGCATCATTAGGTCTCATGAGACAAACTAGTGTCTTGGCACGAGGCCTTGACAAAATCTTATTTGAAGTCTTGGCACGAGGTCTTGGCTACGTGGTTATGATAGTCTGGCATTATTCATTCCATCATTATGAAAGTGGTTGTTGATATTGCATGTGATTATTCGACTAGTAGAATATCCATGTGAATAAGTAAATGGAATTACATCATTTTATTTTTTCCATATTATGATGAAGTTCATGTTTAAAAGTATTTTGTTTTAGTTATACAATCTTCTTAAATGTTTATTCTTGTTTATGAAAGTTTCCGCTATATTATTATCCTTACTGAGAATCTGAGCTCACCCCTTTCTGTGTTTTATTTTTCCTAGGATGTGAAGAATTGTATTATGATTGACCTACAGGGATAGTCTAAGGGATAAGTTTGTTCAAAGGGGACAATATGTTGTTGTTGTTTTCACTTTATGAGGTAATGTAACATTTATGAATGTATCTAGTGTTTCTAAGGATACTAAACTAATTTGTCTTTCGAGACTTGATATTTTGTGATCATTCCAATGTTACGTAATAATGCACCGACTCAGGGTAACTGGGGTTGGGGCGTTACAGTTGGTATCAGAGTCAGTTTAGTACTAACCTTGGAAGTTAGATTTAGAAAAACTCTGATTAGAGCACATAGCTCTAAGATAGACTTTGAGGATTAGTATATAATAACTTCCTAGAATTTTGGTATTATAGATATTTTGTGAGTTTTCCGAGAAATCCATCCTTGTCTAGATACGAGCAGGTAGAGGCGGCTCTGGCACAGATGTACCTAGGGGTAAAACCTGAAAACACCTCTTTGAGCTAGGCTCGAACGGGAACTGGTGCATGACAATAGGCCTTGTTGCACTCTTGGTTATGAAACTCTCAAGGGATATGCTTAGTATAATTCTCATTTTCATTATAAACCATTATTAAGGGTTTATGAGTATATACTTCCTCAAAGAAAACATTTTTATGTTTATGGATTATATCCATAAACTGTTCAATTTATGTTATGTGTTTTACAAGTATGGATTTATGTATTTGGATTCATAAACTGATCTAGTTTATTCCATTGTTTAGAAATGGCACCTAGTGGAAGGAATGGAAACTGTATCAATGCATGCACTCCATGTAAGGATTTCCCTATTTCTCAAGATAATTATAGTGGAGCTGGTGATGCAACTGGTGCTTAACAGCTAATCACCATACTTGGACAACTCGCTCGGGTTATGAATAATAATCTTACTCGTATGGAGCACCCTGATCTGCAACGTGGAGGATTAATGTTAGACTGCTTCATGAGTAAACAACCAAAAACATTCAATGGTAGTATAAATCCCTTAGTAGCTGAGCAACAGATAAATTCCCCAGAGAAAATACTTTAGGCATTAGGGAGTAATGAAAGGAAGGCATTTTTCATGGAAGTTTACCGCATCACTGGAGATGCTGATCAATGGTGTTCATTGATTCAAAACAGAAAGGAAGATGATTAATTATCAAATATGGAATGGAGGGAGTTCAAAGAGCTTTTCATAAAAAAATACTTTCCTTGTGACCGTCGAGCAGATATGGAAAGGCAATTTCTGAGTCTGAGGAAAAAGGAGGACGAGAATGTTGAAAAGTATGAGTCTAACTTTACAAGGTCAGCAAGGCATCCTACAGATTATATACGTAACCCAATAAGTAAGATTGATCAATTCTTTTTTGGGTTAAAACCATTACTCCTTCGAGATTTAGTATCACAATCCTTCTCATCATACAAAGATATTGTCTCGTGTGCTATCAAGATAAAAAATGAATTCTCTAAATCTTAAGACAACAAAGTAAAGAAATATAAGAAGAGAACTGTGGAACAAGAGACAGATAAAGGGAAAATGGTAAATAATGATTTTCCATTATGTGATAATTGTGGGAATAATCACCCGGGTACTTGCCTAAAAGGAATGTGAGTTTGTTATAAATGTGGAGGAAAAGGTCACCAGGCTCGTGATTTCAAGGGAAAGAAAGAGGCTATCAATGTTTAATGTTATAATTATAGAGAAATGGGTCATTATGCAAATGAATGTCCTAAGAATCAGGTAAACATACCCCAGAAAGGGCCAAGGGATCAAGGCCAATCTTATGTTGTTACTATAGTTGAAGTGGAATAATTAATGTATTTGTGTTTTTGTACTCGAGTATTATATTCTGGTTATAAGAATAATGTGAAATATATATAAGGATTTTATTGTAGTACTTTTTTTCATTAAGGTTTTAATATGATAAAGGTAATAATATTTTATGTATGTGACAATAAGAGAAACTTTACTTTGTTTGGGAAATATGATGTTACAATTGATTTTGGAATTTAGAGACCCTTTAGAGAAAGTCTAGATAGAGGCATTTTGGATAACTGTAAAGGTTAAAATGGATTAAGTTGAACTTTGGATAGTAATGTTTATGGTTAAAACATTTCTGAAGATTATTTTTGGAATATTATAATACTATAGTTTTAGGAAAGGGAGAACCTGCAGGTCGGGCGATAACCCCTCGCATCGGAAAAAGCTGTAGGAATCAAACCCACAACCATAGTGCAATAGGCCTTTATTACCTACAACTAGCCTACTGGAAGTCCCTCATTATTACAAAATATTTTTCTTTATGGTATGTGTTAATATTTGTAACCTTATACGAGTATGATAAATATAATATTTTTGAGTTCTATTATCTTTTTGAGTGAAAGATTAGTTTGTGGTATAAATTAGTTGAAGGATGAAATTATACTTGTCAAGTATATATATATATATATATATATCTTATTCTATGAATAAATTAATTCTTTAAACTTTAGGGAAGGGATATTAAAACAAAAATGTGTTATCCTAATACCTTATGTTTTGTTTAACTGATGATATTTTAAATCGTCATAGATTGATGGCTTTAAGGCCCTCAATTTTACACTTTTTTGTGATTGATGACCTCAATCACTCCCTATAGATATTTACATTTTCCCTCTAATTATATATCTATAATTTCCACCAATGTTCTCTTATTTGAAACACTAATTTTTTGGTGACTTTCTCATTTCCCTTCCCTCTTATTAAAACTATATTTTATTAACCCTATTTCCGATATGGGTTTTCCACAAAGGTATTTTCTATTTTCAACCTTTTATTTTCGAAGAACAATTTCAAATTGTGAGGACATAATTTATTTAAGGAGGGAAGAATGTAACACCCCAATCTTCCACAGTACACATCTCTTTCAATATTGCAATAGCTTTCATTGTACGCAAGTTTGAGATTCTAACACACCGCGACCAATCAAAGTAGCCGTTATGAATAGTAATATCCACTTTTTGAAATTTTATAAATTTCATTATTCAAATTGGACTTCATTTTTGGATTAAGAATATCAAAATTATCTTAATTTGAATTTTTCGTTATATCTGAGAACTTCCAATTTTTTATGAATAGTGTAAAATACTAATCTTTAATTAAAAACTACTTTTTTAATCAAAATAATTTATAGTGATAAATTATATTATTTAGTGGTTTTAAATTATGGTTATAATATATTTTTACCATTTTATCCAATTTTGTTCATTAGAATTAATTTCACATTGAAATCGGACATAAATAATTGTCAATCTTTTGATTGATATTCAATCCTAAAAAGACGATATTTGTTTTGACAAAAGGAATTAACTATAAAATTAATTAATGAAACTTATATGTTTTTAATTTGGTAAAATATACATCATTTTTAAATTTGGAATATCAAATATATCTTAGGGTGAATTTTTGGTATTTTTCTGAAAAACATCAATTTTTGATGAATAGTGAAACCACTAAGTGGTAGTTAAAAAACTAATTTTTCATTTAAATGATATATTACAACTTCTGTGAATTTAATTTCAAAAATCCAACATACATTCTTGTAATTAGGATGTAAAATTTGGTTCAATGGGATGAAAATAATTTTTTTGTGAATAGTAACTTTTGAGTTTTATTAACCGCGATTAGAGGTAATTAGAGTAATTTAAGGTAAAAATAATGTTATAATAATATGAAATTACCTTGACACATGTCCTTCTCTTATTGGATGACTCATGGCCGACCAAGACAATCCATGGGTCAATTTTTGGGACCCCATGGAGCCACTTGGGTAATACAATGACATTAATACCTTTTATTTAAAGTAAAAATAAAAATTTCACAAACATGTATTGTTTTACTAATACAATTTTTACAAGGGGTTATGCAAGTTATATTTTCAACTATAAATATCCATTGGAAATCTAAAAATATTTCCTACATAATGGTAATTTTTTATAATTTTTATTCATTAAATAAATAAATTTATTTATCACACCATGATGATGCAGTGATTACCTCATTAATGAACGATTTAAATAAAATGAAAAGATAAGGTAAAATATAAGACTTACACTTGTCAAAAGCCTATTGGATGGGTTGATTTCGAACCCTTATCACCTTATCCTCAAAATATATCATTGTGGGACCTTTAAAATCCGAAAATCATTTCATAATAATGTAATATTTCATGAAATTCCAAGAGTGCCCCTCCTCTACTCTTATAAAAGGCCCTCACCTCTACCACTTTATTCACACTTTCAAAGCCATTTGGCTCGGCCAACCTCTACCCAAATACTCTCTCAACTTCCCTCTCTTACTCCTCGAAGCCTCACTTTGGGCAGAAGTCTTCCCAAGGAAGCCTTTGGCTCAAATCAAAAAGACTTACCCGATTTTAAGGTAATGTCTTCTCTTATGTTCTTTTGTTGTATTTTGCTTCTCTAACCCCTTAAAATCTTTTTATTCCTTTATTTTGTATCAACACCATTATCTTAAATATTATAGGATTTTTTTATGAGAATTATTTTATTTACACTTACACACACCTTCGTCTAATGGTTAAAGAACATACAGTTTCTGTGGGTGGCGAATTACTACCTCACGAAACGATGATTGTTCAATCTTCTTTTAACACCTCTCATGGTGGCCATTATGATGAAACTATTTATATATATGATTTATATTATGTTTATGTTTTATTTATGCTTATTTATTTTTCATTTATGGCATACCTTTATGATTTCCATTATGGTTAAATGCAATAATTTCATTTTAGGAAGTGCGGACTACCGCCCCCTCAAAGTGATTTGAATCGTTAATGCCATATGTGGGATGTATAAAGGATGGAGTTAATGATATTATATATGATATTATACTGGAATTATAATATTACTTTATATCATTTTGATTTCATTCCATTAAATATGAAATATAAATGAAAGTAGCGTTCATGCGTACATACAACTTACCGTCTTCATGAACGGTGCATTTCATTTCTTACCTCTAAATGTTATGTAATATTATAAATTCATGCATCTATGGGATATATATAATATATAAATCATAAATTTAATTCTGGAGATAATTTATATTCTACCACATAAACAACTTATAATTATAAGAAGTTTATTGTGGACTCAAGTACCAAAGATCGATAAAACCACCGTTATTAACTTAAATGACTACATAATTTTCATAACATGGTAGTAAGTGATATAAATGGGATAATGAACTTGAAAAAGGTTCTTAAGCAAGTAGAGATTAATTATAGTTTATTATTCAGGAGATTAAAGAATGATCGAGTCATCTTGGACACGAGGTAAGGGACTTCGTCTCAATCTCCTTTCATTGAGGAACATTTTATTTTATACACAACTTTATTTTATACGGTGTATAAACCCCTTTGAAGTTTACTAAAAAGGAATCTTTTTATATGAAGCATTTTTTCTAAATGACAAAAGGAATGATTTTTCTTACGTATGCAGCGACAACGACTTCTCTGCTGCCGAGACCATTATTTGAGTTTCGGCTTCCTCTACAAGACATAACTTTTTTTAAATGAAAAATAAATACCAAGTTTTAATTTTCTTTTATTTTGGTATTTAAAATGGTTATGATGATGTTTTGATTATATTAATGAGTTTTATTGATATCTTGTGATTGAAATGTGGAAATTTTATGTTTCCTTTATGCATATTTTATGTGATACGATTATGTTATGGTTCTTGATCATTGTTTATGATATGTTTAAACCTTTTCATATAAGGAATGCATTAGACTTAATATGTGATGGGTGGAGCCCGCTATAGCTCCTCCATGCATCGGTAGGTCTTATGAGACAAACTAGTGTCTTTCCACGAGGCCTTGACAAAATCTTATTTGAAGTCTTGGAACGAGGCCTTGGCTACGTGGTTATGATAGTCTGGCATTATGCATTCCATCATTATGAAAGTGGTTATTGATATTGCATGTGATTATTCTACTAGTAGAATATCCATGTGAATAAGTAAATGTAAATACTTCATTTTATTTTTTCCATATTATGCTGAAGTTCAAGTTTAAAAGGATTTTGTTTTAGTTATACAATTTTCTTAAATGTTTATGCTTTTTTATGAAAGTTTCCGCTATATTATTATCTTTACTGTGCATCTGAGCTCACCCCATTCTCTGTTTTATTTTTCCTAGGATGTGAAGAAGTGTATTATGATTGACCTACAGGGATATTATAAGGGATAAGTGTGTTCAAAGGGAACAAGATGTTGTTGTTGTTTTCATTTTATGATGTAATGTAACATTTATGAATGTATCTAATGTTTCTAAGGATACTAAACTAATTGGTATTTCTAGACTTGATATTTTGTGATCATGCCAATGTTACGTAATAATGCATCGACTCTGGGTAACTAGGGATGGGGCATTACATTTTGACATGATGAATTTAAAAATAAGATTAATTTTCAGAAAAAATAATCTTAACAATTTTAAAATTAATTTTATTATATGCATAAAAGAAAAGGCATTTTTGGAGAGAAATTTTAAAAAAAATTAATTTATAGAAAAAAAAAATATGTACTATTAAATTTTCACTAAATTTATATTGAGTAGTAGATTTTTATTTATTTAGAAAATTATTTATTAATATTAATATCCACAAAATTATTGACTGGGTTATAATTGTCACATTAAATAACATTATTTTTCTATTGTATCATGGTTCATTTGAGCATTATATTATGTATACCACATAACATCAAACAAATATAATTATTGAAAGATAAATGTTTTATAAAATCTAAGGGTGTAAAATTTAACCCCCTTTAATAAGATTAATCATTTCAATTTGATATTCTTCTCATGAATAAATGTTTTTTCATTTGAAAAACCCATTCTCAAACACCAAATCACAAAAAGGGTTAATAAAATATTCCCCTGAAAAGAGACGAAGGGAAGTATAATGGTTTTCTTAGATAACACATAATTGTAATCCTAATAGGATAAGAGTTTATGTTATGATATTGACATGGAATAAACATAAGTTCTAGAGATTATTGATCATAAAAAGTGAATGATGCTGAAATAGTTAACACTCACTAAATCATAAACCATATATGTGTAAAAGACCACCAATCCATTAGAATTCAATTTTATAGGAAAAAAGATTTGTCTTATGTTCATTTCACATGAGTTGAGACATTTCTTTACCATCATTACTAAATATGAGTATTTCATATGAATTTTTCAATTCTAAATGACTAAAATTATCTTATAATGGATCTCATAACCAATAAATTTATAATAATAAAAAAATTCATCATTTCATTAGGATTTAAAAAAAATGGTTAGCACAAGATTAGATGATTCCTTAAAGAAATACTCCCTCATATTTGTAAAACTACTTTAATTTCTAAAATTAAACAGTAATACCCAAATATTTACATAGATAATTAAATAGATAACTATCCCTCAAAATCATCAAAATATTTAATACTAATGTTGATACACAAAAATAATGTTTATTTGACCACATATTATGCGAAAATAAAATTTTTATTTATCTCCAAAAATTATCATAATTAAACCCTATAATTTTCATTATATGGAAACCATTTAAATAAAAAATCAAAACCATGATAAATATATAAAATTATCATATATTCCTTGAAAATAACAGTCTACCATTTTTTAAAGACCCAAAATTTCCTTATAATTTTTTTTTATTATTTGTGATTACTACGAGTCGGTGAAAATTTAGGGCACGTGATTCGAAGGCCTGGAGAGCCCAAAATGGTTTTATGAACTTTTTTTATGGTACGTTCAGTAAACATGGGAGTGGAGATTTTTATATTTTGAACTGGTGCTAAGATTAAAAATAAAAGGGAACCATTGATTTCGTATCACCAGGATTTGGTTAGAAGAAGCTTAACTTCGATTGAAAAGGGTCGAACAAAAAATGTTAATTTTTGGACATTACAAAAAATAAATAACTCCATGTGTTATTTTATTCTCTTTCAACCATTGAGCGACAGTGGTGGTACTGTGGTGTATCTTCAGGATTTAATGGGAGTCGTTTAATGTAATGACCTATGGTTGTGTAACTGCGATGCTCAATGGTTTTGTTGTAACATTCATTGTGGTTCATTAATGAACCAAATCAATGAAACACAATGAGGGAGGTTCCTTTTCCCTTATTTAAACAAAGCATGTGCATGGGTTTTCGACACCCTTGAGAAGAACCTATGATGAAACTTTTTCAAAATATTTCTCCAACGAATAATGGAGATTCGACGATGCCATTGAGTATTTGATCCGGAGATCTACAGAATCCAATGAACACCTTTCGAATGAGGGTTCATCTTCCTCATACAAAACACCTTCCAATGATTTCCAGGTAAGGGTTTTTTAAAGAATTTTTCTGATTCATTTACCCTTGATGATGTTGAACTCCTCCCATGAAATAAAACTAATGCATAGGGTGTGGTCTGAACTAAAAAATGCATGTACCCTCCACCAATCTCAGTATTGTTTGCGTTCTTTGTGGATGACGGACCAATGTAGCAGAAAGACAAAACTGGGGGCCACACAGTGATTATAGAATCTAGGGAGGCCCGTAAGCATAGTAGGAAAAGAAAATGGACCTCTGGAGCTTCACCAGAGGCCCGTGGAAGCTCCACCAGTGCGGAGGCGGCCGGATCTCGCCAGCCATGAGGAGGTGGCAGCCCCCGAAGGTGTCGCGGTATACAGGGGGTTTTCAGTCAACGTCGATCTTATTGAAAGAAGGGGGCGCGCTGCGAATGAGGGATTTGGAATGTCGCGGAGGAGGGATGAAGCATGCCATGGAGGAGGGACACAGCTCCGAACTGAGGTAGAGGGCATACCTGCGCCTGCGGGTCCTGCTGTTGACCAGTCCATGTGGACCTTTCAGGTGGAGTGGTGCCAACTGGCACTACTGATGGAGGACCCCGAACGGACTTAGTTCATTTAGGAGGGGATCTGATCCCCATGACCAGTTGGCAGGCCGTGCCCAGCCGGGTGGGACGGGCTAGTCCTACGGCCCAATGGGCTGGTTCGAACAGGACCGGAACCCATCTAGGCCCAGTTTTTCTTAAAGGGGAATATCTTATAAAATGGATGTTTGTTTGACGAACCATCTACAACACTGGAGCTCCTAGGATGATGAGGTCCTTTTTAGATACTCCACTTGAGTTTTAGAGAAAGTTGGGTTACGTCCATGTTGGATTGAACCCAAATCCAATCGGGACCTTGACACTAAAATGCTTATAACCTACCGACCAGGTGTCCAATTAATGTGTCATATATTTCGTTGGAACCGTGATATCATTGAGGTTCTTCAAGTTACTACTTCGTGGGACTTCATGGTGTTTAAGGTATGACTGGTGGCTTGAGGATCAGATCCTCTTGGAATCAAGCGTGCTAAGTGATGAAATCTCATGGTTTGTTGTGATTTAAAGAATGAATGTCGATCCTATGTGGGTCGGCACCTATCAATAATGTGTGGTTCGGCGCTCAACAATCCTATGTGGGTAAGTTCATATCGATCTGGTGTGGGTCAGCCTTCATCGATCCTATGTGGGTCAGCACCTATCGTTTCGGTGTGGGTTAATGCTCAGCGATCTTGTGTGGGTCAACATCTATAGATACTGTGTGGGTCACCAGCAGAGGCTCTCAACAGAATAAGATGATCTAGCCTTAATAATAATCATATTTCCTTCTATCCTTAAGTTATACCTGGTGTGAGATATCTTTTACTTTTTACTTTGTGAATGAGATCATTCTTTTTTGTTTTCCTTTACAAAATTCTGAGAGACCTTTGGGGGTCTCGGGGTCCCTATTGAGTGTTTTCACACTCATCCCTGCACAGGATTCACCCTCAACTTGTTGTATCTTGTGCAGACAACGGGCATCTTGACTGAGATTTGGGTTCCAGGACTAGATGATGCTCAGAGGTGATAGACAGACGTGTTGAGTGGTAGTGATGGTAGACGACGAGATGTACCTACCCTTTAGGTAGGATTCTTGGTGGAAGACCTTCGGAGAATGTTTTTTCCCTTTTCTATATATTTTCTTTTTAGTTAGGCTTTTATTCTGGCCCCTTTACTTCCATTACTTACTTTTCCTATCAATAGTGTTATTTGTGGCTTTCTTTCATTATATACCTAGTCTGTGTGTGTACAGTTTTAAAGGAAATGTCTTCCCTTTTTGGGTTTTTTCCATTCCGGAGTTATTCACCAACCTATTGCCTATGGATGTAAGGCTTGGGCTAGTCATGGCACGATCCTCAGGGGATGGTTTGTGAAAAAGTGGTATCAAAGGGTTGTTAGTTCTACTAGAAGGGCTAAGAGTCTATGTTTTTCAATGGAGTAATAGTGTTAAGTGTCTTGAGTTTGGGTTTTAGTTTGGGGATTCCATTGTCGATGTGGTGGTCGGTGTATCCATACACCAAGACCCTAAATCATGATTTATGAATTGGTGCGTGAAACAACTATTTGTGTGTGTTTTAAAAAAAAAATCTTTTGATCTCTTCGTGTTCGCTCTCCAGTTATAACTTTTTGACCATGGGACACCTATTTTTTTACATGATGTCTCCACGTAGATAGAAATAAATGATTCAAGTGAGAGATCACAATGATGGTCCACCGAGTGATGAGGAATCGGTGTAGGTTCCTCTTACGGGGATAGCACCTTTGGGTGGTGTGCCAGCAGCACCACCTCCCATAGGGCATCAAATGCCACCAACCCCACCAGAAGACCATGGATGGTGACCGAACATGTTTCATGTCTTCTAGAGATAGTTGCCTCCAAGGATTTGAGGAAAGATAGACCCACAGGCAGTTGAGGACTAGATGGAGGTTGTGGTACGGGTTTTTCGTTTGTTTGAGACACCAGCAGATATAATGGTGATCCTAGCTGCTAGCCTCTTCCAGGGAATAGCTGGGAGATGGTGGATCCTAAAGCTCTAGACACATGAGTCAGTGAAACATTCCTAGTTTTACTTTGAGGGCCTCATCAGGTTGTATTTTGTTCTATAGAATCTATGATCTGTGTGTATGCAGGATCTCTTACACTTACAGTAGGGTAGCCTATCATTATCCCAGTACTTGGAAAGATTCACTCACCTATCTCGCTACTCCACCAACATCATACATGACCATTTATTCAAGGCCTAGACATTTTATTAGGGTCTCCAATCATAGATCAGAGTGGCGATGATATAGCTCAATATCCTGATGCAAACTAGAGTCTGTGAGCGGGCATTATTTTTGGACAACTTCCTAGATAAGAAAGCACCAACGGTGAGAGCTACCACTAGATGATAGGCAGCCGAGTCATCTACAACAGGTAGTAGGCAGATTACATAGAAGACCAATAGGTTCATACCTTTTTAAGGGTTAAACTTGTATGTAGGGTCATAAGTGTAGAGCTCATGGGATAGAGGAGGTCAGTAGAGGAGAAGACTGTGCTACACGTGTGGTGGGTAGGATCACATGGATCACGACTACCTGACATGTTTTACTAATGATCAACATATGGTCGAGGGATCCTTGAGGAAGAGGTAGAGATTCGAGTAGGGACGTCCACAGGGAAAAGGTCAGGGTAGAAGAGATGGTTGTATAGAAGGCGGTGGAGAGAGATTTGAGGTTTTACCACCACCACCCCGAGGTCGTCCACACTGACCATAGGGAGAAAGTGGAAAGAAGTGAGCTCAGTTTCAAATGGTAGAGGAATATGTTCATAGTGATACAGAGGTGATTTGTGGTATGATATGTGTCTAATATACCCTAGCTGTAGTACTTAAAGACACAGGTTATAGTCACTCTTTCATTTCCATGGCTCTCATTCAGAGCTCAGAGATTCTGATGGAGCTGTTGGATCGATCCTCACATTTAGATACTCTTATTGGAGTGTATTCGATGATTAAACATTAGTGCATGTAGTGTGAGATTACTCTAGGAGGCGATTGCTTCAGCTATGATCTCATAGTTGTAGCATGGAGGCCTTACGACATCATCTTGGGTATGGACAGGTTATCCACAGTCCATGCTCAGATCAACTATTTTAGGCACACAGTGCGGTGTGTCCTCAAGGATGGGATCAGGATTTCCTTCACTGGTGAAAATGAAATCATTGTATCATAGGATGGAATTTCTTCGAGGATGATGCAGTTTATTACTCATTAGTTGGCTAGCCTCACCCTCGGTCTAGTGGATGAGAGGAGTTTGATTTATCTTGATGTGGTGGACCAATATGCTATTTTCATTCCTGATGAAGTTTTGGGACTACCAACTCATATATAGGTGGACTTTTACATTGACATTTACCATAGGATGAAACCGATATATACTCTAAAATATTAGATGGCTCATGAAGAACTTTGTGAGTTGAGGGTACAGTAAAGAGGACTTGTAGAGAAAAGGGATCGTAAGGCCCAATGTTTTTCCATGGGAATCCCCAATTATATTTTAAAATAATGAATATGGGAGTTTTGGGATTTATGTGTACAATCGGTGCCTGAATCACGTGACTAGGATGAACAAGTATCCTCTTACGAGGATTTGTGATCTCTTTGACTAGCTGAAGGGGGCATGGTGGTTTTCGAAGAGAGACCTCAGATTGGGCTATCATCAGCTCCGTGTACGGTATGAGGACGTAGTAAAGACAGCCTTTATATGTTGTTATAGCCACTACATGTTCTTGGTAATGCCTTTATTCAAAACCAACGCTCCATAAGTGTTCATGGGACTCATGAATAGGATCTTCCAACCATAATTTGATTGCTTCATGGTGGTCTTCATTGATGATATCTTGGTATACTAGGAAATTGAGGAGGAGAACGCCATGCATCTACAGATAGTTCTGGATACAATCTAGAAGAACCAACTTTAAGGAAAGCTCTCAAAGTTCCAGTTCTGGATACGGAAAATTTTCTTTCGGGGTAATGTTATCATTGAGGCTGAATTTGCAGTGGATCCAGAAAAGATAGAGGAAATGCTTTCTTGGGAGCCACCCAGGAGTGTGACCAAGGTGTGGAGTTTCCTAGGGTTGGATGGGTACTATGGGAGATTCCTAACGAACTTTTCCAGAGTTGAAGCACCCTTGTCAACATTGAAAAATAAGGGACAACCATTCTTGTGGACTCAGATATTTTGAAAGAGTATCCAGGAGCTGAGGTAGAGACAGTCAAGTGTCCCCATCTTGAGGCTACCAGAAGAGGGTGTTGGGTTTGTAGTCTACTGCAATAGATCAAAGACCAGACAAGGGTATGTATCAATGCATGAGAGAGCTCTAATCTCCTATGTCTCGTGAAAGTTGACACAACATGAGAATAACTATGCTATCCATGACCTGGAGTTAGTATCAGTGGTATTTTATTTGAAGATGGTGTGGCACTACTTGATGGGTGAACGGTTTATTATCTACTCTGATCACAAGAGTATCAGTTATATCTTCTCACAGAAGGACCTAAACCTAAGATAGTGGTGATGGCTATAGTTCCTCCAGGACAATGACTTTGAGATAGTCTACACTCCTGGGAAGGGGAACATGGTGGCAAATGCACTCAGCAGGAGGTATGGACTACAGTTGCTGAGTGAGGTGACAGAGCATCTTACTGCATTGTGGATATCCTTCATGGATAGTGATGGAGTAGCTTACCTCCAGTCTATGACAGTGACTCCCCCACTCCTTCAGTGAGTCAGGGAGGCATTTTTTGGGAACATTTACTGCGAGGCCTGACGTGCTCATATATCCTCAGGACGGGATCCTCAAGGATTTTCTAAAGGTAGGGATCATGTCATCCTTTTTAAAGGAAGCAACATGGTATGAGTGACTCTACAATAGTAGGTGTTAAGGGAGTTCCACACATCCCATTTGGCAGTACATCTGGGTGTGGCGAAGATGTAGCAGGACCTCTGGTGTCAGTACTGGTGGCCAGGGATGAAGAAAGTATTGGGAGAGTTTAGATCATGGTGCCTCACATGTCAGCAAGTGATGGCCGAGAATCTGGTTCTAGTAGGCTTGGCACAACCACTTGTGGTACTGGAATGGAAGTGATATGGTATATCCATGGAATTCGTGATAGGGCTACCACATATGTCTAGGGGCCATGATTCCATCTAGGTGATCATTGACTGACTCACCAAGTCGGCCCACTTCCATCCCATCTAAGAGTAAGGATCAGTAGAGGGCTTGGTATGCCTCTATGTAAAGTAAATTTTACGGCTTCCTGGGGTACCATTGATGATCGTCTTGTATTGTGATTCTTGTTTTATATCCCAGTTGTGTAAGGGAAAATAGGAGGCATCAAGGACTTAGCTACTCTTGAGAACCACCTTTCATCCTCAGACAGATGGTCTGACAGAGCAGACCACACTGACACTTGAGGACATACTTTGTGATTATGTCCTACATTTGGATGAAATTGGGAGGACCACCTTCCACTAGTGGAGTTTGTATACAACAAAAGTCATCACACCGCCATCGGCATGGCTCCAATTGAGGCCTTGTACAGGAGACCTTGTAGATCACCTCTATGGAGAACAGACCTAGGGGAGTCAGCACTTATGGGTCCAGAGTTGGTATAGGCTACCACTAAGAAGGTGATGATCATCTAGTAGTGAATGAAGACTGCACAGATCTGTCCTAAGTATTATGTTGATAAGAGATAGAGACCCATGGATTTTTAGGAGAGAGACCATGTCTTCATATGGGTCTCACCCCGATGAGGATTGCTTAGATTTTTCTAGGGCATAAAGTTATCTCTGAGGTTCATCGAATCTTTACAGATCCTCATCAGAGTAGGCAAGGTGTCATACCACCTATATCTTCCCCCACAGATGCACTAGGTGCATAATTGTTTCCATGTGTCGTAATTGAGGAGTTACGTGCACGATCCATCACACGTTATCAACTGAGGTGAGCTGGACATTGATGATGGGGCCACATTCACAGAGTTCCCAATGGAGATAGTGGATCAAAAGGAGTAGGTCCTTCATGGTTTGTCGATTCCTCTTGTGCGAGTTTGGTGGAAGCACGGGAACATCTATTATAGAACATGGGAGTAGGAGGCTCAGATACATGCTCAGTAACAACTTTTGTTTCCCTAGTTTTGTTGTGGATTTTGGGGACCTAAATCCCTAATGTGGTGAGGATGTAAAGACCCATAATTTCCATATAATTTTTTTATATATTACTTGGGATTATTATGAGTGGTGAAAATTTAGAAAACATGATTATGAGGCCCAGAGAGCTCAGAACAGTTTTTTTAGAACATTGTTTAATGTACGTTCAGTAAACGTGTGAGCGGTGATTTCTATATTTTGAAACAGTGTTCGGATTAAAAATACAAGGACACCTTTAAATTTATAGCATCTGGATTCACTTAGGTGAAGCATTACTTTGGCTGACAAGGGTCAGATGAAAAAGATAATTTTTTGACTTTACAAAAATATAAAAAACAATCTATGAGTTATTTTATTTTCTTTCAATCATTGAATGATGATGGCGGGACCGCAGTGTAATGGTAGGCTTGAATGGGATTCATTTAATGACAAGGCCTTTGATTGTGTAACCACAAGGTTCATAGGTTTTGTAGGAACATTCAATGTGGTTCATCAATGAACCACATTAATGAAATGCAATGAGGGAGGTTATTTTTTGATTATTTAAAAAAATATTGGTCATGGGTTTTGGACACCCATGCGAGGAACCTATGACGAAACGTCGGAAACTTCTTCCTCCAATGAAGAATGAAAATTCGACGATGACATTGAGGATTTGATCTAGAGATCAATGGAATCCAATGAACACCTTTCGAATGTGGGTTCATCTTCTTTATTCTCAATGCCTTCCAGTAAGTTCTAGGGATCTGTTTTGTTTTGGATTTTTTATGATTCATCTACCATTGATGATGTTGAACTCTTATCATGCCATAATGCTAATGTGGAGGGTGTGGGTTGAACTGAACAAGGCACGGGCCCTCCTTAGATATTGGTATTACTTTCATTCTTCATGGACGATAGACCAATACAAGGAGAAGATAAAATCGGGGGGCCACACAGTGATGAAAGTGTCCCAAGAGGACCATATGCATAGTAGGAAAAGAAAACGGACCTTCAGAGTTTCACCAGTGCCCATGGAAGCTCCACCTGTGTGGCGAAAATGGCGACTGGAGGAGGCAGTGGCTGGATCTCATTGACAGTGAGGAGGCGGCAGTGCCTAAAGGTGCCATGACGAACAGGGGATGCTTGGATGCATTGACGGTGGTCAGTGCACCGTGGAAGAGGGTCATGGCTCCAATCCATGGTGTAGGATGGACCCATGCCTGCATGTCCTGTTGTTCACTGGTCTACATAGACCAGTCAGGTGGAGGGGCGCCAACAAGCACCGCTGATGGAGGAACCCAAATGGACTTATTCCATTCGGGAGGGGATATGACCCCCATTCACAACATTTGGGCCGCTCCGAGCCAGTGGGGCTGGTTGGTCTTGCAGCCCAGTGGGCCTCACCTAGCTGGGTGGGCTGGACCGATCCCACAAGCTGAGCATGTGGCCAGAAGGCTGAGCCCCCAGCCCAGCGGGCTGGTCAAGGTATAAGGACATGGCCTTATTACATTACATAATTTTGAATTTGGTCAAGAATTAACTTCCTTTCACATTGAGGATATTTTCAAGTTTATAGATTTAGGGAATTGGTACATAATACATTAATAATATTACACATTATTACATAGTGGATACCATAAAAATAGTTTCCATTTTTTCAAAATATAAAACATCAAAGCTGAAAACATGATTTCCTTGACAATTATCCAAGAATTTAACATGGATTACTTAATTTCTTACACATCCTTATAAACTTTGAAGATCATTTAAAAACATTGGATGAGAACAAAAGCTCAGTAAGGGATATAAAAATAAGGGAAGAACACCTTAGTCCATGAATACTTGTAACATACGAAATCACTTTCAAAAGACATACTTGTAACCCATATATACTTATTTTTTAAAACATGATATTTACACAAGATTCCCATAAAACATATGAACATCAGTATAACCATAAAGGTATATTGGTTCATTACTTACATAATCATGTAACCCTCATGGCTACCTTATAATTTTTAACCCTCACGGCTACCTTACAATTTCTGTAACCATCACAGTTACACATGGAGTAACCATACAGCTGACCTCAAACTTACACATACCCAATGCATTAGAGGGAAATATAGGTATCATCCTACATAATAAATAATTCCCAATAACTAGAACATAATCATACAATATGAATAATTTCATAAAAACATTTCCTTTGAAATTTGTAAAATAGAATTTTAAAAGAAAAGCCCCTTATAAATATCATATAATTGAAGTGATACATTATAGAGTGGATGGATTATGTATACACACTATAAATACACATCAATAAACATAATATATAAAAAAATAATCACAAAAAAATTTAATACCACAATAATAATGAAGTAGAAGGTTATCCCAAAGAATTGAAATCAGGTTAAGAATTCCCTTACCTCGATTTTTCATACTTACAACTAGTTTAAACCTTCTGTAAAATGATTAAAATAGTTTTATTAACATATTTCAGAAACATATCAATCTTTATAATACCTTATATGATCATTTCAATGCATCATTTCACCCTTTAATTGTTAGTATTTTGTTCTTTGCACTGTTTTTGGGTGAGTTCTTTGCATGATTTCCATGACTGGTTATTGATGGTTGTTCATGTCAATTGGAAGTGAAACACCAGAATTGGAATGGAGTTGTATTTACATATTTCATGTACCATAAATTATACAATTTATCATTTTGAATTCTTTCATGAGGATGATTCATAAGTTAAAACATTAATGATGTTTGTTTAAATCATTTTAGTTGTTCTTTAATAATAACGACCACATTTTGTTTATAAATTAAAACCATGTGTAAAAAATAATTCCAAAACCATGGATGAGACATTATACATATATTATAACATTTTTCAACCATGAATTTTTTTTCATGACCATGCTTTAAGGATTTAAAGAAAAATTAAATCACATCATCCACGATGTCGGTAATTCAACACATCATGGACAATGTTTTTAATTCCCTGTATAAGTGGGAGAGGAGAAGAATAATGATGATGAATTTTACATGAACATGAGAACATAAAGAATATACAAGATTATAGATCTTTCATTCCACTTGGATAAGATTAGGTGAGGAAATAACAAGAAAATAAAGGATTCTAAAATAAAGAAAACTTGAGAAATCTCTTACGAAAACTCGGCAGCCAAACGACATCGCTTAAAATTTCATAAAATATTTTGATGAGATAAATGGGATCTATCATCAATATTACATAATATGGTCAGTAATGGGGGATATGGAATGGAATATCCCACATAAACCAAAGGTAATTAGCATAAAATGAAATAAAAGAAAGAAAATAAAAGAGGATGTTTACCTCTTGATCTCTTCTCCTTGAGATCCTTCTTAAGGGATTTGGTTTTGGTATTTTGGTGAGACCAAAGGCTCTAGGACATGGGGAAGAGTCATGGGAGGAATATTGGGAAGAAATTATGTAAGGATAAATTCTTCAGAGGTGTGGGAGTAAGAGGGAAATGAGGGTGGTATTTATAGTGGAGGAGAGGGGGTATTTTTCATTATTTTAATCATTATTATATTAATTTTGTCCAAGGCTATGCATAATCTCTATTAATTTGACCCCAAATAGTAATAATGTCATTTGAGTTCGAAAAATGTTTCCTTAAATCACTTATTATGTAATAAATATTGTATTTTTATGATAATTTGAATATACGGTATTTTACTGTATTTTACTATTCATCGAAAATTTAAGAATTTTATAAAAATCTCAAAAATTCACGCTTACCATTTCTTGAAATTTATAATTCAAAAATGAAGTCTATTTTTTGAAAATATTTTTCTAAATATTATTAATTTTATTTTTAAATGAATTCATTCTTAATTCAAAAAATAACAATTTTAAAACTATATCTGCTTTAATATCACTTTGAAAAATTAATCAAGATGTCATTACCTTAATTCCTTAAGAAAATAAAATAATAATAAAATTTACTATTCATTAGGGTCATATCACTATTCATATTACTATTCATAATGGTATAATACTATTCACAAAAAAAAAAAATTGGTTTCATCAGACTCCAAGTAACTACTGAACTCAATTATAGATGAAAGTTTCTAGAAATTCAAAACATAGAAGTGAAAAAATTATTTTTAAAGGCTAGTTATAAATATCTAAAAAAAACTTCATGCATTTCATTTAGTTTTTTTAGAAAACCTTATAGTGTTACATTATCCCCACCTTCTGGAAATTGTGCCCTCGCAATTTTATTTACTTATTTAAACAAGTGAGGGTACCTTTCCCACATAGAATTTCCAGATTCCCATGTTTCTTCTTCTACCATGTGGTTTCTCCAAAAAAAACCTTTACCAGGTGGATTACCTTATTCCACAATACATGTTCCCTTCGATAAAAAATCTGAACTGGTTTTTTTTCATATGAAAGGTTCTCTTCTAGCTAAACTGCTTCTAAGCTCAAGACAAGTGATGAATCTGGAACATACTTCCTCAACATCGAAACATGAAAAACATTATGTACCTGAGATAAACTCGGAGGCAAAGTTACTCAGTATGCAACTGGTCCAACTTTTTCCATGATTTAAAAAGGACCATTGAACCATGGACTTAGCTTCCCTTTCTTACCAAAATACATCAAACTTTTCCAATGAGATATTTTAAGGAAAACATGGACACCTACCTAAAAAGAGAATTCTTTCCTTCTGTTATTTGTATAACTTTTCTACCTACTCTGAGATGTCCTCATGTGCTTATGGATCATCCTCACTTTCTCAGTCACTTCCTCTTCAAATTTTGGACCCATCAACTTCCTCTCACTAACTTCATCCCAAAAAGCTGGAGTCCGACATCGCTTCCCATAAAAATCCACAAAAGGTGCCATCTATATACAGGAATGAAAACTATTATTATAAGAAAACTCAACTAAAGAAATATGTTGATCCCAAATTCTCTTATTTTCCATTGAACAAACTCAAATCATATCCTCCAAAGTTTGAATCGTTCATTATGATTTCCCTTCTGATTGACGGTAAAAAGCTGTACTAAAATTTAATTTCGTGCCCAACGACTTCTAGAGCCCCATCCAAAAGTTAGAAGTGAACCTGGGAACCTGATCAAATACAATGGAAAGAGGAAATCCATGTAATCAGAAAATCTCTTTATGGTACAGTCAGGAAAGATGATCCAAAAACATTGTATCTCGAATAGAAAGAAAATGTGCATATTTTTTCAGCCGATCTAAAATAACCCAAATTGTATTGTTATCTCGAGAATTATTTGGTAGTACCACAACAAATTCCATGGATACATTCTCCCATTACCATTCTAGAACTGGAAAAGGATGAAGCATACCCTTTGGTAATTGCTACTCTGTTTTAACCTTTTGACATGTCAAGAATTTCACAGTAAAATCAACAATATCTCTTGTTATTCCATCCCACCAATAATACTATCGATGGTATTTGTACATCTTAGTACTACCAGGATGAACTGAAAATGGGGAATATGAGCTTCATAGAACAAGTCTTTCTTAAACTGATAATCACTAGGCACACACAACCTTTTTTCAAATCTTAAAACACAATCTTTATCAATGTTAAATTCTGGAAACATACCCATTTTAACCAATTCATCCGTTTTCTATAGCTCATGGTCTTCCTTCTGTGCTTTATTAATTCTATCTGATAATGACAATTTCACTTGAACCTGAAACAAAGTATAGGTATTTCCTGCACCAAAAACTTCTAGGGAAAAATTCATCGAATCATTAATCAAGGGATCATGTTCCAAATGTAGCATGGTTAATGATGCATGATGTTTTTGACTCAAGGAATCCCCCACTTTTTTTCTTTTCCAGGATGGTAATTTATCATGAAATCATAATCCTTTATTAGCTCAAGCCATCTTTTCTGCCTCATGTTTAATTCCTTCTAAGTGAATATATACTTCAGACTTTTATGGTCAGTATATATTTGACATTTGGCTCTGTATAAATGATGCCTCTAAAGTTTAAAATCAACAACTTCAGCTTCCAATTCCAAATCATGTGTGGTATAATTTAACTCATGAGGTTTTATTTTTCTTTAAGAATAAGCAATTATCTAATCATTCTACATCAAAACACTACCAATTCCCATCAAAGAAGCATCACTGTAGATGATAAACTCACCATTTCGAGAAGGCAAGGCCAAAACTGGAGCATTCACCAATCTCTTCTTCAGTTCCTAAAAAGTACCATCACATTCTTATTTCCAGAAAAATTTAACCCCAATCCGTGTAAATATAGTTATCGATCTAGATAACTGAGAAAATTTCTTAACAAAATGCCATTAATAACTTGCTAATCCATGAAAACTACAAATCTCTATAACATTTGTGGGTCTTGTCCATTCATGAACAACTTTTGTTTTTCCAGGATCAACTGTTATTCCATCCTTATTTACAATGTTCCCAAGAAAAGAAATATGTTGAAACCAGAAATCACAGTTTCTGAATTTTCCATATAGTTTCTTTTATTTTATGGTTTTTAAAACAACCCTTAGATGTTTTCCATGATCCTATTTATTTTTATAAAATACCAAAATGTCATCAATAAACACAACCACAAACTTATCCAAGAACTCATGAAATACTTTATTCATAAGATTCATGAATAAAGTGGGTTCATTAGTTAATCCAAATGGAATAAAAACAAATTCATAATTTCCATATCTAGTTTGAAAGGCTGTTTTTGGGATGTCATCCACCTTCACCTTCAACTGATGGTATCCGGATCTCAATTCAATCTTGGAAAAGTACTAAGATCCATGGAACGGATCAAACAAGTCATTGATATGAGGCAAAGGATACTTGTTTTTAACAGTGAAGTTATTTAATGCTCTGTAATCAATGAAAATTCTCACAGAACCATATTTTTTTTAACAAACAAAATAGGAGCACCCCATGGTGAAGTGCTAGGATGAATGAATCCTTTATAAAGTAAATCATCCAAATGATTTTTCAATTCAATAAAATCTATTTGATCCTTATGATATGGGGGTTTTGAAATTGTATTGGCATCAGAAACTAAGTCAATTGTCAATTCAACTACCCACTTAGGTATGACATCGGGTAACTCATCAGGAAAAACATCAAGGTATTTATTTACCATGAGCACATCAACAATCTGAATACTTCCATTATTTTCAAAAATATGAGTAGGATAAATTTCATTTCCATCTTCCAATAGTTCCTCAGCTTCCTGATATGTTATCAATTTTATGGGTCCATTATTGTATACAAACTGAAAGTATTTATGAAAAATAACTTCTTTAGATCTACAGTAAATCTAAGCATGATAAAAAGAAAGGAAATCCATTCCCAAAATCACATCAAAATGAACTAAGGGTAGAACAACATGTTTTGTAGGTAAATTATTTCCACAAACCATAATAGATAGATTCTTATAAATCCTATTTTCTATAATATTTCCCTCTGGTGTTTTAACAACAAGTTCTGGTTTCAGTTGTTGAGGTGATATTTCCAATTTAATTGAAAATTTCTCATAGATGAAGGAATGTGTAGAACCTGTATCAAACAAAACATTAGAAAAATATGAGTAAACAAACAATGTACCTGATACAACTTCATTGGATGGTGTAACATCTACTGACATGGTCTCAAAGGATCTCACAACACCTTTATCTCTACATTCTGGCTTCTTTTCATCATTTGGATCTCTCTTTCGGAAGACATTTTCATAGTGACCCATCTCACCACATTTAAAACACTTTACAGTTTTATTAGCAGGATTAGTCTTAGGATCATTTTCATAAAAATCTCTGGTTATATATCCAAACTTACCTCATTTAAAACACTTCCCAGTTTTTCTATGACATTCCCCAGGGTGATTCTTGCTGCACTTTTCAAAAACTAGATGTTTCATTTTCTTACCGTCAGATTTCTAATGTTTATTCTTACCTATCTCATTCCATCTAGACCTCTTATTCTCATTATTTACAAAATGAAAATTCTCATTAGAAAACTCCGTCTCTACACTCTTATCACATCGAACAAGTCTCTCATAACTTTTGAATTCACATGAGGCCAACTCCCTTCGATACCTTGGCTTAAATCCTAAGTAAAAGCGGTTGATTTTTTGTATCAAGATCCAGAATAATATTTGGAGCATACCTCACCAGTTTGGTGAAGTTATCTTCATACATAGCCACTGAATATTTCTAATTTTTCTTCAATTCAAGGAATTGTTTCTCCATCCTAAGTCGCACCACATTCGGAAAATATTTTTCAAGGAAAATAATTTTAAATTCATCCCCCTAAAAGGCATAAATATCCTCTATATCCTAGATATTATTTACCATTGACCACCACTAATAATATTTACCTTCAAAAGGATAAATGGAAAGACTTATCTTTTGAATATCTGAAAATCCCATAACATCAAATATCTTTTCTAGGGATTTAATCAATCCTTCAGCAGCTACTGGGTCAGAAGATCCATTGAAAGGAGGGTGTTGTCTTATAAAATGTTCTACTATCATCATGTTCCATTGTGGTATCTCTGGTTTTTCTCTTACAAGGATTCCACCACCATTTTTTTCTACACTTTCTGGTCCATTACTGTTACAAACTGCTCGGTCCCAATCCCTACCATTCCGGGTTGTAGATTCAGATGGATGTCGTTTTGTCAATGCCTCTCATCTTCAGCTTCCTTGTTTCTTATGAGAACAACAATTATGAAAAAACATACCTTATATGAAGTAAAATGGTAATATTTAAATTCTATAACATTTAAAATTAATCATAGAGTAAAAATCATTTATGGTATTCTTTTAACATCACCCTAACCCCTAATGTTATCTAAACCATCCTCGAATACCAACTATAAGTACCTGACCTTATTAAATTACATAATATTAAATTTATTCAAGAATTCAACTAATTTAAAATTGAGGATATTTTAAAGTTTAGAGATTTAGAGAATTGGGACATAATACATTCGTAATATTACACATTGTTACATAGTGGATACCATAAAAACAGTTTCAATTTTTTCAAAATATAAAACATCAAATCTAAAAACATTATTTCTTTAAAAATTATTAAAACATTATACTAGGATTCCTTATTTTTCTAACACATCCTTATAACCTGGGAAAATCATTTAAAAACATTGTATGAGCACAAAATCTCAGTAAGGGAAATAAAAATAAGGGAATAACACATTAGTCTAAGAATACTTCTAACATATGAAATCACTTCCAAAAGAAATACTTGTCACCCATATATACTACTTTGTAAGACATGATATTTAAAAAAGATTCCCACAAAACATAAGAACATAAATATAACCATAAATGTGTCTTGGGTCATTACATATATAATCTTGTAACCCTCACGGCAACCTTATAATTTGAAACCCTCACGGCTACATTACAATTTGTGCAACAATCGCAGTTACACTTGAAGTAACCATATTGCTGAGCTCCATGTTACACATTCCCAATGAATTTGAGGTAAATATAGGTCCCAAAATTCATTATAAACAATTCCCAAGAATTAGAACATAATCATACAACATGAATAATTTCATAAAAACATTGCCTTTGAAGTTTTTAAAAAAGAATTTTAAAATAGGATTTTAAAAGTAATGTCCATTATAAATATCATATAATTGAAGTGATACTTTATATAGATAATTTAGTATGTATACACACTTTAAATAAACATAATTATACATAATATATACAAAACCCATCAAACAAACTATTTTAATACCACATAAATAATGAAGTAGAAGGTTAACCCAATGAATGGAAATCTGGTTAAGAATTCCCTTATCTCGGCTTGTCATACTTACAAATTGTTTAAAACTCACGTATAATGGTTAAAATAGTGTTATTAATATCTTACAGAAACATATCCATCTTTATAATACCTTATATGATCATTTAATTACATCATTTCACCCTTTTATTGTTAGTATTTTGTTCCCTCCACTATTTTAGGGTGAGTTCTTTACATGATTTCCATGATTGGTTCATGATGGTTGTTTGTGTCAATTGGAAGTGAAACACCAGAATTGGAATAGAGTAGTATTTAAATATTTCTAGTACCATAAATTATACCAGTTATAATTTTGAATTCTTACATGAGGATGATTTATAAGTAAAACATTAATGATGTTCCTTTAGATCATTTTAGTGGTTCTTTGATAATAACGACCTCATTTTGTTTATAAATTAAAACCATGTGTACAAAATAATTCCAGAACCATGTATGGGACATTATACATATATTATAACCTTTTTCAACCATAAAAATGGTTTCATCACCATTATTTAGGTATTTAAAGAAAAATGAAATAACATTGTCCACAATGTCGGAATTTCAACACTTCATGGACAATGTTTTTAATTCCCTGAATAAGTGGGAGAGGAGAAGAAGAATGATGATGAATTTTCCATAAACATGAGAACATAAAGAATATATAAGATCATGGAGCTTTAATTCCTCTTGTATTAGAGGAGGTGAGGAAATAATAAGAAAATAAAGGATTCCTGAAATAATGAAAACATGAGAAATCTCTTACAAAAATTTCGCAGCATAATGACGTCGCTTAAAATTTCATAAAATATTTTGATGAGAGAAATCAGGTCTCTCATCAATATTAAATAATATAGGATGTAATGGGTGATATGGAATAGAATATACCTACATAAACCAAAGGTAATTAACATAAAATGAATGAAAAGAAAGGAAATAAAAGAGGATCGTTACCTCTTGAACTCTTCTCCTTGAGATCCTTCTTAAGGGATTTGGTTTTGGTCTTTTGGTGATACCAACAGTTATAGGACGTGGGGAAGAGTCTTGGGAGGATTTTTTGGCAGAACATAGGTAAGGATAAAGGCTTTAGAGGTGTGGGAGTATGAGGGATATGAGGGTGGTATTTATAGTGGAGGAGAGGGGGTATTTTTCAATATTTTAATCATTATTATATTAATTTAGTCCAAGACTATGAATAATCTCAATTAATGTGACCCCAAATAGTAATAATTTCATGAAAGTTAGAACCAAGTTGGATTAAAACACTTATGAAGTCATAAATAGTGTATTTTTCAGATAATTTTAATATACAGTTTTTTGCTGTATTTCACTATTCATCGAAAATTTACAAATTTTAGAAAAATCCAAAAAATTCACCCTTACCATTTGTTGACATTTAGAATTCAAAAATGAAGTCCATTTTTTGAAAATAAGTTTCTATATATAATTAATTTAATTTTTAAACAAAGTCATTCTTAATTCAAAAATTAACAATTTTAAAACTATAAGTGCTTTAATATCACTCTGAAAAATTAATCAAGATGTCATTATCTTAAAGCCTTAAGAATATAAAATAATAATAAAATTTACTATTCATTAGGGTAATATTACTATTCATAAGGGTATGTTATTATTCACCAAAAAATAATTTAGTTCCATCAAACTCTAAATAACTTAGTGAACACAAGTGTAGATGAAAGTTTCTTGAAATTCAAAACATAGAAGTGACAAAATTATTTTTAAAGGATACTTATAAATATCTAAAAAATGTTCCATGCATTGCATTTATTTTTTTTAGAAAACCTTGGGGTGTTACACTAGGTCTATCTGGACTGGGCCCGGCCCAGCCAATACGGGCCGGGCCTAGTGGGATGGGTCGGGTCGGGTCGACCCGAACCCATTTTGGACCAGTTTCGCTTAAAGGGGCATATATTCTAAACCGGACATCTATTTGACCAACCGTATTTGGAGCTAGAACCCTTAGGATGAGGAATAACTTTTAGTATACTCAACATGATTTTTGTAGATATTTGGAGTATGTTCGTGCTGGATTGAACCTGAATCCAACCGGTTCCTCGGCAGTAAAATTCCTATAACTTACATATCAGGCATCCGATTGAAACGTAGTCTATTTCATTGGAATCCTTATGATATGGAAGTTATTCAAGTTACTTATTCATGGGAATTCTTGACAGTTGAGTTATGACCAATTTCTAGAGTAGTGGATCCTCCTGGAATCAAGCGTGCTATGTGTAGAAATCCAGTGTGTGGCTATTATGTGAAGAATGAATATCGATCCTCTGTGGGTCAGCACCAATCAATCCTGTGTGGGTCAGAACTCATTGATCCTATGTGGGTCAGTGCATATCAATCCTTTGTGGGTCAGCACTTAGCGATCTTGTGTGGGTTAGTTCCTAATTATCCTGTGTTGGTTAGTGCTCAAGGATCCTATGTGGGTCAGTATCTATCGATCATGTGTTCGTCAGCAGCTAAGCCTCTTGATAGAATAAGATGATATAGCCGTACGACTAATCATTTGTACTTATTTACTTAAGTTATACCTAGTGTGACATGTATTTTACTTTTTTATTTTTGAATGAGATCATGCTTTGTGGTTTTCCTTTGTGTAATTCTGAGAGACCTTCCGGGGTCTCGAGGTCCCTTCTAAGTATTTTCATACTCACCCCTACACAGGCTTCACTCACACCTTGGTGTGACTTGTGCAGACAATGGGCATCTTGACTCAAATTTGGGATCCAGGACTAGACGGTGTGTGGAGGTGATAGAAGGACATGGTGAGTGGTAGTAATGGTATACGATGAGTTGTACCTACCCCTTAGGTAGGATTCTTGGTGGACGACCTTTAGAGCACGTTTTTTCATTTTTACTATATTTCCTTTTCAGTTGGTCTTGTTTTTGGCACCTTTACTTCCATTACTTACTTTTACTATCAGTAGTTCAATTTTTGGTTTGCTTTTGTTGTATACCTAGTTTTTCTGTGTACAGGTTTAATGGAAATGTCGGCCCTTTTTGGGTTTTTGCCTTTCGAGTTCTAGTCACCAGACCCTGGCCTATTGAAGGTGGGATTGGGGTAGTCATGGAACGGGCCCCGGGGGATGGGTCGTGATAACTTTTCATCAATTAAAATTTCATAATATTTTATTTTCATTATTCATATAGGGTTCTTGAAATAGTAATCATATTCCAATATAACAATAATCGCTTAACAAAAAATAAAATTCTTATTCGATCGTTATCTATATGATAAAAAATATATTCCCAAAATGAATTTAACTTTTATCTATTAGATATCTTAAATAATAAAATACTACATCTGGGTAGCCATGAAATCACATCATCCAGTGGTATTAGTTTTTCCCTTTTCACCATTCGTTTGTGTGTTCAATCAGCATAGACTTCTAAGACATAATAGGCTTTCACTTATCTTGTGGGATGTCCTTTATCGAAAACAATATTAATATTGTTATTATAAAATTATAGAAACTTAAGAAACATCCAATAAATATTAATTACCCATAATTACCTCAAAATCAATGATCTTTTAAACCTGAATACTACTAATACCTTTCATAATTTTTCAACCAAAATAAATGGAATTTTTCATCATATAATACTTCACATTAAACATTAGGTTTAAAAATTACTACACAAAAAATATTATTAACCTCCATAAAATGTAATCACATAAGACCTAGGAGAGTTAGCTAAGGATCTATCCTTATGGTCAACCATATCTTTTTATACCCATGGTCGTATCCTTAACAACTAAGATAACTTCTCATGAAAACATCATAATCTCTAATGTTATAAAAAATTACTTTTGATACTAAGTATAAAATACCTGAACCCGCGCTCCCGGATCCAGTGCTGAAAGCATAAACATTAAATTTTATGATTTAATATAGATAAATGTTTCCCAATATAATATATAAAAAATTTAAAATAATAAATTAAATAATGGACAACCCTAAAATAGAATTACTTTTTAGGTTTAGATCTTTATATATTTTGGATAAAATCTAATCCATTATGGAAAAATAAACAAATGGATCATAAAAATCAATATCATATCCAAATATTTATTCATGTCTATCAGCCTTCATAGACACATAAATTATAAAAACCCTTATTTATTATGTAAGGAAAGGAAACACAATAATTTTTTAACTCAGATTCTCAGTAATGGTAAACAAGAGAGATATCAATAATCAGATATGCATAACATGAGCATAAAGGTGTCAGAACTTGAACATAAAATTTTAAATCTACATCCTTCATATCATTGATCACAGTATTGAGATATTTTATACAAATTGATAATTATAAATACATTAATCACAAAATAATAAAATAACATAATTCATGAGATCATAAAATTAACATAAGACATGAAATTTTTAGATACACATAAGAATAGAAAATTATTCTATTAACCCTCTAGGTTTTTTTCCATGAATATTTGAGTGGAATGGGTTCACTCCCCAAACCATCCTTGTTGTCATGGTTCACTCCATAGACTATCATAGTGATATCTATTCACTCTCTAAACCATAATATTATTCAATGATTACTCTCAAGACTATCATAGTTGAATGGGTTCATTCCACACACTATTATAGTAGTCATGGTTCAATTCCCATTATGGTAATATTTTTCTCATGAGGTATCATTATTTATAAATTTTATTATAGGGAGATTTAGGTACCACCCATAATATGAGGATAATCATATATAGATATGCCTAAATATTATACAAAATTAATCATATTAGAACTCTAGAAAAGATATGAATTTCATTATAGTATAACCTCTGAAAAGTGGAATGAGTTCCAATCAACATCTTGGTATCATAAAAGTTAACAATCAAAAAAATTTAATTTTAACATCCTTGGATTATATCCTATGTAAATGTTAAGTATCATCAAAGGATTCTAACATTGATGGAAAAATGATTTTGAATGATTATTTGGAATAATTCCTGGCCTAAATATCTTTTCTATTTTAAATTAACTTCAATTTTTTTACAAATATGAAGACATATAAATGAAACAATTTTTATTAAAAAAATAATTAACTTGTATGAAAATATTAAAATAATTATGTCTTCATGATTGTGTGATACTCTGTTTTTGTTTTATAAGTTAAAAAACATTCCTTTCACCCTTTTGCAAGAAAATTCATAAAATACAATGTTAAGAAAATTATAGAGAGATTACTTTTAAATTTTTTTGTAAAACCTAATGTAAGGATAAAATTAATTTAAATAGTAGTTTTATAATAGTAAAAAATATTTTAAAACTTTATTAGAAAATTGAAAAATAGAACAAAAATATTCCACAGTGGAGAATTAAACACATCTAATCATGAATAAATATGATATTGTGATTTAAACCCTTTCCGCTTTCAAATATTTTTTTTCATAATTCCCATGATTGAAAGAAAAATATATGGGTATAAAAATAACTTACATATTATGATATTAATTATAAAATACAACCATGGGAAGTATATAAAACACACATATGTTTCATGTCACATGTAATACATATGATCGATAAAAATAAATGTGAGTTGATAATACATTACCTTGTTTTTCACCTTTACTTGTTCACAGTAAATCCTCATGTATACTAAATATAGGTTTATTATACATGTATTAGATATCCATATGTCAATCATAGAATTTCATATTTATTTAAAACATTTTACTACTTGTTTATTATTAATTTATTTTTAGAGCCCCTATCTTGGGCGATAACTATTTCATTTTCCAAGCATGTTTTGGTTCGATATTCCAAATCATTATACTTTTATCATGGTAACATCATGTAAAAAATGATAATAGTGAAATTAAAACATTATTATATAATTATATACATATTTAAATTCATTCATTAAATTATAGATAAAAATGAATTATAAAATTCAATGAGATAGTAGGCCCTACATACACATGAATGTTGTCTTCTTTTTTGACTGATAGAATAAAAGAAAAGTAAATAATAATTCACCATTAAAAAATTATTATTATGTAATATATAACATATATATTATTAAAATTTATACTTATTATCATCCTTGATAAATATAGATGATAAATGTATCACATCGCATCATGGACTTGGCAGTCTATATGTATACATGAGTGACGTTATCATCTCCCAAAATATTAGATAATAAAAATTTAGAAATTATATTATCATTAAATAAGTATAATTATTTTATAAATATCAAATATTATCATTATACCTATTTAAAGTTTCCTTAATAAAATATAATGATGAAAAATGAATTGTAACACTATGTGGAGACACTAAGTTGTACGTATTCTTGAAATGTTTCAAAACACTAATATATAATGAGATTATTCTCAAGAATTATTATTCCCAATGGTAAATAAATGTAAAAAGGGATGAAATATATTACCATATATTATTCCATTTATTCTCATCTATATTTTTCTGATTTATAAATAATTTAATGTAATATTAATCCCATAAAGTATCGTTTTTGTTAATTTTGATTTTATTCATTGCATTAACTTTAAAAAATCATGAAAAAAAAGAAAAATTAGAAATAAAATATTCTGTTATATTATAAAAAAATTATGATCAATGATGGATCCTTTGATATCCTTAAATATATCAAATTGAGTTATTTTAATATTGGTAATTTCATTAAGTTGATTACTCCATTAATGAAATAATTATTACATCTTCATTGTGTAAGAATTAATGTTAATTATTTATTCACTACATTTTTTTACAAAGATGAAGATATATATTAAATATTTTAAAAAAATATTTATAAATGATAATATCACCTATATTACAACATATTAATAATATTATCATTATTAAAAACAAGAGTGTGACATGTTTGACTTTTCATTAAATAAATTCATACCGAGGTCGTTATATTGTCCAAAAAATATTATAAGGTCATAAAGTAAACTATTTCATTATCATGTAAGAGGAATAAAAATAAATTAACAATTAATTATGTGCTACTATAATTTAATAGTCCTTATTATTTTATTATTAACCTTTAATTATATATTTTACCCATTATATTGGTAATGAAAATTACTATGTTTACTATTAAATTTTTTAACATAATCAATTTTAATACATATTTTTAAAAACATATAAAAGTTTTTTATCCCAAAATTGTTGTATCGTAATTTAAATTGTGACATTTTATGGTTTTAGAATCATTTTGAGCTTAATTGAAAAAATTTCCTAATTTTGGATTTTTACTATTTAAATTTATTTATGTTTTCAGTCATAAATTTTTATTCAAAGATTTAATTTATGAAATTGCTTTAATATATGTATAAAAATATCTATTAGTTTATTAAATTATTATAGACCAAGTTTTTATTCTGACATTTGGTGTCCCAAAATAACCCCACATTTCTGGCCTCAAAATCTGCGAACAGAATCTCTATATTTTTGAAATTTGGCTGAAATATCATAACTGGGAATCTCAATGGAAGTGAAATTTTACAATGATAAATATATCATCCTTATAAAAAAATTATATGTATAAATTCACTTTATTATAATCATATAAATTCCATAAATTCATAGGAAAAAGTATTTATGAAATTCTAATTTTCTACCTTTCCAAAAAAAATTTGGAGTAAATGGGATATAAATTATAATACACATGGGAGATGAAGTTAAAATTTTATTTTCACGTGCATAATAAATTTATAAAAAATTTTAATTAGGAAACATGTTCTATTTTTTCCTTTATTTTTCCTACCACAAGAAATATTTTGTAGGAATTAATCTAGAGGATATGTTAATGGCAGTTTTGGAAGATCTTGAATTTGAATATTTAGTGATGGAACCCCCTTCCTCTATGTAAGGAGGATATCTCCTACTATAAAGGGGAGTTTCCACACAAAAATGGAAGAGGCTAAAAACAGAGGTCTTATCCATGATTTTATCTATCTTATTAAATTATTTTTATATTTGTTTCTTTAATTTATTTTATTTTAGTGTCCTATTAATTGTAAATTTGTTTTTTTAATAAAATACATTAATTTTTTCTCAAAGTGTGATCAACTAACTTACTCAATATTTTTCACAATTTCTTATTATTATTATTTTTATTTTTCTCATCTTCACTTCCTCTTTACTTTTTTTATATATTATATTTATTTCAAATTTTTTCTTAATTTCTTTACATCACTTTTTATTATTTTATTTTTTCCCTCCCACTCCCTATTTTATTATTATTTATATATTATATTTTATTATAATACATCCAATAAATGTTTCTCTTACTTAAGATAATGATAGGCTTGGTCGAGGCATTTCCCAAGGATATCAAGTTGTTCTTGAATTTTTTTTAATATTTAATTTACATTTTTTTGTATATATGAATAGAATGAATGGGTGAGGTTTATGTCCATGTTATGTTGATTGTTCTAAATGACATGAAAATCAATATGTTTCATCCGTTTTTTTAAATCTTTTTTCCTTCTCTTAATATTATATCTCTTCACATGATGGAGTTGAACAAATCAATGGATGAAATTACATATTTCCATCGGGTCCTAAAAGACGGAACACCTTTTAAAAAGATGTTTTATCATCCTTTATTACAAGAGGAAGTGGAATGGATATTTATTGGGTATCCAATGACATCACAATTTCAAAATATAATGGATAGTAATTTATCATGATATTTCATGTTTATATTATGAAACTAAAATAAAATGTGTAAAGGGAAATAGTCATTAAACCCAACAATGAAGTCAAAACTATGTTCTTTCTTCCATAACCCATTTTGTATACTACATCATAGTATTTTATGTTTAAATCACATTATACTTATCATTTAAATGTTTATTTAAAATAAATATCATAAACCAAAAAGTTATATCAATATTTTCATATTATAATTAAAAATAATGTTTATTTTAGGTTAATTAGATTAATATAGATAAAAAAATTGAGAATTTAATACTGTGAGATGACCATGGTCGGCCGCTATCTAGCACCCAGAAAATAATTTTCTTATGTAATGTCCTATGACTAGAATACATCAAAAACTAGATCCATATATTGGGATCCAACAAGTTGTTAATTTTTTCTATGTTATCATTTTAGATATTTTCCATTTGTTTTTATAGAAATAATAATTTAGAATGAAGTTTTTAAATGATGGTTATTCTATAGGTAATTATTTCTAAAAGGGACAAGAAATCATTAATGAATCACTTTGGACTATAGAAAATAGTGTTTCCATGTGGGGTTATCAGGTTAGGGGATCCCAGATCCATATTATTAAATAGGAGGAATTAATGACCTGAATCATTATATCACAGATTCCCTTGAGAAAACAATGGTTGGATGATTTTCCATAAGGATTAATAAAATATGGTATTACATCCTAGAGTTTTATCAAGAAGTGTTTGTGACACTATAATAATGATCCTTGTTTCCTCCCAACAGTTTTTAAGAATCTCCCCTAGAATAATTCATGGAGAATGTGACTAAAACCAAAACTAAAATATAATATTAAAGAGATTTATGAGGTGGTGTGAGATCAATAAGATAAAATTGATTCAGTGAATGCATATTTCCAAGCATCATTAGAGAAACGTGAACATGATCTATAAGATGAGACATGTGTCTTCCCTAATTTACCTGAGGATTCCAAGGATGAAGACTTTCCTATTGATCTACTTGTTGAAAATTAATAAGATATAGATGAATCATGAAATGAATTTCATGAATTAATTGATCTCTCTATAACATGTAAATATAAAGATCTAGAACCATTAATGGGAGACACCACCCATGTAATTTTATTTGATGTAATGATGGAGGAGCATGACTACATTTCTCCATCGATTGAGATCCAAATTCAAGATGAACATACCACTAAGGTTGTGGTTGACCAAAAAATAGATCATGGTGATGTTCTTTCTTTGAACACTTCCTTTTCCAATTTTGTTCAATCTAATTTGAGTATCACTCCTTATTATTTTTAATTTTCTAAATTGTAAAATTATATATATGTCATATTCTAGGATAAGGAAACAACTCATTCCCCTATTATGAAGCACATGGATATCCCAAATATTAATGATCATACATTTGAGGATCCCAATTATAAAATTCGAGTTTCAAGCCTAAGAAAATCAATAAATAAGATGCTTTTATTTGAAGGGTTAAATTTATTTTTCAAAATTAAAATTAATATTTTATTTAAATAAAAACTACTTTCTTTTGTGGGCCCCCAGACATGCTCTGGTGGTCCGTTTTTTGATACCATAAGCACCTACAAGGCTCTAGGGTCACCATTGTCATTGTGTTACCTGCTATATTTTTTTGTTGTCGAGTTGGAAAATTGTCCCTAGAAGTTCACATCAAGAACAAAGTGGTGGAGGGTCTGAGCATTGTTCGTTTGGCCCGCGACCTCCGCATTATATGATAACAAGCGGGGGAGAAAATAATTCATCAATGGAAACATTAAAACAAAACCCCTACCTGGAAAATACATTCCCTGATGATGATCGACAGAACTCCTTCATTGTTTTATTCTGTTCGTGTTTCGGTGGTGCACGTCACTGCTTGCTGGGAAGTGGTCTAGTCCTCTAAGTGGTTGGCATCATGGTACTTTTCTATAGCTTCGTTGCTTGGTGAGTTCGTTCCAAAACCCCTCCCCAAGCTCCATATAAATTGGAGGGGAAAGAGGTGGGTAATTCCATTGAGAATTTATGAGGTTCATTTAATTAATGGACCACCTAAATTCCCAAGGGTGAGGTTACAAGAATGAAGAGTCAAGGCATTTAATGGATTGGCATGTCATCGGGCCATCCAACGCCACTCATATTTTGGAGAAAATAAAGATAAAATAACAATAAAATTGTTATTTTATTATTCTATAAAAAAGTCCACAAACTATATTTTTCTCCCGACCAACAGTGGCCAAAGTAAAGTTTCCCTTAATAGAATATCGGCACTACAGATTCAACGGTGCTCTCAGATTTCAATTCCAATCACTATTTCAAAATATATAAGATGGAGCATGTACGTTAACTAAACCTACCTTAAAAAAGATCAATAAATTATCAACATTCACCCTCGACTTATGTCGTTCGAGGTTAGGCTCTTCCTAAGGGGAACACATCCCCACAAACTCAACGGTACTCTCATATTTTCAATCTGAGTTACCATATAGAAGTTATGGATTTTAAAAAAATAATTATTACTTAATTATTATATTTACAGCGAAAAACTAAATTCCACTGTTGGCCTACGCCGGCCAATGTTAGGTTCTTCCTAAAGAAATAATACCCTCACAAGTTCAGTTGTGATCTCGTATTTTTAATATGAGTCACCGTTCATGAGTTATAAGCATTTGAAAAATAAAATAACTTTTTTATAATTATTTTATTTATGGTTATGTCATTTTCAGGTATTCTCACCAGTAGAATGTGCCAACTAAACTTAAGTCGCATCTAGGGTAAACCTGTTATCCTGAACGCAACGGTGCCCTCAAATTTTTTATTTCAGCACCCATTTAATAGTTATTCCGTTATTTTAGGAAAACCACTCATGTGTGCTATTTTAAACTTAACAATTTTTGACGGATAATTTTAGGCACTTAGGGACTTGGAATAATGCGCCATCAAATTTCTCGGTCTAAAAATAATTCGATATAATTTAAAAAATATATATACGGAAATTATGAGACTTTACAATTATAAAGTTGTAAATAAAAATTTTTGTGTCACAAAAATACCAACACTTAATTTATCATCATCAAAAAAATTATTTATGTATTCCATGATATAAATATATCATATTTTCATTTATAATATAGATATATTTTAATTGTACATTAATAGGTGTGGTTACTGTTCTATATTTATAAATTCCTTAATTTTAATAAATAATTAATATTTCATTATACATTTATAATGAATTTAACTATTTAATTACAAAATGAAAAAAATATTATTTAACTATTTAATTCTATAATGAAAACGAAATATGTATCATGGTTTTTAAATCTTTCTTCCACGACTTATATTTTTTGTATTGCAGGGAAATATAGTTTAAATACTAATTCGGCTTGTCATATAAATCGTTTAGAATATAAATATCAAAACCAAAAAATATTCATCATTGTTTCTATAAAACAAGGAAAACTAAAAAAATAAATATTTTATGTTAAATAGATTATTGGGTGAAAAAACTAAGAAGTTTCTCAAGTGAGACATCATTGGTGAGTTATTGTGATGCACTAGGAAAATAATTTTCTTTTTTTCTGTGCCTCATAACAGGTGTGTGTCAGTTTTCCAAAAGTAAAGGGGACCTTCTAAATAAAAAAATAAGTAATGATTAAAAATATAGAATTAATTTTTCAACACTAAAATTAAAATATTTTTTGAATATAATTTAAAATTAAACAATCATAACACAATGAAAAATATTTTTTTAGATAAATATATTTTTTTAATATAAAATATTTTTAGAATAAATTCAGGCTTAAAATAAATTTCAATAAAACCATAATTGAATTATTTTAATATAAAATAAACTATTGATATTTCCCACAAACCGAAATATTATTTGAACATGGAAATACATCAAAATAAAAAAAATCCAAAAAATAAGTATCTTTTCACTATTCATTAAAAAATAATTTTTTCTAAAAAATTTATCAAAATTTAATCTCAAGATGTTAGTGATATTCTGAGTTAAAAATGAAATTAATTATTTTGTAAATATTTTATAAAACATTTAGAGATTATTTATAAATTTACTAACAAGAAATTTTCTTTATAGGCAATGTATTTTTGAAGAAAAAATAATTTACTAAAAATTGAATAATTATGTATTAAAAATTTATAAAAAAAATTACATTGAGTGGAAAATTTATATTTTTCATATTATATTTAAAAAAATTCGTACCTTCCAAATTGAACCTAGGTTATAACTATCACATTAATTAATAACATTTGAATAGTATACTGTAGTTTATTTAAAATTAGTGTTGTGTGTAACACATTCCATCAAATATGTGAATAACTTGGTCATATATTCACCTTAAGCTTGGTAATAACTATAATTACCATAAACAGTAATGGAATCAATAATCATTCCACACTTCATGAGTGAACCCATTTATTATTGATCATATAAAATAGATCCAATAATTTTTTAAACTATATCAATGATAACATAAAACTGTTTTTTATAAACTCCAATATTTGTTCTAATGTAATCAATACTATCCAATTTAAATTATCCATATCAAAAATATATCTATAAATAAACCCCATTTTATCAACCTCATGAATATATAAATGTTTATATTCCATTAATCATGTGTTTTCTATAAAATATTACCCTTCCATTAAATCACTTTTATCAGAATTTAATATTATTAAACATTTTTTTCATATACTAAATATAAATATTATACAAAACAATCCATATAAATTATATTATTAATTTAAAATAATTTATAAATTTTAACTCATAAGCACTTTGATTATCTATCATTATTCTCAAGACATTAAATAAAATTCATCACCTTATTCCTTAATACCTCCTTCCTTTCATGTGTCATTCATATTCTCATCATTATTTATAGTAAAACAATTACTCATGTAACCTTGATGATTCTCTTCAAGAGGATTTACCTTAGTAAATCTATTTTCATAATTCTAATAAATTCCATATTTAAAACAATCGAAACTAGATGGAACTTTAGAGAGGTGATTATTCACATCCATTACATCAACCGATCATTTCATTTGTTTCCTTATCAGTTACTTTTTTTATATCCTTCATTTCCACACCCAACACATATTATCTTCCCTTTGAGATATTTAATTTAGTTTTTCACTCTAAATTATCAATATAGTGGAAACTGAATCTTCTTTCAAACATGATCCCTACTGTCCAAATGATTAGTGAACTCCATCCTTCTCCTCTTTGGTGAGTCTGGGAGTTTCTTCAGGTAAATTTTGTTTATCATATTTCAATATAGATGATAAGTAATTACCCAAATATATTTCTCTCTAATCATAATCCAATATAGATTCTAATATTCACCATATTTTCCATGACATTCTGTGTTACCATGATTCCTAATGGTTCCAACAATGGACTAAAATAAAAAATCATTATGTGACAAACACTAAACATAGTGTGAATCAAAATGCTCGATAAAAGCACATATAGGATGTCTAAAATATTAAACCTTACTATTAATCAACTAAATCGTTGTTTTATCCATAGTAATTAATATTCATCATTTCTTTAAGTCTTTTTGTAATGGTTTGTAAAGGGTTTTTGAATTACCTAAACATATCCCACGTGATTGAAAAACAAGGTGTTTAACATAGAACATTGTTGTGCACCATGTGATGATCGAGTATAGTTTATTGCACCCTTTTCATAGTACTTAACCATAGGCACCTCAATACCATATCCATATACACATATATTATCAAAAAAATGGATTTAATTTCATGGAAAGTACATTATAAATCATTTACCATGAGTCCATGAAATTTTCCTCTATATTAACTTATCCATAGTGAAATCCTTAGTGAAATCCCTAAAAAAATCCTTATAAATATTCCTTGGGATCACACTAAATTTTTATTATCTTATTTTCCAATTGTTAACTAATCCATTACATTGATAATGACTACAGCGACCAAGGCTATTCATATGTGTACATTGCATTTTTTTAGATGAATATAAAATATACTATAAAATAACAAGTCCAAGGACTGTAATATTTTATTATATTTAGACTCTAGGTACACAATCTTCTTATTTAGTGAAAAATATTCATCATCTCCCACAGAGATATTTTCCTTCTCTAGTAATCACAAAAATAACAAAATTAATCTCTTTTTTATAACATAGGGAATAAAACATAAGAAATGGTGAGAATATATGTTATTTGTTGGTAAACAAGGGGTACATCTAAGAAAAACATTAATATAAGGGTTTTAGAACATGATTATAACATATGAAAACCATACCATATATATAGAAGTTAAGAATTTTGATTAAAGTAACAATGATTCTTATTTAATAGGACATGGATGATAAGTTAATTGAAGAACCGTTTCCATGATAGAGTAATATTGAAATCAAACATTGAATTATGGAATACAAATCAGGTTATAACTTTGTTAACATATAAAAATATAGAAAGGTTCACCCATTAAGTAAGGAAAAAATATCAAGCCTATACATAAACATATGGACATGCAACTACATCCACACATAACATTATTGAATTGAATGATAGATCATATAATGAAATTATGAACATGTAATTAGGTTCACACATAACATTGTGAACATTTAATCATTTTCATATATAACAATTTCAACATTTAATCATTTTCACATGAAAAGTTAGGAACATTTAATTAGGTTCATTCATAACATTTTGAATATGTACTGAGGCTCACACATAACCTTTTGTACGTGTAATAATGTTCAAACATAACATATTTATTCTTAATTTATCCATATTTACCAAACATGTTATAATATTATATAGTTCCCAACCATTACATAATGATATCTATACATATTTTTGATAGAATACTATAAAACATTCCTCATATCATAACCCATGATGTGAAATGATTTTCATAAAAATTTATTCATATAAAAATATGTTGAAAAGAGAAAAGTTTCATAATAAATTCAACATTTAATCCAATAAAATATCATTTAAAAATAATCTAGTTTCATAATATTGTTATCATAATCTAGCTCGTGGAATATAAAAGGGGTTCATAAACATCTTTTAATAATAAAATTTTCATGGAAATACTAATAATTTTATATGTGGCTCAAACCCCCAAAAAATCATAAGTTATAATGAAGGATGTCATTTTCAATGGAGAATAATTTTGAAATATCAAATAGAACATTAATTAAGGAAAATTAAATTTCATTGAAAATAATATTTTAAAACAAAAAAATCATAAAGCAGTTTATAAACCCTTTTCTTTAAAAATAACCTTGAAAACTTATAATGAAATCATTATAAATCATTTAAATCATTTCATGAGGAAAATAATACATCCTATTTGAAAAAACTTTTTAAAAAAATTATACTAAAAGTAATTTTATTTTTAAATATCCTTTAAAAAACATAAAGTAATCATTATAAAAAATAAAGGTCATGAAGGTGGAAAATTCCATACATGTCGTACATGTTAAAATAATGATTCCTTTAAATTTTTCACTAAAATAAAAGAATGAATTATTTAGAAAATTCCATAAATAATTAATAAATAATTTGAATAATTGAAAAAAAATGGAAAATATTTTATAAAAAATAGTTTTTGTGAGAAAAAGGGTTTTTTTACTGGAGATGATTTTTCAAAAAAACATTGTCTCAATTATTTTCAATGAAAAAGAGTGTAAATGGAAATATTACATAATAGTATAGTTAATAAAAATTTTAGAATAAAATTAATTGCCTTTTGTGAGATATATCATAATATTTAATCATTTTAATGAAAATAATAAATATTCTTGAAAAACGATAAGATTAAAATGTAAAATATTTACCACATTGGTAACATTGATTATAATCCCCATTAAATAATAACATTAATTAAAAATATAATGTCATGAAAATAAGTATATGCATGATATATCATGTTAAGGGAATGTATTTATACAAAAAAATGAGTAGTGATTTTTCATATCTCTCCTAGAAATATGAGAGACTTGAAATATGTTACCACTTGAATCTTAACTTCTTTAATACAAATTATACCCTCTTATATAATAAATATATGCTTTTATACATATATTAAATATCATAAACCATCTTATAATAACATATATGATCCATTTATAATGTTTCAAAACCCACTTATCGATAAATCCTTCATAAAATCTCTCTATCTTGGTGTTATATTTTTTTCTTTTTCATTAAAATTTTCATTCAGTGGTTCTGGTTCAAAACATTTGAACATCATTCCATCATAAAAATAATGTTAAATATTACATTTATATAATATATTTTTTTTATATAATATTTAAATTCAATCATAATATTTAGATATAGAATGATGAAATGTATCGTTCATCGAGACAGTTAGTTATACGTGTGTTCGAAAATTTTTCCCATCTTCTAATGAATAGAAAAAAAGAACAGTAAATAATTGTTAATATTTATTGAGACATTTTGATTAATAATATTTAATATATTTTCAATAAAATAATATTTATTACCTTCCATGTAAATGTTTAGTGAGAATGAATCACATCGCATCGTGAGGTGGTAGTTTTCCATACACATAGGCAACGTTAGCATATCCACAAAAGGGTGCATGTGATATTATACTTATAGAAGTGAAATTATGTTAAAAATATTATATATAGATACTATATTATTCATTAAACATAAATATATAATGTGTTTATCAAAAACTAATTATTTTAGTTGATGAGGGGGTATTCTGTTATACACCTGATCGACCATTTCATTTTCCATTTTAATGATACGGATGTAACAGTCCAAAATTATAAAATAATATCATATTATTCAATAGAATATGAGAATAAAATCCTGTATTAAAATAAAATATAACAAATCAATACTTTCAAATTAATTTCCCTTAGAAAAAAAATTATTTCTTTGATTGGTTACGATACACACACCAACGAGTTTCTTCAATAGCTTTTGTTCCATGTAAGAATGAGTTCTACCAAAAAAATACTATCAATACTATTATTTGATATGATATATAGTTCCTATAAAAATTAAAATATATTATTAATATTAAAAACATAATTATGAAAATTTATATTTTTTAAATGATTATTATTTTTCTTTTGGTTACTAAAAAATTATTGTCTTTTAAAATAATTTTCTTTGAAAAATGTTTTCTTCTAAAAGATAAATAAGTAGTGATTTTAACACAAAATTTTACATTATTTGGTACCAATTTTATGAAATTTATATGTTAAAATAAAGAAAAAATTTAGTGCAAAATATCAAAATTATCTACGGTGGATTTTAGGGATTCTTCTGAGATGTTCCAATTTTGATGAATAATGAAAAATATAAATTTTTATTGAAAACTAACATTTAGTTTAAATTATTTAATGTGTTAATTAATATTTTTAAATTATTTAGTGTTTTATTAGTTAAATAATGGATCTATTAACCAAATATTGGTCATTTTAATCAATTTAATATTTAATTTCGACATAAAAACGTTTTTTATTTTGAAAATGTTCACATTAATATCCTCCATTCACATCACGTCCATGGAAGTAATTTTAAATAAATTTCTTCCACTTCTAAGAGTTAAACTATGAAAAATGGACTCCAAAATTGTAATCATAATAATTTAAAATTTATAATAAGTTGAAAATTATTTCTTACAATTGTTATTAGTGAAAATAGTTTAAAATAATTATAGTAATTAAGGTATAAATGAGTTTAAAGGGTTGTTAAATGTAGAATATAAGGTGTAATAATGAACCAAAACGTTTTGAAAACCCATTTTATGGCCATTTATAGAATTTGTTCCCACTATTCTCAATAATTAACCATTATATATTCCATGTGACTTAAACAAATCTTGGGAACAATTCACTCTTTCAAAAAATTACAAGTGTGCAACTCAACCCACGTATAAAAGGGCACCCCATTTCCTCTCCTCTTTAAAAATTAAAATCACATTATATGGAAAAATCCCTAGCCAAATCACTTCATAAAATCCCCCCACTCATACTAGAAGCATTATTTTGGATATAAATCCAACCTAGTAAGGGTTTAGAACAAATGAAGGGAATATTTATGAAGAATAGGTTATGTTTTCAAATGAGGATCTTTATAAATCTAATTTCTCCAGCTACATCAATTTTTATTAAAACATAATGTTTTAATAAAATAAGTATATTACACATACTGGGGTGTTTTAATAATATTATCATTACATAAAACCATCTCCACTTACATAAAATGGCTTACTAAATCATTGTTCATGTGTACGGGGGACTACCTATCACAACCTGTCCCAGTGGGGCCCACACCTTGACACCCGTCTCTAATAGACATGGGTATTATGACTAGCACTGAGTAATCATATCCCTAACATGGGAGGAATTTCCTAAATATTATACACACACACAAGTCTCCAATCCCACAAATTATGAAATGTAAAAACCGCTATGGAATATATGCATGCATATAACTGAACCCAACCAACAAAGTACAATAGAAAGTATAGTGCAGAAAGTAAACTAGTAAAGAATACATGGCTACCAAATAAAAGATAATGAAAACTATAAATTAGAACCTGTAATTAAGAAATGGGTACTAGGACTACTTCTTATAGCCTTAGGAACATGTCGGCCAGTAAGGAAGCTCACAAAGCTCAGTCTGGTACTTCTCCTCCTTGGACTCTCTCAAAAGGCCGCTCATCTACACAAGACACGACCTGTGCAGGAAAATCCCGTGAAGGGGTGAGTATAACAATACATAGTAGAGGACCCCAAAAACCACAAATAAATACACAAATTATTGGTATAGTCAGCTATATAGAGTATATTTCTATAGAACATATATCAAGAGAAACATATCAAAAAATACTTGAAACCTAGACCCATAGTATAAAGGTAAGTAACAATGACTGCATACCCACACTATGGATTAAGTTTGAATATTCCACAATGAAATCACCTTTGAGAATTCACTCCATCAGTATGATAGATCTGATTATGTCTTTCCGAGATGTACGTTCCTTGGGAAGTGTCATGAGATAGATAAATGCATAGATAGATATAAAAAAAGAACAAATACAATCATTCTGGGAGAACTCACTCCCAAGTTAGGAAAGATCATGATACATAGATGAGGATCACTACTAGGGAATTGGAATATACCCTGAATCTTCTAGATTCAGCTACTAAGTATATGATTTGTGTCTTGTAGGATTGGTAATGTCGACACTTGACTCAACCAAGGGACGAGAAAGGTTAGAGAATCTTGTTCTAGTCCTCTCGGAGAGATTTTGACTCTATCTAGAAATACATTCTAAAGGGATCATACTCCTATATTTGGAAATTATACCTTACCTTCAGGGAAACGAGAAAAGGGGTCCCTAACCCAAATAAAACATATCCATGGAATGGTGGATAGGTAGATGAATCCATGTATAAGAGAGTACACATCATGTAGTAAGGCCACACACCGTGTCTCTTGGCTTCGAGTACTACCCATGTGAAACAACCCGAGTCAGACGAAATGTTGTGTAAAAAAGTGCATACATGAAGTGTAGTGATAGTCACACACTATGTCTGATTATCTAGAGTTAGTGCTATTTACGCTAGACATGTTCCCGTACATAGCTTGGATCCGTATTTTATAACTAGTGTACTCGTAAACAGGGTAACCCGTGTAACCATCCTGGTCTAGCCATGTTGTAGAGTACATGTCATTTCCTCCACCCTGTATCCATTAATCATTCGAGATACACGTTGGGTCTCGCATAAGAACCCACAGGTTGTGTGACAATTATCACATTCTGTGTCATCGCTTCCTGCAACGTGCAACCATAGCCGTTGTAGAATCGGCCCCACACGCCGTGTTCTTTGGAAAACATGTCGTGTTCTTCGTGATTTTCCACAAAATATATTATTTCATCCAAAGAATTGGGTGAAGCTTTGATTCTAGATATGTATATCTGATCTCCATCAAACTCAAGATTATAGGTCATTTCATCACTAAATGGTTGATTCTGGTTTTTTTGGGCATTCGATCAGCTTTAAAAATGTGTTTCTATCATTCATCTGAAGAACGGCCGAAGAAAATTTTCTTCTAATCTATGTCTATTCATTCTCTTCCATCATCTTTTCACCTTTTTCGGTTCTTCACAATGTTGAATCTCTAATTTGGGATCGTTGTGTTGTGAAATGGATGTGCAATGATCGATTGTTCATAACTGTGTGAAGAACACAAAGAACGTGGGGTCAAAAAAGGGGAAGAAAATCCAAATAGTAAATCAAGGAATGAACCTCCTCCATAATTCTTCATGGAATTGATCTGCTCCTATTAGGGGGGATAAAATAGATAAAATAAAAATACGAATCAGAATACACATGGATTGATGCCTCAAAATAAAACCCAATAAAAAACCCTCTCACAAGAATGAATGATCCTCAAGTCAACCTATTCATGGGTTGATCCATATTCTTTACTAAATAAATGAACTGGAAAAAATAAAATAAAAACAATAACCCCTACACCAATCATTGAAAAATAGGAAAAGCGGTCTTCGGTTCAGATTTGATCTCATTGCGCAACGATCCACCTGTCATTGCGTGTTGTTGTTCTTTGAGATACCTCTATGTTTGGCTCCTTGATAAAGATCTAGAGTGTCCAAGTAAACCTTCCAGGGTTATGATCCTATCCTGAGAATCCCAGTTGACTAAAACTAATTAACGTGTCATTGCGTCATGTATATGTTTAAAATGAAATAAATTATTAATATATTTTTTTCCTTTCAAACGTCCAAAAACTAACATCTACTACCAACCCGCACGTGTCAATGTTAGGACTCACCTATAGTATAGTCGAAGCTCTGAATTCAATGGTGCCCTCATATTTCTAAACCGTTCAAACATTTAATAGTTATTCCACTTTTCAAAGATAATCATTGGTGCATGCTATTTAAAAGTTTAATTTATTTCAAACATTTATTCTGAGAACTTCAAGCCTCAAAATCACACACTATCACAAAGATTGTTCTGGAAATTATTGTTTTTAATATTTAAAAATAAAACATGGAAAATATGATACATTACACTACATCTTTGAGAACTGATATGATCTATTCTTTCCATTACCACCATTCATGGTTGGGTATTATTATGTATATAAAGAAAATGTATGATAATTATAACATGATTACACCAAAGTATTAATTACATCATATATACCTTAACAATTCCCATTATGTAGGTTACATGATAACGTCGTTGTTGTGTATGGCGGACTACCGCCTCACCAAGTGATGTGTCTCATATTTTAAAAATGAAATACATAAAATGAAATAAGTAATAATTATATGTGAAAAAAATGAAATAATTATGATATTCATGGAATACGTATCTTTTCATAATGTCAATATATAAATTTTTCATAAATTTTCACTATTTTAAAGATGATAACGTCATTCTTATAAGAGTGGACTACCACCGTCACAATGCGATGTGACATTATTTTAATCATAATAACACATGGATGATAAATATATGTATACATAATTAAATAATAAAGTATTTATTATATCATAATAACTCTTCAATGATAATATATTATTTATCCCCTTTCTATAATGATCATTGAAAAATGGAAAATGTTACTCATGTATACATGTGGCATACCCTCTCCATGATTGGAACATACAAAATTTTTCATAACCATCATTCACGATTGGCTTTAAATGTTTATTTGAAGTAATAATATTATAATTATTTCAAGATTATTATTCTGGAGATGATAAAACTATATAATATGGGTAAACAATGAACATTCATAATAAAATATAAAATATAAAAACAAGCCAGTTAACAGAAAAATGAAAGAAAAAATGAATGATTATTAATGAACATGTAATAAGATGTTATAAAAGCATATATGATAAGATAAATATTAATATAGTTGTTATATATGTTAATAACATGTTTAATACCACTATATAGGTGGTTAAATAATATTCATACGAAAGGAATCAAATGGTAATGGATTTTAAATCAATTTTTTTTCATTGACACATATTTTAATGTTATGAACCTAATTAAATTTATATGGTGTATATATACTACCTCTTTTATATATGATACCATAAATTCATAATTATTCAGGGTATATTAAGTTTCATTTTTAATTATTTAATCTAAGGGTATTTGAACATAAAATTACAATGTGGTAAATAAATTTTATAACGTAATTTGTATTTATTGGGTCATATTATTTATTCATTGTCAATTTTATTCTATTAATTTGAGTTTAATGGATTATTACTATCTATTTTTTGTATTTACTATTGTTTTTTGTGGATATATTATTAATAAACATAGTCATTTTGTTGATTAATTCTTCATTCAATGTTTTGATTATTTTAATAGATTATTTGATAGTCTCATTCTAATCTAGATTGTTTATTCATGAGTTTCTTGTAAATGAAATTATAGGATAATTGTTAATAAAAACATTAATTTAATTTTCATATGGATATTCATGACTTTTTTCAAGTAATATCATAAATATCCACTCATAGATACATAAAATATTTAGAAAATGTTTTAATAAAATCTTACATTATTTCTCTCATCAGATAAAATTTTGGGTTGTAACAATACCATGTTTTCAAAGAATGTCATCAGAAATTTTTTCATTAACATTTTAAAAATGATTTATTGAAATAATTTTTTACACTTTTTATATATTTGAAAAATTATTTCAATGGAATCTTTATATCTCTTCTAAAATCAGGTACATTTCAATCAATTTTATAGTACAAATGTAATGTTTTTTCACATTCCTAGCATGTACAAAATTACCCACTTTCATGACTTAAATTTCATTCAATAATAATATGTATGATTATGATTTTATTTTTAATGGAATATTTTTATATAGATTTCCAAAAAAAGGCTTTCGAAATGTTTTTCAAAATGTAAAGGATATTTTCCTCAAGAATGTTTTTAGTGATATTGTTATGATTAAACTATTCATCAATGATAAAAACCCTTTATTATTGTCCCATTTGTTATTATGTTGTATTTATACCATCCTTATTCCTCGAGATTATTTTTAATCATTTTGACATATGAATGTATTGATAATTCACATCCATGTTTCATTTTTGTAGTCAGTAACATCCACTTTAAATTTTTAATTTCTTATGATCATTAGAAATTAAAATTCACATAAATATTTGTATTATTACTCATGGATATGTTTCCTTTCTCAATTGTTAAACAATATTACATATTTTGTTCTCTTAGAATTTAATTTGATTAACTAGAAAATATTTATAAACCTCTACTCATTAATCAATATATATATATATATATATTTGAAAAGGAAGTTTGTTTATATATTAAATATATTATTACATATTTTTGGAATTATTTTCATAATTATGAAATGGTAGGGGCCTGATTATTGATTTATTCTTAACACTTCAGTAGTATCATGTGACGAATAAGTTTTCTAGCCTTAGTGAATCGGCTTTTTACCCAATATGGTTTAAACCATCTTCTGACTGCTCTTGACGGTAAAGGTAACATATACCTAGGAAGGATGTTCTCAAATATTTATGAATTTCCTTTAATCATATTTCATTTATTATTATCCATGTGATTTTCATAATTATATTTACTATATATGCATATCATTATCTTTTATTGATTAAGGGAATGATTTTCAGTTATTTACCATTCCATATTGATTGTCCCTTATATTTTCATGAAATTAATTTTATTTAAATTTCTAATGTGTTAATTTATTTACCAATTCATATTGATTAGTATCATTGATTAATTTATTTTTCTCATGTACTTAAACATTACTGAGTATTTGAGCTTGTTTTTTTCATTTCCTAGGATTCCCAAAATTTTAAGATAACTAATATAGAGGGATGTGGTAGGTGGAATAAAGTTATAATAGAAAAGAAATGTTATAATTTGTTTATTAAAATGTATTTTGAGGTTCATGTATATATATTTTTTACCAATACAACTAAACTATTCACTCCTATGGGATTTTAATATTTTATATATGACAATGTGATAAAGTACCAAACTAGATCTATGATGATGGGATCGATGTTTCTATAGGGGAGATGCATATGGGTTATTCAATTAACCTAATAACATATTAGTATATAGTAGATATATTTTTATTATATAATAATAGTTAATATATAATTAAACATGGATAAATAATAATTAAAAAGAAGAAACTTAGTAAATACAATTACATTTTGTTAGAAGCACCTTCTTTGTATCTCTTATTAAGGCCCATAGTGTTTGTATTTTTGGAGTTCTAATAGATCTAGGATATAGATAATGATTTGGGAGGGAATTTTTTAGAGATGTTATGAACTAGATGGATTTAGTGGTATTAATATGTGTATAGTGGTGGTGGTCTTTTATAGGTAGGCGAAAGGAAACCACTTGGAAACTACATTGAAATTTGACAAATGAATCCAAAATAAACCATTAATTCCTAGGAAAAAAGGCTCAAATAGAAAATATATTAGAGATTGAGAAGGATAATATTGACATATGTTGAAAAAAATAAATTTGAAAGGATTTTTATTCATTTTAGCACTTATATTCTTAGTTTAACACCACTGATATACACATTTTTACCTTAACCATTGTAAATAATTTTTATTGTTTTCACTATTCATTTGGGGTAATAAATAAAGTTGAACATATTGGATAATATAAATTATTATGATTCCCAAAATGGATTACATTTTTATTGATTCAATTCACATATTTGGCAACATTTAATTTAAAATTAATCCCACAGACCTGATGAGAAAATAAATTTTCTAAGGGAAAATGTTCAAAAGCATATAAAGATTTTATATCAGAATTGAATAAGAAATTTATTCTAATAAAATAAATTTTGTTAATATTTATATAGTTGAACTATTTTTAATTGAAAAAAATATTAATACATAATTAAATATTTTAAGTATTATAAATGAAAATGATATTTTCAATTAAATTCCTATCTTTTCACAAATTGTCATAAACATTGACCTTTTAAGAAATTATTATATATTATCTAAAATATAATGTTGATATTATAATTTAAAAAATATTTTTATTTCATCAAATTTTTAATCAAAAATTTTCAAAAGTAAATTTTTTTGTTGTTCACAAAAGGGAAAACAATTTTATTGAGAAAATATTATTTTCAAAGTATATAAATTCATTATTGAAAAATTATATACTTTTTATCTATATATTTTCTAATATAAAAAAATTATAATTAATATTTTAAAATTATATATTGATTTTAATATATCTACATTTAAAGGATATGTAATATCCTTCTCATTATAAAATTATTAATAATATATCATGGTTTTGATAAAACTCAATATCTTGTGCAGTGCAAGATAACCTAGTGTTGTGTGTAACAAAAGATTAACATGGTGTTGTGTATAACACAAGATAAATAAATGTTTAAATTTATTTAAAAAATTAATTTCTCAAAATATATGGGTGTTATAGTTTCCTCGCTTTATTAAATCATTTTTTATGGGTTTTAATAATCTACTTTTGATCAGTTATTTATCCTTCCTAGAAATGAGCTATATTGTCGATTATTATTTTAAATCTAGCAGTACTCTCATTTTTCACATGATATCATGAATTTTGTATCCTTGGTTTATAATAATTCGAAAATAATTTATACATATTTATTTTTTCACATTGTTTATGTGATTCATCCCACTTTTTTATTCATGTTCATCACCATTGGTCTATCATATATTTGTTCAAAATTGTATGGATGGTTCAAGAACAATCAAACCACTACATTCACAAAAAAAATTCATGTAATTTATGTATTGGATATTTTTTGTTGGATCAAGATGGATTTTTAAATGAGGGATATGATTTATGTGGTAAGGGATTCAGGACATATAGGGTGTAACATGAGGCATGTCGAACAAGTTATGAGATTCATAGGAGTGCCAGATTCTGATAGTCAACTGCTAGAGGCATCTAAATAAACGAACAACCATAATACCCATATTTTGGTAGATTCTTAGTTATCAAATTCTAACCATGATTTTGTAAAGGGAGGATATGTGATTTTTTTATGAAGTTCTCTTTTAGTGAAAACCCCGACTACATGACGTGTAGTTTAGAAGAACACATGTCATGTAGTATCCTAGATGTGGAGAATAGGGTTTCTAGTTGGAGGTAAGTATCACACCCCATGTGGGACCCCACACATTCCATTTGTAATTGATATGGATTACAACATTGTTCTCTGGTATTACATAGGCACAGACTTGGCTAGAAAAATGTACATGGCTAGTTACATAGTCTTGGACATGGTCAGGTACCAAGGTTTTGGAAATTGCTAGATACACGTCCTGTGGAATAGGAATGAACTAATAGTTTGGATCGTGGCTAGGATCACATGAGAAGGCCCTAGGTGGAAAAGACACACATTATGGTCTTTATACATATTATTTATAGTGACATGGCCAGTGAGCCTTGTACATTATAGACACAACCATGAGACAAGGTAGAATCACACTCTACGTGGTCCCACATACAAGTCATGCACTTCCCTCTATAAATTATACATATATTATCTCCTTTATGTGGATTTTATATTGTCCTGTGAGTATCCTATCCTATGTTTTATTTCACATAGAATATGTTGGAGGCCTTGATAGTGGCTTTGAGATACAATGTAAGAAGGTCTCAGTGTGACCCTAAATTAATAGATGATCATTGATGAATTTGATCAGGGTAGATCCTTAGAGAGTTTAGAAGGAGATGTTACTCCGGTGTCACACAAGGGTTTGGGTCCTCTATACACTTTTTCCTTGTATAGGTAGTAACCCCCTATCACATCAGGGTGTGCATCCTCTATCAATGGAAATTGTACTCCCCTATTGCACTAGTTTGTGGGTCCTAAATACTGATTATTTATATGGAGATAGTGGACCACTGTCACACCAAAGTGTAGGTCCTCTATCCATGGAGATAGTGCTTCATTTCAGAATAAGGGTGCAGGTCCCTCATACTCAATGTTCTAATAAAGACGGTACTCCCCTATCACACAAGGGAATCGTTCATCTAACCATAGAGGTGGTATACCCATGTCACACTAGGGAATAATCCTCCTTTCTCATTGCTCATATAGAAATAGTACTCCCCTATCGCACTATATTGTAGGTCCTCAATACATGTTGTTTATATGAGGATGGTACTCCCTTTTTACACCAAACCATACGTCACCCATATTCATTATACTAGATATAGTAACAGTACTCCCTACACAGTCACCCATGTGCGAGACTTCCTCATCAAGTTTTTGGACATAAAAACAAGTTTTTGGTAATCGATGATGGACCATTGGAGTTGCAGGTAGACTCATAATCATGGGATATGATACGAGATGGATATCCCATTTAACTCTCATATGGGTATCTCATATGTGCATATATTTATAAATATCTATGTTGTAAGGTTTTTGTTCCATATTTATTTGGGTTGGGATACTAATTCTATTGTGAATCCTATTTCCCCCTCTTTAGTGTTTGGGGTGTCCTACTGGGTGTGTATGTTCTCACACCTACATGAGATTTTACTGTATGTGTCATGTATTATGTATAATAAGAATATATCAATAGTGATTTCAAAGTATCCTAGAGATTCTTGGGTTCATTGATCGCATGTAATGTTAATGTCTTGGAGATCAAGAGATGGGATTTCTCAGTTATTTTTTATTAAAGTAACTTTCAGTTTAGGAAATAATTTATAGTCAAGCATGTATTTCTCTATTTTTCTTTTGGATTAAATTTTTAACTATTTTTTCCTAGATGTTTTTATATGCATGTTTTTTACTATAGAGTTTTCTGTGTTTATTTATTATAACTCTTAAATTATTCATTGATATGATTTGGTGCATGTGTATAAGTAAATTTGGAGAAGTCCTCCCACTTTAATTATTACTTCTCAGTGCTTGTTGATGGTCCCTGGCCTACGGAGGTGGTCTTGGGGTCACATCAGACTTTTCTTTAGCTAGTTTGGTGGGACCTAGAGGATCAGCACATTACAGAATGGCATCATAGTTGGTTTGACTATGAGATGATATTTTGAATATATTCACCACATGTGGTTTGGTTCTTAATCTAGAGCATTGTTTTTAAATTTTTCTGATTCTGTATTTCAAGATAGAGAACCCAATGTTGTGTGGAGGATGATGTATTTATACGCCAATACATTGAATAATTTCTTTTCCTCTTAGCATACTAAGACATTGGTTATAGGGAACACTGGTACATGAATCATATAGGATTGATTCCATTGAATATCCTTCTTGAGTAATCTTCCCATATAGATATGCTCATATGAATGTGGTACGATGTGATTGCTTTTAGGATTTTTCTATGAATATAGCACTCTAGGTTACTAATTCATTATTTCTTTGATGATCCATTGAGTGATCTGGCCCCAGTTTAAGGGCTATCATAAGGGATATCTACTACACAACAAAACATATAAGAATCCAATGTTTTTCGTCGTATTTTTTTCTATCAAGGAAGGCTGAGCATGTGCACTTTCTTATTTCACTTTTTTAGTTCTAGTTCATGAGGCTGATTAGGATTTTTGATGAGCCAAATCAATAAGAAAATGAGTATTTTATTGATTAGGTGATCATATTTTTCATACATTTGTAGAACCTACAAATTTAATGGTTTTCCGGGAATATAGTCTCATTCACGTAGAATCTATGTTATGGTAGAGTACAGCCAAATATATGAATGATTATTGGGCACTCTAATGGATCAAATTTTACAATTTGTTTTTTGTGGGGTATTTCCACACGTGATTTCAATTAGTTAAGATTTAGGATATTTTTGATATTTTTTGGGGAGGGATGATAGATTTTGAGTATTCATTAATGTTCAGTTAATATTAGTGGTGCTCTATTGACATGATTTTATAGAGTTACATTAAGGAATAGATGTTTGAGAAGGGTCTCTATAAAAAAATTCAATTGCGGTACCCTTGTGCATTTCCACATCATCTAGAGTGTTATGGTTGTCGCAAGTGATGGAGATATTCCTAACTGAGGGTTTCTATGATTATGAAGTTCATATTATGCATCCCAAGTCTTAATTGAATATAATAGTTGACAAATGAATGAAGTAGGGTAACATGAGGTGTTCCCCTAATAAGACTCTAGAACGTGATCAGGCAGATCAAGGAAAACTCGTAGGACCAGGTAGAAAAAGTAGGGGTAATTCTATCCGTATGATGGGTGAGGTCACATGGAACATAATTTCCTAACCCGACTTGTTAACGAGGGAAGTTAGACTATGGATGAAACAAAATGAATTAGGAAATACCATGATAAGGTTATTTCAAACATGTCCAGGGTGGCCAAAAGGGTGGTAGATATGGAAGAGGACCATGTTGGGATTTTAAAAGAGGTGATTTTGGTTGCGGATGATATTATGAGATACTTACGGCACCAAAAACAGGTGAACTACATTATACTCAATTGTCTAGTAGTCAGGGCTACATGCATATATAGGAATTGGAGCCTTATTAACCAGCACCTCATGATATGATTAAATGTATAATCTATGTTTACTCTACCATTTCTTTAGAACTAGTAGAAAAATGTGACACTAATTCCATCATCTCATTACTCTAGGAGTAAGAGTTAAATCTCTTAAAATAGACATCACCCAATAACTTTGGATTGATGTCCCTAAAAGGAATACTTATTTAATATGACTTATATTACATCATTGTGATTTATTAATTGTTGGAGAGTGCTCCTTGTGGAACATTATAGTATTCATAATGAGACCTTATAAGGTCATCTTGGGTATGTGATGTTTTACCATAGTTCGATCCAAGATTGAACAGACTATAGATGAGTCAGATACCTTTGGATATATGGGACAAGATTCATATTTTTGGTAGAGAAGATCGCATGGATGTGTGAGTGTGTTTTTCGAGTAAGAATATAAAACCCATCACCCATCACATATAGATGGTATCCCTTAGTTTAGTGGGATAACTAGGAATATGGGTTCTATCAGTCAGGGATGATGTTATATATGTCTTCCCCAATGACATTTTTAGACTACCTCTGATGTGGAAAATGGAGGTTTTCATTGAAATTCAACTTCGGGATAATAAAAAATATTATTTGACATATTGGATGGCCACTATCGAGTAATAGGGGATAGGGGTGAAATAGGAGGAAATTTGAGAAAAGGGTTTTATTAGTCCCAGTCAGACCCCATATGTAGCTATGCTTTTTTTTATGAAAATATTGAGGGGATCATTCATCTTTGTGTTGAAAATTTTGTCTTTAACTAGGCCAAAATAATGAATAAGTACTATGCCAAGACCCATCCCAATAAGGCTCTATCCAAAACCACCCCAAGCTCACCTCCACAGGCTAGGGGATGGTAAAAATCACCCAAATACATAACTTATATGAGAATAATTTTCTAAAAGAAACTTTATGCATACAACCAACCATCACAATACAACAGTGTAGAGTAATAAAGAAAAAGATGAAATATCTTGATTAATATCCACACATAAAAAAATATCCAAGAAATAAAATGAGTATAATAGTGTAAAGTAAAAATTAATGGGGAAAAATAAGCGTTTAACCAAAATTATTTCCTAACTTGAAAAAACTAGAAGAGTAAAATAGTGGGAGAGCCTAACTCCAGATCTTCATTCCCTCACCACTATACATAGTTAAATGCAACAGGTATCCCTACGCTCCACTTTAATCGATGATGACCTATTTTTCATCTGTATAAGAAAATAAATGTGTTGAAAATGACCACTTAGGGTGTGTATATACATGCCATGTAGTATCCCTTGAAAGTTTAAGGGGGTAATAAGATACATGATTGGGGTAGAAAGACATCTCAAACCAATGATGAGACTAAAAAAATCAAACAACATGGATATATATATATATTCTCATACCAAAATTCCCAAATGTGATTTAAAGGGGATCTCCATCTCACATACCATCCTATAAAAGAGTACCATATATTCTGTGAAGTCTATCATTAATTCCCCTCATCTCACACATCTTCCTGAAGATATAACCAAGTAAATCCATCCCATGCCATTATCACACAAATTCAATTCGCACAATCCCAAGGTATCAAACTCATTCCATGGTACATTAGGAGTATTACACTCAAGTATTTGTTAGAGGTCCCATTCCCTTCCCAGTAAGAGGTTTCAACTATGGTGATTGAGGGAACATGCCCTTACTCTAGAGGATCGTTCCAATCAATAGTGGATATAGGAAACATTCATTGACAATAAATAGGTTAACACTCTTGTAATCAGTAGAGGAACCATGCCCAGCCCAACCGGAGGGTTCCACATTAGTATTCGAGGACCCATTCCTTGATAACATAGGAGGGTCACATAACGATAGAAGATATAGGATCGATTCACTGGTATAAAAGGATGGTTCCACTCTAGTGTTTGAGTACCCATGCCATATCCTAGTCGAAGGGTGCCTCTCGGTGGAGAGGTAGAAGACCCATAACTTATCACAATAATAGGTTTATAATATAGTGGTCCTTATATGACCCATGCCAAGATTTTATAGATAGTTCGACTCCAATAGTGGATTGTGAGACCATACCCTACCTAGGAGTAGTTTCAACATTGATCTCTCTGATGATATTCCAAAATCACAATTGTCTCCAAGAATCTCCTAAATGAGACTAATTCGTTGAACATTAATAAAAATATTTAAAAAATCACTACCGAGGACACCATCACATTATTCATGGAAAACACTATGGATAAGATACTCACATGAAAAAAAGTCCGAGATATGAAGATATAAGAGTTTAGGTTTTTCTCAAAACGGGACTAGGGGTACATGGTGTGTTTGGGGATGTAAATGGAATTAATTCCCACTCCAATTCCTAGTCATATACATAAAAATACATGTATCCCTACTTTTTATCCCTACACTTCTTTTAACAGAATTTTATATAGTTTTTGAGTCACTCTAGTTCCTACCCATGTTCCAATCGATGTCCATGTATTGACAGTTCTGTCTATGTAATTCATTACATGATGAGTTATCCCACATGAGGTCTTACCCATGTTCTCCTACCACATTTCTTGTCTATATAGGGATTTTCACATAGTTTTTTGAACATACATGACATGCCATCCTTTACTATTCCAAAACCTTATCCCCACATCCAAAGGGACACTGCATGGTGTGTCTTCATTCTAGTACATATCATGCAGTTCGGTTATCACAAAATTTTTTATCTCCATCTAAAATTCTAGATCCAACATCATCTCATTTTAACTCTACTCTTTATTTCCCAATATTTAAGGAATATGCCTCCATTCATCACTTTCAGCAATCCAGTGGATGTAAATTAGTTCTTGTTCAATCTATCCAACTCCATCATGCACTACGTGAAAATACCATTGGCTAAAATACCTCACCACTATATTGAACGTGGTCAAATTAACAATATCCAAAAAATAATCTTGAAATATCCCTTGATAACCATGTGAATCCTTCATGAATTTGGTGGTCTGATCGGGCTTAGTCCTACCGGAAAACATCAAACAGAGACCACATTAGGAAATCAGTGATGAACATAAAGAATATTTGGGGAAAATTCACAAGAATATAGGTCAAAAAATATTCATAAAATCATTTTTTTTCAATTAATACTGTTGGGTAAAATCCAGGTTGATAAATATTTTAATAAACAATTTAGAATTATACATGGTTTCCTAGAATATCTTTTAATTAATGCTGATCAAAGAGAGTGGATGATCTCTCTCAATCTATATAATAAATTGGAAATGAATAAAAAATTACTATTTCTAAAATAATTTTGATCATTTTTCCTTACATAATGTGGTCACCAACAAATAATAGAAATTTTTGTGTTCTTCGTGCCTTGATCTATCAAGATCCAATTTTTCATTGTCATCATATTCTAATTCACCAATGATAGATGGAATGAATTCCTAAAAATGATCCAAGGGATATGCAGTTAGCTTTGTATGTCCTCCATACTAGTTTATTTAAAGGGAAATATATTTATGTAATTGATATTAAACAATTACATTATTTAATTAATTTGTTTTATATAGAAAAACCAATGGTTTTTCTATCTGAATAGCTAGCACCGACCAGTTTTAGGTCACACTTTGGGTAAACCTCACATTCCAAACATAACCATGGAATCATATATCTATCTTGATATTTAATTTAATATATACCTATTTATTTTTGATAAATTGTGTGTGCATAATATATAATATTTTTTATATTTTTAAATAATTTATTTCAGGCACACTGGGCATTGCAATCATACATTGTCTCATCGCTTGTCTTTAAAAATAATTCAAGATAAATTATAAATTCGTAAAAGAAAAAAATTGTATCTACCTTATCAATTCCCTAATGTTTTTTTCCTCATGAAGAGAAATCTAATTAGAAATACCAGGATAATGAGCCTAATTTAGGCTCCCCTTCTCCTAAGAGAACTCATGGATGCTTCTATGATGCCACAACACAATAACAAATGGAATGGTTAATTCATACATGGTCATATCCTTCCAAACCTTGATAAAAATGGGTGATACTAAAAAGTTCATCCATCCTTGATTTACATCTCACCCCAATCAATAACTTTCATGGGGTCATGCATTTATCTCCTCATCTACATCATGTGGACAACAACCTGAAACCGCTCCAACTATGGGTAGGGTGAGGTAGTTACCATTCTCGACAACCCTCTCCATGAACTCAAATTTCCTGATGAACCTTTGGGATGTTATTCATCCTTATATGAATCTCTAAAATTATATTTTTGGGGGGAATAATAGGAAAATGTGGCCTACCTTATCAAAAAAATGTCCCATTACATCGGTCTTCGTAAGATTTATTCTTGGTGTGTTCTATCCTCATCCACTCATGAATGGAATTAACCTTCTTTATCATAGCCTATACTAGCTCTGGCCAAAGAAGTGATGCCTCATAGATATCTATCCAACATAAGAGTAACCAACATGGTCTATTGTAAAAGATCCCAAAAGGTTCATTTATGATAGTTGTGTGGTATCTGTTTTTGTACCCAAAATATACCAGGAAAAAGTGATCCTCTTAACTCTGGACTAAGTCTAACCCACAAGCCCTCATCATATCCACCAACACCAAGATAGTGAACTCGTTATTCATATATGTATGGGGGTGAAAGGTTGTAATCATCCTCTTATGAGTCTTGAATTCCTCATATAGTTATCTCCACAACTGTGATATGAACCACACATCATGATCAGAGATAATATTTATGTTAACTCAATGATGTAGAATGGTCTCATGTATTTAAAACAACCCCAAACTCTCCAAAGAACTATACTCCTTGATAGAAATGACTTTTTTTCACTTCATGAGTCAGTCAACTATCTCCTAGATGGAATCATGGCCTCTCACTATCTGTAAAATCCCTGTAATAATGTTCATTGAAATGAAATCTTGTATCCACTATGGGGCCTCAAGGGGATTCAAAAAACCTATAGGAACTGGGTGCTCATCCATCACCTACTGATAGGGAAGACACTAAGAGATGAACTTGACCATTTCCTATCTCATTTCGGCCCATCAAAACTACCATTGAATGTATCATGACATCTTCCCCACACCGAGATATACTCCAAAATAATATGTTGAAATTTATCATCAACTCATGTTATTTCATGATTGGGACTATTGTCCATCCATATAAAAGGATTATGTGATTCCATCCTATAGAAAATCCATCGAGTGACTCTCCTGAGGATATATTTTCATGAAATACCTCACAGTTTCTATCTCACAAATAGGAATCTCTCACAAACTAGAGGAGAGGAGTACTACTAGTGATTGATGAAATGTTGATCTCATATTCCCAACTAGTGTTATTTATAAGGAAGCTAACTAAAAAGATGCATCCTATAACAAATGAGCTTTGCACATGCTGATAAGGGAATATGCTACTATATTGACATTTCTCAGAGTATAGACTATGTCAATGTAATAGTACTACCTGATATCTACTATAACCTCTATCTTAGGTTCAATTCTACCCACTTGAAGACATCCTTCAGACACTGATGGGCTGAGTAACCCACAATGCGCTCTCCTAGAAGATAGTTCCTACATATCCTCATAAAGACAACTACCACTGCTAGACCTTTGTATTGATTCATGTAGTTATACTCTGGGTGTCTCAAATACCTCAATCCATATGTAATAACTGAATAACATCACATTAATTCACAGTTCAGACTAGCATATGAGGCATCACAACACACTAAATACTAAACTCCGTCCTTTGGTGGCCACAAAAAGGATCACTCATCATCCCAATACTCAACTCCAAAATGTTTTTTAGAATTACTCATCCTAGATAAATGACTTCTCTTTCTTTTTTAGGATGGTTATAAGAGATTAAATCCTTGATATGTTTTCCACAAACCTCTTGTATTACCCCTCACTGATATGAAAATTCTACACCTCTAACATTCCCTTGGGTGGATACGAAGAAATCACTACATTGATATTCACTAGGCCTATAGATAAAACATGCTATGAAATTAAATTCCCTATAAAGGGAACCTCATGAATCCAAAACTGACATTTCAAAATCATATCATAATACTGTTTTTTCCGAAGAAAAACCTTTCCATCCTCAAGTGCTATGAATTTTCAACCTCTAACACTTAGTATTTGAGTACGTCATTAATAATTACCACCAAAAACTATTCCATGAATGGTTTCAAGATATCATTCATCAATTCCATAAACACAGTAGTGGAATTCATCACTCCAAAATGCATCACCAAAAAATCATAGTGTTCATAGCAACATAGTACTTCTATATTCAATGTATTAGCCTAGCCTACTCTCAAATGGTGGTAGTTGGACCTATGATTGATCTTCAATAACCATCACATACCTAAAAACTAATAAAATAGGTATTCAATCTTCATGAAGTGGTACTTTTTATTTATCATGACCTAGTTCAGGTGATGATAATCCAAAGAAAGTTGTAATCTCTCATCCTCCTTTTTCACAAACAACACTGCAGCTGCCCTAGTAGACACACTATCTCTAATAAAAATCCTCTCTTTAGGTTCCTCTAACTATAACTATATATATTTTATATCATTATATTCTACATGATTAGTCATAGAAGATAGAAAAGTGGTCCTGGGGAAAAATTCAATATAAACTCCATCTTTGTCCTTAAATGTAGTCCCATAACAACCTTAGGGATGATTCCTATAATATCCTCCATGAATAATAGAATCCATATGACTGAAAAACCTAATAAACAATGGTATATACTCTATAAGTGAGGGGTGATTGGATTCAAACTCATGATTGTAAAACCCACTAACCCAACCACAAGATCACTCTCACCTGTAAAGGATAATTTTTTCCCTTCTATTTGAATGTATTTGACTCATTTACGTTGACAATCAATCTGGTTTTGGATCATGGAAAACCAATCCATAACCCTGTTAACATCATAGGTTTCCATCTCGATGACCAAAAAGTCCTAGTAAAACATATCCCCACCGAACTATAGATTTCCCAACTGGAATATTAAAGATATTGAAGAAGTAATACTTGTGTGAACCTCAATAAAAAGATATTGGGATAATTTAGGGATTAGGAGCTCTAGGTGTCAAAAAATTATTAAGGATATAAATGAATGACTTGAACATGTGTCTAATAATATGGAAATAAGAGTATAATAAACATATATCTTAAAAATAATCATATCATGTGTCGATGGGTTATATGCTTACATAGCCTGCAGTAGTTCACAGCATTCACTGCCATCTCTATGAACTCGATGTGGGTCGTCTAGTGGTGGTGGTGGAATGATATTTTAGATTCATTCACCAAAAATAGATCCCCCACTTGTAGCTTCACCTACCCCTCTTATATAATCACATTTTTAAGGGACACCCTTCCCCCACTTAAGAGATACCTAATCATGGAGGTACCTCTGTTGTAGTGGTTCATTTTCTATCTTTCTATGCTCCTAAAAATGCCAGGTCTGGTAATCACATTCCATGTGGAATCACCCATTATATTCATAGAAAATATCCTCTCTAGGATTCCCTGGTCCTTAGTGCTCCCCCTCAGTACATGCGTGAGCCTGATTCTGATAATATCTATGCACCAAGATCTTATCCACTAGAATCATCTTGCTACTACAGAAGACTCAGTAATATTACACCCACTACCAATTCAATCTACTTGGTGTCTCCCTGACAACAAGATATATATCACCATCACCCACTCATATAACCTATAATAGGTTTTAATGCACAAGGGTTCCACACTATATTGTATACCTCTATAGAGACACTTCTTAAACATTCATGCTTGATAGTATCAATCTACGAACATAATGAGAGATTACAATGTGGGTTCTGTGAATATCCAATCATAATCAACCACTGTTAACCCTACCTACTGTAGCTCTAGAATCTATTTAATCCAAATTCAGTTCATGTAGGATGTATAATAACCCTTCTATTTGTTTCCCATTAATATATTATTTATTACATAATATTATTCTTAATAAAACCCTTATGATCGAAAAATCAATAGTGTTTTTGATTTAGGTACATTACATAAAAACCTAAAATAGTCAATATAACATATCTATAGAAAATTAATTTAACATTATCAAAGTATTCCTTTTTAATGCAAGGCAAGTAAGAAAGTTAGATAGGTGTTTTGTGTAGGTGGATGATAGGAACATGGCGATTGATGTTTCTCGAATTACTTTGCCAAGATTAAATTCTGATCACAGTCCCATCCTAATTGATGTTTGTTTTTGAACTGTGAGGTTAGTACCTATTCCATTCAAGTTTAATAATGTCTGGATGGTTATCTCGGGCTACTGAGAAATTGTACTGGACTCCTGGAAAACTGAGTATCTGGGAAGTCCCTCTTAGGTTCTTTGCTTCAAACTAAAGTGTGTCCAGGAAAGACTGAAGAAATGGAGAAAGGAATCATTTGGTTCCATTGATAATGATATTAGGGAGGCTGAACTCACTCTTTCAAGGATCCAACAGTCCATTTTGCCTATGGATTTACCAACATAGGATGAGATTCATGCTACATCAAATCTGGAGAAGCTGTTGCAGTTGAAGGAAAATTTAGCACAAAATCTGTTGAATATTATATGGTTAAAGAATGGTGACTGAAACAAAAAGATGTTTCATTGCATGAATAGAGAGAAAAAGGCTAAGAGTATCCTTCAAGCCCTGAATATCGAGGGGAACCTTCTCTCCTCTGAGAATGATATTGCAAGTGTGGCCATTAACTAATTTGAGAGGCTGTTTTCAGAGAATGGTGAGGATAATTCTGAAAAAATTATTCAGTGATTTGATCCTTCTATTGGGGATGATCAAAATAAGATGCTTGTTGATATCCCCAAGCCAAGAGAAATTTATGATGCTCTCTTTTCTCAGAATATCGACAGTGTTGCAGGCCCTGATGGCTTTACGAAAAAAAAAATCATGTTTTATTGGGATATTGTTCATTTTGATGTAACCAATGTTGTGAATGAATTTTTTTAGAATAGTCTACATGCCCTTTGGAATGAATTCCATCTTTATTTCCTTAATCACCAAGAAAGAGAATTCCCTTGATATTAAGGATTTCAGGCCTGTTTCTATTGGAAACATAGTCCCAAAAATGATTAGCAAGATTCTAAATCACCGTCTGGGTGGTATTGCAAAGAGTGTCATCTCCCTTAATCAGTTTGGATTTGTTCCAGGACGAAGCATCCAAAATTGTATTTACACTGCATCTGAGTGTGTAAATGTCATGAGGAGAAATTTTAAGGATGGTAATATGGCATTGAATATTGACATTTCTAAGGCCTTTGACACCATCAGATGGAGCTTCTTGTTTACCATTATTAAAATGCATGGGTTTCCCCAAAAATTTATTGATCTTATTGGCTACATCATTGCAAGTTCCAAGCTCTCTATTCTTGTTAATGGATCTCCTAGGTGCTTCTTTCAATGCTCAAGAGAGGTCAGGCAAGGAGACCCTCTCTCTAGTTTGTTGTTTTCCATTACAGAGGATTACCTGAGCCGGTGCCTCACTGATCTCTCCAATTTTGGATGGTATCAGAGAATGAAAAATGGGAATCAGTTGCATTCCCCCTCACATCTGTTTTATGCTGATGAAATTATTCTTTTGGAAGGGCTGATATAGGCACTATCTCTTTTATCAAGAGCATATTCTCGCATTATGAGGAGGTTGCAGGTCAGGCTATTAGTTGGGGGAAATCTTTGGCCATGTTTTGTAAATGTATTAGAATATCGAGACAATATAGAGTGGCATGATAGCTTGGTGCCCAGTGGGGTGTTCTTCCCTTTATTTATCTTGGGGTACCGTTATTCTAGGGCAGGGTTAAAAGGTGTTATCTAGAGAATATTTCTCTGAAAATCAAAAATCAATTAGCAAGTTGGAAGGGGAAAAACATGTCCCAGTAAGGAAGAATATTTATGGTCAATTCTGTGATCACTATGATGTTTGTTTACTCCTTTTCATTTTATCATTAGCCTAGAATTCTGATTAATGAATTAACTTTCAAGATCATAAATTTTATTTGGATTGGATCGGTTTATGAGAGGAAATTGGTCACTGTGGCATGGAAGGATTGCATTAAACCTCTTCACAATGGGTGGGATGGGTGTCAAACACATCAGATTTTTCAATGACACCTTGATCAATAAGTTTTTCTGGAATTTAACTTCCAATTCTGATGAATCCATTGACTTTCTTCAAAGCAGGTTTCTTGGAAAGATTTGTAATGGGTACTTTGCATACCTCGGTTCATCTTTTTGGACTGCAATCAAATAGGCCTTTGCTGATATAATGACTTGCTCCAAATGGATCGTGTGCAGGAAATCCCCTCTTAATTTCTGGACCACACCTTAGTTGGCTCGTCCTATCCCTGATGATACTGCAATTCCCACACTCTTAAGTGGGATTTCCATTGCTGATTTTCAGAGAAATTAAACAGAAATAAACAGCTTGATTCCAACTCATATTGGAATGCAAATCACCAGGTATCGATATATTTATTGTTACACTCTGTTTTGGATGTCTAACTTGAATGGAAGATTCAATACACGTGACTGCTATAGGCTGATGTGTGGCGCTTCCCTGAATCCCCCATTCTGGGTCATGTATTTCTATAGAACCTTTATCCCTCTATCTTCCTCATTGCATATCTAGAAAATATGGAGTAAGATACTTCCCTTCAGGCTATGCTCTAGCATATTGGATTCAGCCTTGCTCCGGCTTGTATGCTTTGTTTTCATGCCAGTGAAGACTCTGATCATCTCTTTATCTCCTGCAACTTTGCATCCAGGTTATGGAAATATGTTCAAGGGATCTTCCATTACCACATTCCCTTTCAATAGGTTGAAGTGGTACTGAAACTTGTTTTTAGGATTAATGGCAGTGAGTAGGTAAAGTCGCTCCTCCTTGTAGTTGTGGCTAAATTTTTGTCTCACTTATGGAAGGAAAGGAATGCTATAATCTTTAATGGAATTTCCCCCAATTTCCACTCTACTGTTATGGAAATTAATTGTACAATATGCACTGCTTCTTCCATCCAATCTGGCTCCATGAGGAATGATGTTTCTGACCTTGTTTTATTGAGATCTATTGGTGTGAATGGCAGGGCAAGGAAACGTTTGATGATGAAGCATGTACAGTAGATTCTGACCATCTCATGATGGATGAAGGTAAATGTTGATGGGGCTTCCTCTAGTGCACCAGGTCCATCCAGATGCAGTAGTGTCTTCTACACTCACAAAGGTTTTTTCAAAGTTTTTTTCTTCTATTATATTGGCAATGAATTTTCCATTGAATCCAAGATATGGGCCATGATAAAGGCTATCATATATGTTGTCCAATATGGATAGCATGACCTATGGATTGAATCAGAATTGACTATTGCAGTCCAAATTCTTCATGAACGGTCAAGGAATGTTACATGGAGAATGTTACCAGTTTGGGTGGAATGTCTCTAGATTGTGGATTCGCTTTCACTTGAAGTTTGACATGTCTATCGTGAGGCTAATCAAGTTGTGGATGCTCTCTCTAAGCGAGCTATTTCTGAGGTGAGCTCAAGTTGGTCTTTTGTCTCCCCAGAATTTAGTGATAGGCTTGTGCAGGATGATTGTTGTGGTGAGACTTACACTCGCCCTTGTAAACCGCCTCTATGACTCTTCATTGTGTACTATTATTTTCTTTAATAAATTTTTTCTAGGATCAGGTGTTCCTGGATCCTGATATTCTTGGTATAAATGGTGAAAAAAGGTGTTAGAATCCAAAACATGACTAATGGGACAAGATATAGTTTGAAAATCAAAACAAAAAATGGAAAATATAGAAATAACTTAAGACAATGCATCACAAACATAGTTCATGGATGACATCCATGATATCATTATGGAAAATTCCTAGTAAATGAATCAGGATCACTCCATATCCAAACATGATGAATCATGAGACTAAAAATTACCTAATGAGTTAGAGTACTATATAATTTCAGGTGCACCAGTCAAATTCATTTGATTATCAACATTAAGTGTGCCACATAGATCATACAACATGGATACAATCATCATCATATTTTATTCAAATATTTTGGTGTTTGGAATACATAAATGTAAGTCCCAAGTCATATAAGTTAAGGGTATAAAGTGGAAAACCCTTGATAGGACCCATTCCCATGTACAATAGGAAGGTTCCTCTCTAGTGGTCAAGGACCAATTCCCTATCCCATTAGGAAATATTAACTTGGTGGAATGGTAGAAGAGCCATACCCTATCCAAGTAGGAAGGATCCACTCTAGTGGTTGGTATAGGACACACTCCTAGTATAGATAGAGGGTTCAACTATAATAGTCGATCGGTGAACCATACACTACCCAATAGGAGGGTTCCACTCTGATATATCTGATGACATAGCCCAATCATTACTATCGTATAGCATCACCTAAATAAGAAACATGCCCGAAACATCTCACAGTGTATATCAAAATCCACTATTTATGGAAATATCATGTTATACATGGAAAATAATACAAGAAATTCTACTTGTAGTCAATGATTAGAGTTCATCTGAAGGATATATGGGAGGTTGATTTTTCCACATAAGGCATGTTGGGGTACACAATGCATAAGGGGACCCATACAACATTTTGTCTCACTCAACTGCCTAGTTGTGTCTCTAATAGGACACAAATCACATCACAGGTATACCTCTATGTAATTTAATGGGATTTAATGTTGTGTGTGTGGTACTAGGGGTCCGAAAAATGATCTTGGTAATGTTTGTGTACTCATTATCATGTATGTGTACTTTGGAACATGGTGTGTTCTTCCATGCGTGGTCCTACCCATGTGATCCTACTACACTACCAATCGACTTATAGAGGGTCATATGGAATGTGGCCTAACCACATGACATGTCATGTTTAATATTTTCAAAACCCTAGCACCATAACCAATTCAGAACTATATGACATGTGTTTATCACATTACATGCCATGTGGTCCGGTATTTCATAAAAAGTTAGATCTACTTCTGAAATTATAGATGTGGACTTGCCTCCTCTTATCACACTTAATGGCCATCCATAATCAATGTAAGGGAACTATCTTCATTATTTCCATCTATTTGTGGCTGTAAACTGGATCTTCATTGATTCATCCAAATTTTGCATGCACAGCACACATCTCCCACTGCACGGAACACCAGTATAGATTATACATCCACAATGGAACCACCCATATCCTCAAATCAAAAAAAATCTTCCTTTATAATTGATCCATTCCATTTACATGAATCCTTTATGAATCTGGGGATTCGACTGGACTCAGTCCCACCTGGTAACGTTAATCCTAGACATTATAGGCTAATCGAGGAAGTGCGTGAAGAATGATTGGGAGAAATTACCCAGAACATAGGTTCAACAATTTCATTTAAATCATTAATGGTAAATGATTATAATTTGGAAAAATATATGGTGGAAAATAGTTTAATAAATAATTTGAATCTCTATGCATGTGATTGTAATGTATTTAAATTAAAGTAGATATAAGAAATAGTATGATCATGCTTAATTTATTCAATCAATTGGGAAAGAATCCTAAAATTTTAAAGACCTACCATGATATGTATCATTTTTAGATTAAGTATGTTATCACCAAAAAAAGTGAAGTATTTTAATTCTCTATGAATTCATCTATCAATATTAAAATCTTCAATATCATCTGATTCCAATTTACCAAAGATAAGTGGAAGGAATTCCTCTCAATGATCTGAAGGTTATGTGGATGACCCTAATGAACCACTATAATGTAATATTTAAATATAAATCTATTTTGGTAATTTAAATTATAAACATTCAATTAATTAATTTATTTTAAATTCTCCCATAAAAGTTATATTTATCCAAATTTCCTACATCAGAAAACATTAGGTGACACATAGGTTAAAAATCATGTTTTGATCTCAACCATGGTCTTAGATTTCTGAATCGATATTCAATTTATGAATTATCTCATTTTCCTAATGAAATCAGTTGTTTGTAATATATAATATATTTAATAATTTTATTAAATTAATTCTGGTCATAATGGGTCTCAGAATCCTAGGCCATCTCAGCACCAGGATTTCACAGTATTTCATATATATTGAAATATCTTACATGAAAAAAACAAAGTATCTACATTAATCTTTATTAGGAATGATGATCTCATTGATTAACTAAAAGGGGTGAGATGGTTCTCGAAGATCAATAACAGGTATTACTATCACCAGTTGAGGGTTCTCAAGGCTGTTATTCTGAATATGGAATCCTGATGATGTTATAGACACTATGATAAATTAGTTGTGTTTTTTGGTGTGAATAATTCCCCCATTTTGTTAATGACATTGATGAACTAGATCTTCTAGATATACAAGGGATTATTTTTGGTTTTATTAATTAATTCTATATTAATCGTCTTTATGTAAAATTAAGATCATGCGTAGAACATGATAAGTGTCCTAGACATAATCTGAGAGAAAACATCTTTTTAGTAATCTGTCAAAGTACATATTCTGGATCTATGAGGTTCACATTCTTGGGTAGCTAATTTATAATCATGTATTAGCTATGGACTCTAGGAGGAGTGATGTAGTGCTCCATTTGGATCCACCAAAGACTATGTCATCATTTTGGAGTTTTCTTGGATTGGTGGGGTACTTTATGAGATTTTTGTAGAAATTCTCTAGGATTGTGGCCCTAATGAAGGGAGTAACACAAAAAGGGAATCCTTTTACATAGAATGAGTTTTATTAGAGATCCTTTTAGGATTTTAGGTCTAGGATAACTAGTTCTCCTATTTTGACAATATCCGAGGGGGCAAAGAGTAAATAGTGAGTTGTGATTCATATGGAGCTAGTCTTAGATAGGTGTTGATGTAGAGTTAGGTAGTGATAAAATTTGGATCAAGGTTGTTGAGACCCAATGATATGAACTAATAAACTAATGATATAGAGTTAGTATCATTATTCACCACTCTAATGATGTGGAGGCACTATATTTTGGGGGTATAGTTTTTTCTCATAACATTTGAATCTCAGGTGTGCCTTTATGTATAGAGCTATGATCCTATGATATAGGTACTGTTTGGAGTTCATTGGGGACTATGGCTTTGAAATAGTCTATAATCATAGGAATTTAAACATAGGGGTATATTAACTTACCATGAAGATCCACTCTAACCTACTGGAGGTGGCATATGAGTAGTTGGAATCTTTATAGCTGACCCTAGTGTAGTAGAGGGGAGAATCTTATCATCATTTGATAGTGTTGACTCAACAACATCTTTAGATCAAGGGAGGATTAGTTAGTATAAATCAACTATGAGGTCATATGTAACCATATATCCTTTAATGACTCCCTAGAGAGATTATTTAAAGGATAGAATCATGTCATCCTTTTATAGGAATTAAAGGTGGTTCTGGTCACATTTTCTAGAGGTGGTGATGAGGGAGGTTCAAAATTCCCCTTTGTATTAGCATCCTGGTATTGAGAATATATAAAGAGGCCTTCAATAATATTTTTAGTCAGCTGGAATGATGTTGATCAGGGATGATTTTTTCCCTTGATGTATTAAATGATAGCTAGTGAAGGCTATACACCTTTTTAAGGTTAGTTGTGGACACATTAGATTGAGAAGTGGAAATACGACAACATATACATGGAAATTGTGATAAGGAATCCATGGGAAGTTAGAGTCCATGTTTCCATCTGGGTAATAGTTGATCGACTTACCATATTGAATCACGTCCTTCTTATTAGGGAGCATAGCTCAGTGGTGGGTTTTGGTAGTTTTATGTATAGGATATCCTTTTCCATCATGAGGTTCCCTTGATTATTGTATTTGACCATGATGTATGGTTCATTTCACCATTTATCAGAGTCCATCAGAATGTATTCAGGTCTCATATGGGGATGAGTAAAACCTTTAAACCCCATACAGATGGCCAAACTAAGTTCACTATCATTGTTTTGGTGGATATATTAAGGTATTTCCATTATAGACTTCCGCCAAAGTTGGGTGGATAATATACCCTTGGTAGTGTTTTATTATAATAATAGATCTCACTCTAATATTGACATGGAATCCTTTGAGGACCTATATGAGGGACCTATCAGGTCATCATTATACTTTCAGAACAATGGTGGGACATCTCACATTGGGCCAAAGAGGGTAAAGGTTAAAGTAGAGAGGGTCCAAGTGATATACGATTGGATGAGGACAATCCATAGTTTATAGGGATATTATTAATATAAACATCTAGTCCCATTGAGTTTGAATTTGGAGGATTTATTTTTCTGATAGTCCCTTGAAGAAGAGGATTGTGGAGATTTATCTAGGGATGCAGGTTTTTACTGAGTTTTTTAAATCCATTTAAGATCCTGCATCGGGTAAAATTTTCTTCTTACCACTTGACCTTACCCCCACAGTTAGAGTGGGTGCATGATGTGTTCTATGTGTCATAATTGAGGAGATACATACATGATCCAATTAATATTTTTGATTACGGAAGACATGACAACGTGGATGGATCCATCATTTCAGATTATTCAGTGGTGATCAAGGATCGATAGGAGAGGATCTTATTTGGATGGATCTTTCAATTTTTACATATTTTTTGGTAGCATGAAAGAATACATGAGATATATAGGGAGTAGGTGAGCCAAGGGAGGGATCAATATCCCTAGATTTTTCTTATTTTCTATTTTTTGGGGATTAAAGGAATTGAAGGCGGAATTAATTTATAGACTCTATTTTTTACTTGTTATACTTTTATATATATAATGGAATATTTTCATAGTTAGGAGTGAAGACGGTGCAATTTTTAGTGTCCCAGGGAGCCCAGCAATAATTTTATAAAAATATTAAATATATTTAGATCACGAGAGAGTAGTTATTATAAAATAATAAAAATGACCCTGAATGAAGTCTGGGATTGAAAATCTAAGACCACAGTAGAATACAAAGCATGTGTATTGCCCTAGGTGATACCTAATTTTGGTCAATGTTGAGCGTTTTGATAATGCAATCAATTGTGGGCACATTAAGTCGATTAGTTAATGAATAAATTAAATTAATTCATTCAATACCCATAATATAATTTCCTCATTAAATATCCTATTATATAAATTCACTATTATTAGAAGCATAACCCTAGGATCATTGAGAGTAGATTTATGGAATTATTCATTATCAAATCAGAATCTAATGATGAATGATGACTGTATAGTGGTTCAATGGGAGTCCGTGAACACATCAAATCTTCAACATCACTAAGAACATGTTTTTCACCATCAAAAGATCCACAATTTATGTATATGTCATCAATTTTAGTTTATTACCTTGATTAAATGATTGATCATGGATTTTATTAATATACTTTTGATCTGTGATTTATATGTAATTTGCATGAGCCCTGCGGCCTATTATTTTTCTTAGTAAATTGAAACTCCCTTGTTCCACATGCAATCAACCATTTTGATCTATGGTTTATAATAATGGGACAATATTGATTTTACACTGATTAATTCACTTTATTTTTAAGTGATTCATCCCCCTTTGTTCTTCATGTTCCTAAGTAATATTGTATGGGGTCATGGTTCAACATTTCCTAGTGGGTTAGAGCATTATCGAACCCATAGATTATTGGATGATTTTCATGTGATGAACAAGTTAGTTTTTTCAGGTTTGATGTGGATGGGTCATGAATTTTAGGTGATGATTCCAATGCATATGGTGTTTGAGACTGATAGGTAGTGATTAGAGGCATGTACGACATGCTAAAGGATTTTTATGGGTGTCCAAATTCTGATTTATAGTTGTTGGAGGCATAGAAGTCGATGGATGGAATCATTACCCTTGATTTTGGTGGATTGTGAGTGGTCAGTGGATGAAAATTATATTGGATATAGAGAATCAGTTATCTGTAGTAAATAACACTTATTTCTATGAAGAAGATGACAACGTGGAACATATTCCTGAAGAAAACACACCATGAAGTCCCCTGGATGTAGTGGTTATGGTTTTTAGGTGGATAGATGTAGGACCCCGGGACACCCTGAGAGGGGAGGGGTGAATTAGGGTGACAAATTTTTCTTTAAATGTGATGGATCTTATTCCCACATTGGTAGGAACTTGAAGAACTTGTATGATGAATATGATCAGAAAGTAAACATTCACATGCACAGAGAAGACACAACACTTTTTACTTGGTTCACCACTAAGGGCTACATCCAAGGAGCATACGCCGACAAGTTTTCGGTCATACCAAATTCCACTAATCTTCACTAGCTATGGATTAAAAAGGTTTGGGCACAATCACTCTATCCCAGGCTCACTGCCTTTACAAAGGTTTATGGATAGCTCACTGCTTCCCTCTGGTCACTCCCGTTGACTCCCCTGGCTCAATGCCCTTAGTGAAGTCACACTCAGTTTATAGACATGAAGGTCTCTTCATCATTGCATAAGAATACATCCTCTGTTGTATGTAGATGCTCTGTTGACGTCCAACTCTAACCTGAAGACGAATCTCACTTTGTGCTGAGGGTACTGGATGATCCTCTAGCTTTCGTGCAACTTCAAAAGGACGGATGTACTTTAACAACCCTGGCGCGCTTCTCCAAGCTCCAGCGCGCAAGTTTCAGGAATGGCGCAAAAGTCACTTGTGTGGTACAAACTCGGCATGCAGGTGACTCCAAACAACATGCACGACACTGCCTCTTTGAACTCCAAACTTGCGCAACTCAGCACCTCTAAATGCCAAACCACTTTGGACGCACAGCCAACAGCCGGCGTGCAGCCTCTACTTGCACGACCCAACAACCACTTGCGCGACTCAACCACTTGCACGACGAGAGCACCAAAAAATCTCTAAGTTTTGAACTTTGTTACAAATGAGGAGGGGGTCCTCTATTTATAGGAAAAATGGACCCCCTGCGTGGAGGCGGGCAAGTCTTCCCTCAGCGCGAAGGTTCCGGCGCGCAGCTCTTCCTCCCTAGCCTCGGTCGCACTACTCACTTTCGGGACCACACAAATACTTGTGTGACCTTCTTTCCTTTGCCATATTTTGATGTTATGATCTTGAAAAACAATAGGTGCGCAAGTTTTCAGTCCTCCTAGGCATCGGCTAGCAAGTCTCTTCACGGCGCGCTGGTCACTTGCACGGCCAGCCCAAAACTTTCGCAACCCTTATCCCTTTTCCATTTTCCAATGTTTTGATCTTGAAAAACATATGGCGCACAAGTTTCCTCTTCATCAAGTACACGGCGCTCAAGTCTCTTTTCCAAAAACACATTTCTCCATTTGTCGATTTTCAGTCCCAAAAATTTGGAATACACTAGGAAACGACGCCACCTTCAATACTGTTGTCTGCTTGAACTATATGATATCTTTGCTGGTACACATTCTGAACTTCCACTGAGGATTGAAAACAAACACAAATCATACTCCAAATCATTCATAGAAGACCATGGTTCCAACAATATCCCACTATGGGTTTGTTGGCAATCAGAAAATAAATTCAATAGATCTTCATCCATGTGCAAACCAAAAACGCAAGAATCAACTCATCCAACACTCTAAGTCTACTTGAGAAATGCCCAGTGTATAAAACAAGAGAGGAATATTGAATTGGATTCCAATGTTTTGTAATTCTCAATGATTCCCAAGAATCATTACATGATCGATGAAATCCTTCTTATCCTTCTCATCCTATCAGTTACACTGAATTCTCATTGTGTCCCAGGAGTATTATATGCCTGAACATTCTTGAATTTATTCATTTCTCCCCCATTGACAATAAACCTGAAGCTTGGTTATTTGTTAATTGTTCATCTCAAACTATAATCCCCCTGGATAGTATCTCCCCCATAAACCTGCATCACATCCATAAATAGATAAAAACAGTTATCATAATTTGGGAGAGGGGTATTGTGTAACCTCCTTATGCACTGTGAGGTGGCTGAACACCGAGGTTCAACTGATGATTCTCAAACACAGCTGCGGACAGTGGCTTGGTCAGGATATCAGCCACTTGCTCATCAGTTCCCACATGATCCATTCTAATCACCCCTTGTTTAACTTTTCCTTTGATAAAGTGATACCTGATTTCAATATGTTTCGTACGGGAATGCTGAACAGGATTCTTAGTAAGATCAATTGCGCTCTTGTTATCACAGTAAATCACCATTGGTTGCTTTACCTCATCACCAATATCTGTTAATTGTTGCTTCATCCATAGCAGGTGAGTGCATGCCTTTGTGGCAGAGATATACTCAGCTTTAGCAGTACTAAGAGAAGTACTTTCTTGTTTCTTTCTCAACCAGCCAACACATTTATTCCCAATATAGAATGTTCCACCACTAGTGTAATTTCTGTCTACTACATCACTAGCCCAATCAGCATCATAAAACGCTGATAATTCACTGTCCCTGCCTGCAGCAAAAAATAACCCGAAGTTATGTGTACCTTGAATGTACCTCATGATTCTTTTTACTATTTCCATATGTTCCTCCTTTGGATTACTCTGAAAGCGGGCCGTGAGGCATGTGGCAAAGACAATATCTGGCCATGTCAATGTTAGGTACAGTTGGATCCCAATGATCCTCCTATACATGGTGGGAACAACAGAGTCCCCATATTTATGCTTTCCAAGTTTAGTTCCAACTACAATCGGAGTTGACATTGGTATGGAATCTTGCATATTAAACTTTTTCAGCAGCTCTCTAGCATATTTTTCCTGAGAAATTAATGTGTATTCCTTATTTTGAATCACCTTCAGCCCCATGAAAGATGTGAGCTCCCCAATCATAGAAATTTCAAATTATGATTTCCTGTGGTTGTAAAATTCGTCCACTGATTTCTACCTACTGCCACCAAATATGATATCATCAACGTAGACTAGAACTATGAATTGATCTTTTTTAGAATTCTTCACATAGAGATTGTGATCTACTCCTCCTCTTTTGAATTCCAGATTCTTGAGATATGAATCCATCCATGAGTATCACGCCAGTGGTGCCTGCTTCAAACCATATAGAGCTTTCTTTAGTTTGAAGACTTTCATTTCATCAGTAACCAAAACAAAACCCATTGGTTGTTTAATGTAGAATTATTCTTCGAGTACACCATTCAAGAATGTTGTCTTGAAATCCATTTGAAATACTTTATATCCTCTTTGGAGTGCCCTGGAAAGGAAAAGCTGGATTGACTCTAGTCTAGCCACTGGAGAAAAGGTTTCTTCAACATCAATGCCTTCTATCAGGGAGTATCCTTTACATACCATTTGTGACTTGTTTCTGATGACACTTCCATGCTCATCAAACTTATTTTTGAAGATACATTTGGTACCAATCACATTGTAACCTTTGGGTATCTGGACAAGATCCCATGTCTGATTCTTGTCAATCTGATCTATTTCATCATTCAAGGATTTCACCCAAGATTCATCATTTGCAGCTTCTTCGAATGAGGATGGCTCTACAACTGATAGAAATGAAGATTGTTTGTTATTTATAATCCTTCTTGTTTGAGTGGGTGCACTCTTGTCCCCAATTATGTTGGATGGATCAATCTCAGCTCTTTGATTTCTCCTGCGAGGTTCAGTTGCATTCTCTTCATCCACAATTTCTTCTTCAGATTCTTCTTCTGAGTCAACATCATGATGTGATTGCTGAGTGTTTTGTATAGCTTCCTCTATTTCTTCATTTGTATTTTCTTCATGTTTACTTTCTTCCTGACTTTTTATCACATCAGCATATGACATCCTTGAATCATTTGTGGTTTTCTATTAAATTATCTTAACATTGCTACTTTCCACAATCCTTCCTAAATGCTTGTTGAAACACTTGTAGGATTTTTTGTTCATTGAGTAACCGAGGAAAATTCCATCATCTGCATTGTCTCCATGCTTCCCTTAATTTCCTTCTTTGTTCCTGATGAAGCATTTACTTCCAAAGACATGAAAGTATTTTAAAGAGGGCTTCCATCCATGCCACAATTCATATGGTGTTTCTGTATCACCCATATAAAGTCTTGTTCGATTCTGAATGTACATTACAGCTTGAACAGCCTCTTTCCAGTAATGTCGTGGAATAGGACTCTCAATCAGCATAGTTCATGCCATGTTGTTAACCTGTCAATTCCTACATTCAACAACTCCATTTTGTTGTGGATTTCTCACAGCATCTACCTCATGTTGTATCCCATGCTTCTCCAGATAATTTTCAAATTCAATGGACGTTTATTCTCCTTCATTGTCAGATCTCAACACCTTGATTTTTCGTCCAGTATCATTTTTGGCGATTCGCCGATATGTTTTCATGCAGTCAAGGACTTTTTGTTTCCTGTGAATGACCATCAAACATTCCATTCTACTGTAATCGTCTATGAAAAGGACAAAGTACCTTTCTCTATGAGTTCCAGCAACATTTATCGGCCCACATACATCTGTATGAATCAGATCAAGAAGGTGAGATGCCCTTTTCTTCTTTGGCCGATATGAACTGCAGAATAGCTTCCCACGAATGCAAGCATCACAAAATTTTTCACGTTCACACTTCAGGTATGGAATGTCCATGACAATTCTCAATTTTTATATTTTCTACATGTCTTATTGATTGATGTGTTCCAGTCTCCGATGCCACAAATTGTTTTCTTCTTCAACAGTCATGTAACAGACATTTTCTTCACTATCAACCTGATACAAGTTGCTTTCTGTTTTGTATCTCTTCATAAGTGAATTGTCTGTCTTTCCCTTGATAGTGCAGCCTTTCTGATTAAAAGTAACTATAAGTCCTGAGTCAAAGAGTTGACTCATGCTGAGGAGATTATGATGTAGGCCATCTACATAAAGGACTTCAGTCTTCTTTAGTTCTCCATTAGATAATTTGGTACATCCACTCCCTTTGATTTTCAGAGCTCCATAATTACCAAATTGTACTGTACCATCAACCTTCTTTTTGACATCTGTTAGCAGGCTGGCATTACCTGTCATATGAGATGAAAAACCGCTATCCAGAATCCAGGTACTTTTATTATTTGTATCTTTGAGGGCCACCTCGGCAAGGTTGGATTTCTCAATCTTCTTTCTTTCCTTCTATGAGACATTGGATTGAGTATATAGTACAGATGGCCTTTCAATTATCTCATCCGCATACCCAGGTTCTTCATAGTCAAAATCTTCTTTGAGAGGAGAAAACCTGTTTGAAAGAGAAACATTGTCTTGCTGACGATACTTGACTTGTCTTGAACATCGGTATGAGGTGTCCATGTCCCTTCTCTGCCTACAATTAGCATCCTTATGTCCAAAGTTAGAACAAAGATAATAATATCCATAGAAATTTTTTCCTCTATAAGAATTAGGATATGAATTTGTTCTTCTTTGTTTAACATCTCTATCTTCTTCATTCAGATAGCTTCTTGCCTCTTCGAAATAAGACATGGTGTGGCCCAAATAGCCACAGAACTAACACTTCATGAGAGAAAATGTCTTCTCACTTGAATTTCTCCTCATACCTTATTTCTTGGGAGAATAGTTAGACTGTCTATCATTTCTAAATGTTTGAGGAAAATTTTCAGTTCTCCTTTTAGTTTGGATTGAGGGTTCCTTTTTCAGCACTTTAGGAAATGTTTCAGCATGTTCAAATTTCATCTTATCTTTCTTTTGGATCTTTTCACTTCCAGCAGTTGATGTCTCTACCTCACAGCCAATTCCACTCTTTCCCATGCAAGAGGATCTTTGATCACTCAAGATTTTTCCAACCCCATATGAACCACACTTGGCTCTTGCTAATAATTCTGCATCTGAGAATCTTCCAAACTGTATTTTCTTCCTCGAATCTTTTGGAATTGATACAGTATCAAGTATACTCCTTAGAGTAACAACTTCCTCCTCAAGACCCTCAGCAGTATTGGATTTTTCATCTAGTCTGGAGGTGAGTTCATCGATTTCCTTTGCCTGCTCTTCAATTCACAGCTTCAGATCCACTACATCATCATTGCTTTCAATTATTTTAGACTTTACCTTCACAAATTCTTCCAGTCATTCAATTTCTGAGTAAACTTGATCAACGTATTTAGTTGATTCTTCTACAATTGATTTCCACTTATTTCAACTCTTAAATTTAATCTTAAGCTTACTAACTGCATCCATAAGTTGCATCTCAGGATCTACACAAGTTCTCAGTTGTTTTTCTCCACCAGTATCTTCTGACTTTTCAACAGTGTCCATCATGGAAGCATGGTTCCCAGTTTTTAATTCTGGTTCTTCTTCATCACAGAATCCATTATCATCTTCTTCCTCCTCATAGACAAAACTCTTCCTTTGCATTATCTTTCCAGATTTTAAGTCTCCCTTTTTGAAGGACCTTTTTTGAGGATTCTCAAAGCTTTCATCTTCACTATATTCATCATTGATCTTTCTTAAGAACTAAGAGGCAATGTGCCCAAATTTTCCACAACGAAAACATGTGAGAGGTAACTTCCCTTTTAATTTCCCTTTCCCCTTCTGGAACATCTTTGCAATGAGAGAAAGAATTTATTTTTCTTTGTCATCTTCACCGCTACTATCTTTTTAGATTTTCAATTTTTCCATGACCTTGAATGTTATTTCCTTTCTCACACGAGTCGTAGCATCTTCCGATTTGACTCTCATTTCATATGCTACCAAGCTGCTCAGTAGATCATCCAGAGAAAGTTTGGAAAGATCTCTTTCCTCAAGGACTGACACCTTTTCATTGTACAGAGGTGGAAGTATTCTTAATATTTTATTTACAATATCAATGTCTTTGATTTCTTCTCCTAGACCCCAAATTGTTCCAACCACTTCAGAAAGTTGATTGAAGAAAGAGTCTACATTCTCGTCGGGATGCATCTTCAGAACATCAAATCGATTGTGCAGCACTTGTAGTTTCGCCTCCTTCACTTTTCTATCTCCCTCATAAATGTTCTAGAGTTTATCCCACATGGATTTTGATGAGGTGAAATTCATAAACATTAGGTAGATCTGATCATAAAGGGATACAGTGAGTGCATTTTGTGCTTTATCATCTACATCAATAATTTTCCTGTCTGTTTCAGTCATAGCCAGGCCTGTTGGATCAGTGACTTTTATTCCTTGCACAGTAGAAAATAGAACATCCAATCCAAGTGATCTTAGATGATATCTCATTCTGTTCTTCCAGATCTGGAATTTACTTCCATCGAAGTTAGGGACTCCCCTGATATTGATTGCATTCTCCATGACGATAAAGGACAGATTCAACACCAGCAACCTTTACCCTCTGATACCACTTGTAGGACCCCGGGAAACCCTGAGAGGGGAGGGGTGAATCAGGGTGACAAATTTTTTCTTTTAATGTGATAGATCTTGTTCCCACATTGGTAGGAACTTGTTAAACATGTATGATGAATATGATCAGAAGGAAAACATTCACATTCACAGAGAAGACACAACACTTTTTACTTGTTTCAATACTAAGGGCTCTGTCCAAGGAGCATACGCTGACAAGTTGTCAGTCGTACAAAATTCCACTAATCTTCACTTGATATGGATTACAAAGGTTTGGTCATAATAACTCGTTTCTAGGCTCACTGCCTTTACAAAGGTTTAGGGATAGCTCACTGCTTCCCTCGGGTCACTCCTGTTGACTCCCCTTGGCTCACTGGCCTTAGTGAAGTCACACTGAGTTTATAGAAATGAAGTTCTCTTCATCATTGCATAAGAATGCATCCCCTATTGATTTTAGATGCTTTTTTGAAGTCCAACTCTCACCTGAAGACGAATCTCACTTGGTGCTGATGGTACGGATGATCCTCCAGCTTTCGTGCAACTTCAAAAGGACGGATGTACTTTAACAACCCTGGCGCGCTTCTCCAAGCTCCAGCGCTGAAGTTTCAGGAATGGAGATCAAGTCACTTGTGTGGTACAAACATGGAGCGTAGGTGACTCCAAACAACTTGCGTGACACTGCCTCTTTGAACTCCAAACTTGCTCGACTCAACACCTCTAAATCCCAAACCACTTTGGATGCGCAGCCAATAGCTGGTGTGCAGCCTCTACTTGGGTGACCCAACAACCACTTGCGTGACTCAAACACTTGCGCGACGAGAGCTCCAAAAAATCTCTAAGTCTTGAACTTCATTTCAAATGAGGAGGGGGTCCTCTATTTATAGGCAAAATGGACCCCCTGCGCGGTGGCGCGCAAGTCTTCCCTCAACGCGCAAGTTCCGACGCGCAGCTCATCCTCCCTAGCCTCTGCCTCGCTACTCACTTTCACTACCACACAAATACTTCCACTACCTTCTTTCCTTTTCCATATTTTGAAGTTATGATCTTGAAAAAAAATAGGCACGCAAGTTTCCAGTCCTCCTAGGCATCGGCGCGCAAGTCTCTTCATGGCGCGTAGGTCACTTGTGCGACCAGCCCAAAACTTGTGAGACCCTTATCCCTTTTCCATTTTCCTATGTTCTGATCTTGAAAAATATATGGTACGCAAGTTTACTATTCACAAAGTACACGGCGCACAAGTCTCTTTTCCAAATACACTTTTCTCCACTTGTCGATTTTCGGGCCCAAAAATTTGGCAAACACTGGGAAACGGCGCCACCTTCAATACTATTGTCTGGTTGCACTGTATGATCTCTTTGCTGGTACACATTCTGAACTTCCACTGAGGATTGATAAAAAAACACAAATCATACTCCAAATCATGCATAGAATAGCATGTTTCCATCAATAGAAGTATCACATGCCCTTTGGAAAACCCAAACACCGTATCAAATGGTCATGGTGTCTTGGAATGTACTATTAAAGTACAAGGGAACAAAAAAATCAAGAAACATGGACAGGAATAGGTACACAGGATTGGACATCACCAAGTACCCATTGTAAGGAATGAATTTTTATATGGCCATGTACACATTCATGGGATAACTGACACATGGACAGAAAAGAGCACACATGAAAGCCCCGTGTTGTTGATACATTTGATGTGGTCCTCATTCACAATGTGTATTGTGACATGACCACCGATCTGTTTCCAAAGGAGCCATGACCTACTGATGAGGTTGGGTTACACACCTTGTGGACCCCCATACATGTTGTATACATCCCTAAACAATGTTGACCGTTCATATAATCTCACGTTTGACTAATATTATATCCTATAAGTAAACTAGCCTGATTGTTTTTTTATGTAGAGAACAATGGTGTAATTTTAGTGCTTTTGATATAGGATATGAGATATTCTTATCATGATTCTTGTATAGGAGACACACGATGAGTTCAATGATCATGATATATTATAAAAGATTTTAGATGGAGATGGTACTCCCCAGTCAAAAAAGCATATGGGTTCTCCATACTCAATATATCTGTAGAGTTGTTATGCCCCTATTGCATCGGGGCTTGTTTCCCTTATCTAAGGAGATGGTAATCCCATGTACAAATAGGGACCATGTCCTAGATTCATTTTATTCATATAGATATGATACTCTCCTATCATACTATGGAACTTTTCCTCTATACATGGATACAGTACACACCTGTCACACCATGGAATGTGTCCTCCAAATTCATTGTTTAGATAGAGATTATACTCACCTATCTCACTAAGGAACGAGTCCTCTATCCAAATATTTTTTACTCCCTCATCACACTAAGGTGTGGGTCCTCCATACTCATTGTTTAGAGAGATACTACAAAGCAATAATGCACCAGGGCATGAGAACTCTATCCATGAAGATGGTACTCAACTATCTCACCATGGGGCAGTTCATCCATTTTTTTGTTCAGATGTAGATGGTAATCCCCTATTTCTCATGTGAAAGGGTCCCCCGTGCATGTTATAACCAATATAGAGATGGTACTACCCTACACATGTTTGATTACTCTATCTATGTGTATAATACTCCCCTATCATACCAGACCAGGATTCCCCATACACTACGCAAAGATAAAGAGATGTACTCTCTTATATTTCCATGAGTCCTCTATATAAAAAGTGAAATTCCTGTATATTACAAGGAAATTAGTCCTATATATTTAGTTTATTTTTATCCATTGGTTTGTTGAATACTAATTATGTATGTGCCCAACATATAACATCTTAATAGAGACACATGGATAATATAAATCAATGATGAACCTTTGGAGCTATAGGTAGACTCATCATCCTGGGATGGGATGTGAGATAGAGATCTGGTCATCTGGGATTCTATTATGAGTGTATATATATGTGTGTGTGTGTGGGTGTGTGTGTGGATGGGTTTTGTTTCCCACTTTCATTGGTTTGAGATAACTACAACTACCATGACTCTTAATGGTCCCTCTTTGGTATTTCGTGCATCATATTAGATATGTATACACTCACTGAGGAAAAGGATTTAACCATATGTTTCAGGTCTTATACAGATGATGGATAGATTGGTAGTGGTTTTAATGTAGTATAGGGATTTTAATATGAATTTACTACATGTGTTGGTTCAGGATTAGATATGAGGGTTCATGACCCTTCATCAATTATCCATTCTAGTTATTGTTCGATTGGGACTTTATTTGTCGTTAGGCATGTATTTTTTCCATTTGTTTTGGGATTTCAATATTGGAATAATTTTTATTCCATAGAGGTTTTACATGCATTGTTTTTAATCTTGTAGTTACTTTAATTATTTATTATTCCACTTCAATTATTCATTGAGATGGTTGGGTTTGTGTACATAGGTACATTATGAAAAGGCATCCCAATTTAGTCATTCCTTCTCTAGGCTTATCTCCAACCCTTTGCCAATAGTAGTGGACTTGGGTTTGTTGTAGATAGTCTTCTATTGGATAGCTGGGCCTTGATGGGTTTTTTTAGTAAACATGGATGAATCTGAAATAAGATAAAGTTGTTGTGTGATTATTTTATAGGATGTTCTTTATAATTTATTGTAGCATAGAAATTTTTTATTATGATATGGCATTTCATTCACTATTATTTGAAATTTTTTTATGATATTACATATCTATTGATATTATATTTTATTATTAACCTTTGAATTAATAATATTTTCTTATATTAATCTATATTATTATTTTATTCGGGTTTCATTGTTTATAAAACACGGTTTTTCTTTACTAATACCATAGTTCTGGTTAAGGCTATATTCAAAATCTTCATGGAGTTATTGATGACTCTCACATTATATTATAATTAATTATATATTGTAAGTAATTATCAATTCAATAAATTCATACATTTTAATATAGAAGGATCTTTTCTCATGTTTTGATTATGTTTTAATTGAACCTCCATTTACAGTTGTTCTATTATGGGTCATAGAATATCAATATGATTATATTTTGTTTTCTTGTATTAGCCTCTAACATAACGATTTGTTTATGAATATTGTAGTCATTTTTTATTATAGTTTTCTAAATATTATTATATTAATACTGAATCATGTTTTTTATTTATATCATTTTTTTCCCATCAATTTGGAAAAAAATTTCTCAGAGATGAAATTTTTTCATCTTTTATTTTTTTGAAAACAATATATAGAGGGATTTTAAATCAACTCTGTATATTGTTAAAATAATCGTAATGATGGTTTAAACTACCTCTATATATTATTAAATATAATGGTGGTTTATAACACCACGAAACCACTAGTAGTTTTGAGCAGAAAATCCATTTCAAAAAATTAAAATAATCATTACTAAATATTGTTTTATGAAACTTCCCTGAAACCACTGAAAAATTAGTTAATTTCAAACAATTTTATGTCTATTAAATAATTATAAATGATTTAAAAACAATTATAGAACCATTTTATGGTAGTTTAAATGGCTTCCAAACTATAGAAAATTTTCATCAGTCCCCTATTCTATTGTAATGAGTATTGATGTATTATCCCCTCCTATTCTTGTCCTTCTTTTATTAACTTACTTCCATTGTGAAGTATCAAATTAAAATGAGGATCTACCTATTCCAATTTTTTAATTTGTATTTATGGTGTCTTGTTGTGGATAGTTTCCAATGGGTTTTCCTCCAACCTTGGTGGTGTTTCCTTTGGAGCTGGCTAATTTGTGTACATCTATTTGTCCCTAGTGAATATTTAGAATTGGTTTTAGGTAAGGGATCGTCATACAATCGTCCTATTATGTAAATATGTGAAAATCACATTCTTTTGACTAAATTTGAGATAATACTATGGTTTAATATAATTATATAAAATGGATTTAAAAAATGAAAGGAATTGTAGTTCTTAAAAAAATTACTTGATTTGGTGGTTTTTATCAGTGGTTCACCAATGTTCCCAAATATTGGTGAAAATTTTGGTTTTTGGGATCCAAGTATTTGTTATGGATTATGTGATTTATGAAACCCTAATCTATTGATTACTTTAGATCTTGACACATAAATCTATAATGATTTTATACGTGGATAAATAAGTAGTTTCCCATGAAAATTTTTAATTGTAAGGAAATTTAAATAAATATAAAAGGGTTCTATGATGAAATATATTTATCAAACCCTAATAATATTATTCTTGAAAAAGATGAATTTTATGCTATGGGATTTTTTTCTTTCTGCATTTTTCTTGTGTGTAATGCAGAGATCGTATAGGAAATTTTAAGGTGATGGTGGTGACTAGGTTGAAATTAATAATGTTTTGGGAAGAAAGGATATGGTTGGTTGGTATGTGATGAAATTTGGGATAAGTAATTATAGTTTTTATGTGTGGTTGTTTTGGTGAGATGGTTGGTCTATGGAGATGGTCTGGCATTTGATTTGATGAATTTTTGGGTGAGTTGGATGGGTTATTATGTGGTGTATTGATGATGACTCATAGTGGTGATGGAATGATATGTTACTAGAGAAATTAAAATATAATCTTTTATGGATTAAATGTAAGTGGGCATAAATTAAATATTGATAGCTCCTGTAATGAACTATATGAGAAATGAACTTATTAAATTCAATGTGATGTAATGTCTTGAGTGGGTTTTCATTAAATATAAAATTAATGGTTGAATAAGTAATAAGTTATTGATAACATGTAAATCTATATATTAATTAACATAAAAATTAAATATTTGATGAGGAGTATAAGTGTCTTCTTTAGGTGTTTTGTTGAATTAGTGGTTGTAGTGGATGTGTGTTGTGTTGGATTAGTGTTGTGGGATGAACTAGTTGAGTGGGATATGAACCCCAAGGTTGGGTATAGTGTAGTATTGATATTTCATTTGTACTCATTTAATTTATATATATTCCCTCATAAAGTTAGAAACCATTAAAATACACAAATATGTTGTGTTTTGGGTGTTTTAGCAACATCCAGGTTGGTGGTTAAATAGATATTTGGCTTCTAAAAATACACCACTATTTATCTAGTTGTAGTGATTATGATAGGTGATGTTGGGTATTCCATATGATGATGAAATATAATGTCGGAAATTTCATTTCACAAAAACCTATTTCTTTGATCCACTTTATTTGATGATTTATTACATAGTATTACACTTAATGCAATCACAACAGATCATGAAGCCGAGTGTATTTCTGAAATTAGCTATATATCATAACAACATGAAATTGGAATACAATGGAATTATTGAAAACATCTATAACATGCTCATAATAATAAACTACACGAGACGACCTTTATATGTAAATAAGAAATTGAAGAGCTATAATTCCTAACAGGGGAATAAAAAAATTAGATCATAAGATAAATAATTACATCTGATCCAAGATGCGAATAAATGTAATAAATAAGTTTTTAGAATAATAATCTTGAATAATGATTCATGTAATAATGATATATCATAAACACAACATGGGGATGTGGAGACAAAATAAAACATATTATATGTGTATGTTATGTCCAACTACCCAAACACCATTACAAGGTGGATAAATACCCATTGAGGATTTGGATTATTCTCTAATCCCATACATGATCTATCATGAAAAAAAATATTACCCAATGCATTGGGGCACTATAGGGGTGCACCCATCAAAATATATACATGATCCTATGAGCCACATAGATCTTTCAACAGAAAAAAATATATCATCTCAATTAATTCCATGTTTATAGAGTGTGGTTACATACATTGAAGACCCTAATCAATGAATTATTTTAACATATAGGTGATTACCATTGATTGGATATGGGGATGGTTATTCACCACACAAGTGTTCGACATTAATATTATTAGGATAATTTTTGCAACATATTAGGGGTACACAAGGATTCATAGGAGGTATTGATGAGAGTGAAAGGTGTATCTCATCATATATAAATCAAAAGGGTAGAAATAAGGATATGGATAAACATATCCAATTAATAGGAATTTTAAATAAAATATGATTATATAATTAAGATGGCTAAATAAAGTGGATATGTGGTGGATCGCATACCCTGATAGGGCACATATAAAATATTTGGAGGAACTTCTTAAAATATTTGGTGAAACCTTGGAGGGATCTATAGAGGTATGTAAATAGTACTATCTTGATCTTGGATTTCTGAGGGAAGAGTAATTAGATGATATGTTGGTTTATAAATAAAAAAGGATGATAATTAATTATTAATTTCCAAACATAGGTTTTGGACATTATATGATAATGTAATTAAAACCACACCAATCCCATTCGATTCTTCCCATGGTTTTTATGAAATTTCATTTGATTTAATTAATTTATGAGTCTAATAAGAAAAATCTTTCAAATAATACCCTTGGTGATTTCGATGTGAGTCATGTTTATAATAAATTTATTTTAAAACCATAAAATAAAATATATGTTTTGGAGTACTGCTTAACTATGTATAAAATTATTAAAATAACATAAAAAGACTATACATTAAATGGGAAATATATATTTGGTCAGGGATACATTTTATGGAATATATTTCATCACTATTGGGCCATTATGATGTTATAATACACACTTTGTATTTATATCTTAAATAATTTTTACACAAATATTTGATTGTCTCTGAATGTTTGAGAAAAATAACTTTTGGTTAATTTGAACATTCTTATTTCAAAAATAAAATTTATTTTTCCAACATCAATATATACAAATGAGAATTTATATTTTTTCAATCATAAGAAATTATTTATAATTATTTTCCCAATAACATTTTTTTAACTCTTATAAAATTTTAATTTGAATTCATAATTTTTCATTTTCATTTGTATTTAATAAGTAATATTTAATATTAAAATTTTATTAAAAAATATTTTATTTAAAATATTCATAATTTCATAGATAAGATTTTCATAATTTAATATAAATTTTTCTCGTAAATAAAATTCATGTTCTATTACTTTAAAATATATTTTTTATCCCAGTAAATATTTAATCATTTATAATGTAAATATTAATAAAAAATATTCATTTACATTAAAAATATGAAAATTCATACCGACAAGGTTGAGAAACATAAACCCTTTTTACACACAAAAATTGCCAAAGGATATGGTGTATGATGGGTAGATTTTCATGGGGTGGTTCTGTAACACCCCAAGCTTCCACGGTACGTTTTCCTTCGAATAATGCGATAGCGTGTGTTGTACGCAACCTCGAGTTCTAACACACACCACAACTAATTAAACTAGCCGTTGTGAATAGTAATACCTAATTTTTGAAATAATATATATTTTATATTTAAAAATGGACTTCATTTTTGGATTCGGAATATCGAAATTAGTCTAGGGTGAAATTTTGGTACTTTTCGGATAACTTTCATATTTTGATGAATAGTGAAAATTACTAAATTTTAATTAAAAACAACTTTTTTAATCAAAATAATTAATAGTGATAAATTATGAATTTGAGTGGTTTTAAAGTATATTTAGAATATATTTTTACCATTTAATATAATTTTTTTCATTGGACATAATTTTACAACTAAACCAAACATAAACAAGTGTCAATCTTTTGATAGTTATTATCTCTTAAAAACACGCTTTTTGTTTTGACAGCGGGAATTAATTTTAAATTAATTTCTGCCACTTATGTGTTTTGAATTTAGAAAAATGGATTCCATATTTGGAATCAGGATGTTCAAATTGTGTAAATAGGTAACTTTTATTTTTAGACATTTTGAATAATTACTGCGGTAAATATTTTATTTACCATGGTTAAAGGGTAAATCCGGTAAATAAGGGTTAAAAAATAATATTATAATAATACAAAATTATCCTAAAACGTGTCCTAACCTTATTGGTGGACACATACCCGACCATGGGCATCCTTGGGTCAATTTGGGGACCCCTTGGAGCCACTTGTATGTGGTAGGGACACATTATATTAATAAAGTTAAAATAAAAATAAAAATTTCATAAGCTAACATCTTTTAGAAGAACAATTTTTACATAGGGTTATACATGTTGGATTTTCTATTATAAATATTCATTAGAAAGATAACAAGATTTCCTACATAATTATATTTTATGTATAATTTTTAGACATTAAATAATTTATTTTATATATGACACAATGATGATGCAGTAATTACTATAATAGTGAAAAATTAAAATAATTGATATTATAAATACCCAAATAAATATAATATGAAACTTTTAATGAATTAAACTAATTTTCTAGGATAATATGATATATTAGGATTGATGTAATTGACTTTTTTCGAAGTAATCAATCTGTTATGAGTTTCAAAAAAATCAACTATTGAATAGTGTCAAAATTGACATAAAAGAGTTCTTAAAACAAATATTATATTATTAATTGATATTAAATTCCTAAAAATCTAAGGTTCGGCCAAGAGACTTATATCATGATAGGTTCATCATTACTGTACCACTTGGGGGTCGCTGGGATGTATATAGTAAGTTTATTAACCATATTATATAAAAATACAAAGAGATATTGTAAAAGTGAAACTAATTAACTTAGAGTTAATACTTAAAGATAAGGTTAATATAAGTACCCAAACCTGTCTAAATTCTATTGGTTGAGTGGTTTTCGACCTATCCCCACATTAGCCTTTGAATAGTCAAATTTGGAGCCATTGGAAACCGAATATGAATTTATTATAAATTAATATTTCTAGCTTTTCCAAAGGTGCCCCTCACCCCTCTTATAAAAAGGGCACTCCTCCTTCTCATTTCTTCACACCTTCAAAGCCTTTTGGTTCGGCCAAACTCTGACCAAATACTCTCCCAACATCCCTCACTACAACCTAGAGGCCTTAGTTTGATCAGAAAGCCAACCTAAGGAGCCCTTTTGATCAAATCAAAAGGAAGAACCCGAAGAAGAGGTAATGATTTCACCACCCTTTTCTAAGTTCATTTTTTCTTCCACTTCTTCTTCCTTTGTTCTTACCATTCTAAAATAATAACTCCAGTATCTCACATATACTGTGATGTTATTATAAGTATGGTACAACCATATTCAGTATTCTATCCACCCTTTGAATAACATGTCACCATACGTGCATACGTACGGCTTACCGTCTCCACGTCGTGGTGTAATTGTTATTCAATATAATATTATTTGGATGGGTATAATAATGATGTGTAACTCATGTAAATAATAAATATAACATGTTAATGATTCTATATATATGATATACCATTCATTTATATATTATTTTAATATCAAAAGAATGATATTTTCGCTCGTGCGTACGTACGGACTACCGTCTCCACGAACGCGATGAGATTCATTCTCTATCGTATCCATTCAAGTATAATTATCATTTTATGATTTAAAAATGATGTTTAAGGACTTGATATCATTCTGGATATGAATAAGATACAACAAACATGGCTTATGTAACAAAACATATAAAAGAAAATGAGTAAGTTAACACCCGAAACGAGGATAATTCTAAGATATTATTAATAAATCAATGTTAAAAGATCATATATGATATCATATTAATATATATGATTCTTGTATAATTTAATAACAATTATTTCACCATTATACAGGAGGTTAACCTACCCCAACCAAGGAAAAGTACAAGGTAAGGGTTATTTCACAATCTCTTCATTATCCGAGGTTGTTTATACGTAATAATCTACTGGGATCTCTTTATCATCCACATCCATGTTTCTTAAAAATGTATTTCAAAACATTTTTACTATTTACTAAAATATGAGTTAAAGTCATTTATACCCTTTTTGACTTTTATAAGTGGTTTATAAAGGAATCTTTCCGTCATTTTCAAAACAAGGTCCTTTTTAACCTTTTCGACAGAATTGAGGTAAGAATTTTTTTTAACTTATACGGCGGGTGCGGTTATTTTACGCCGTTATAAAATATTCAAAGCTTTCCTTACAAGCTTATAAGAATATTTTCAAAGAAAATGTTTTATTTTATATGGATCTTAAATGATTTCAAGATAAAAGGAGATATTTCTTTAAAAAGAATTTTGATTTCATCTATGTCAACATCCTTTGATGGATTTTAAGATTATTTGAAGTTGATTTATTATGATACAAAACTTCTATATTGTATTGAAGGTTTTGTGATATGTTTGACTGTGGATGTGCTATTTTTATACCATTCATAGTTTATGGTGAAAGTATTGACATTTCGTATGCTAGTTTTAATACGAATGTTTATGTTATGTTTAAACCTTTTCATATGGGAATGCATTGGACTTAATATGTGACGGGTGGAGCCCGCTATAGCTCCTCGATGCATCGGTAGGTCTCATGAGACAAACTAGTGTCTTGGCACAAGGCCTTGACAAAATCTTATTTGTAGTCTTGGCACGAGGCCTTGGCTATGTGGTTATGATAGTCTGGCATTATGCATTCCAACATTATGAAAGTGGTTATTGATTTTTGCATGTGATTATTCGATTAGTAGAATATCCATGTGAATAAGTAAATGGCATTATTTCATTTTATTTATGCCATACCATGTTGAAATTCAAGTTTAAAAGGCTTTTGTTTTAGTTATACATTGCCTTATATGTTTATTCTTATTTATGAAAGTTTCCGCTATATTGTTATCCTTACTGGGCATTTGAGCTCACCCCTTTTCTATGTTTTATTTTTCCCAGGAAGTGAAGAAGTAAATTATGAATGACCTGCAGGGATATTTTGTGGGGATATGAGTGTGGATTATGGAGACATTATGTTGTTGTAGTAGATTTTCATTTTATGATGTAATGTAAAACTTATGAATATATCTAGTGTTTCCAAGGCTACTAAACCAATCAGTCTTTCGAGATTTGATCTTTCTTGTGATCATGCCAATGTTATGTAATAATGCACCGACTCTGGGTAGCTGGGGTCGGGGCGTTACAGTTGGTATCAAAGGAAGTTTAGTACAAACCTTGGAAGCTAGATTTAGATAAACTCTGATTAGAGCTCGTAGACCTATGATGAACTTTGAGGATTAGTATAGAAGAACTTTCTAGAATTTTGGTATTGTAGAGATTTTGTGAGTTTTCCAAGCAATACATCCCTGTCTGGATACGAGCAGGTAGAGGCGGCTCTGGCACAGATGTACCTAGGGGTAAAACCCGAAAACACCGCTTTGAGCTAGACTCGAACGGGAACTGGTGCACGACAACGGGCCTTGCTGCACTCTTGGTTACGACACTCCCGGGGGATATGCTTAGGATAACTCTCATTTTCATTACAAATCATTTTAAAGGGATTATGAGTATATACTTCCTCAAAGAAAACATTATTATGATTATGGATTATATCCATAAATAGTTCAATTTATGTTAAGTGTTTTATAAGTATGGGATTATGTATTTTGATTCATAAACTGATCTAGTTTATGCCATTGTTTAGAAATGGCGCCTAGTGGAAGAAATGGAAACCGTATCAATGCACGCACTCCATGTAGGGATTGCCCTCCTACTCAAGATAATTATAGTGGGGCTGGTGATGCAACTGGTGCCGATCAGCTAATCACCATACTGGGACAACTTACTCAGGTTATGAATAATAACCTTACCCGTATGGAGCACCCTGATCCGCAGCGTGGAGGATCAATGTTAGATCGATTCATGAGGCAACAGCCACCAACGTTCAATGGGAGTACAAATCCCTTAGTAGCTGAGCAATGGATATTTTCCCTAGAGAAAATATTTCAGGCTTTGCGGAGCAGTGAAAGGGAAAAAGTTATCATGGCAGTTTACCGCCTCACTGGAGATGCTGATCAATGGTGGTCATTGATTCAGAACATGAAGGAAGATGATGAAGTATCAAATATGGAAGGGAGGGAGTTCAAAGATCTGTTTTTAGAAAAATACTTCCCTCGCGACCATCGAGCAGATATGGAAAGGCAATTTCTGAGTCTGAGACAGAAGGAGGATGAGAATGTCACAAAGTATGAGGCTAACTTTATAGGGTTAGCGAGGTATGCTGGAGATTATATTCGCAACCCAAGAAGTAAGATTGATCGTTTCATTGATGGGTTAAAACCATTTCTCCGTCGAGCGTTAGTCTCACAATCCTTTTCATCGTACGAAGACATTGTCTCATGTGCTATCAAGACCGAAAAGTAATTCTCTAAGTCTTATGACTTTAAAGCAAAGCAAGAGAAGAAGAGACCTTCTGATCAATCTGGGAATGGAAATAAGGGGAAGAAGGGAAAGGTTGAATATCCATCTTGTGGTAAATGCGGGAAGAAACATCCTGGTACTTGCTTGAAGGGAATGGGAGTCTGTTACAAGTGTGGTGAAAAAGGCCACCAAGCTCATGATTGCAAGGGGAAGAAGGAAGCTACCAACGTTCAGTGCTATAATTGCAGGGAGATGGGGCATTATGCAAATGCATGTCCTAAGCGTCAAGAGAACTTACCTCAGAAAAGGCCAAGGGATCAAGGCCAGGCTTATGCTATCACTACTGCTGAGGTAGAAGCTCCGAAAGACGTGGTGGCAGGTAATTTAATGGTTTCCTCAAGTTTAGCAAATGCATTATTTGATTCTGGATCATCGCATTGTTTCATATCTTCCCAGTTTGCTAAGAAAATTAGATATTTCCAATTTGATTTAATAAGGGGGTTGTCAGTTAAAACTCCTAAGGGAAGTATCGTTGCAACAAAGTTTTGTGAATCAGTCCCCATTAGAGCACATAAATTTTCTTTATCTGCTGATTTCATCGTCATACCTATGATTGAGTTTGATATAATCCTCGGTATGGACTGGCTTTCAGACTATGATGCGAAGATTTATTGTAAGAAGAAAGAGGTTACGATTCTTGATGATAATGATAAGGAACACCTTATTTTTAGAGCAGAATCGTCACCACCTAATTCTTATTTAGATCCACCCCCAGTAGTTCAACTTAATTCAATTATTGGGGAGGAAGAGAATGAAATAACTGTCGGTGAGGAAAGGAATGTTCAAATAGAGGATGTACCTGTTGTGAAAGAATTTGTAGATGTATTTCCGGAAGATTTACCTGGACATCCTCCAGAACGAGAAGTTGAGTTTTCCATTGATTTGATTCCTGGATCAAGGCCTATATCGAAGACCCCTTATAGAATGGCCACTATAGAGTTAGTCGAACTAAAGAAACAACTAGAGGAATTGATTAATAAGGGATTTATTCGCCCTAGTGTTTCTCCATGGGGAGCCCCTGTTCTTTTTGTTAAAAAGAAAGATGGATCTATGAGGTTATGTATCGACTACAGGGAGATCAATGCTATAACGATAAAGAACAAGTATCCCCTACCTCGTATTGATGATTTATTTGACCAACTGCATGGAGCTCAATACTTTTCAAAGATTGACCTTCGATCTGGATACCATCAGTTGTGTGTGAAGAAGGAAGACATTCCGAAAACAGCATTTCGAACCAGGTACGGGCATTACGAGTTTACTGTAATGCCGTTTGGATTGACTAATGCACCCTCTGTATTCATGGATCTGATGAATGGAGTTTTCAAGGAGTATCTCGATGAATTTGTTGTGGTATTTATTGATGATATTCTGGTATACTCTAAAACCTACGAAGATCATGAAAATCACTTGCGCATTATCTTGAAGACTCTGAGGAGGCATGAATTATATGGGAAGTTTAGCAAGTGTGAATTCTGGCTTCAGGAGATTTCTTTTCTTGTCCATACTGTCTCTAAAGATGGAATCTCTGTTGATCCTTCTAAGACCAAGGCAATCCAAGAATGGCCAGCACCTACGAGTATAACTGAGGTACGTAGTTTTATTGGCTTGGCAGGTTATTATCGACGTTTCGTCCAGAATTTTGCCCGATTGGCTAACCCATTAACGAAGCTCACACGTAAAGGGGTTAAATTTGTTTGGAAAAAAGAGTGTGAAGAATGTTTCGAAGAACTGAAGAGAAGATTAGTCAATGCTCCTATATTGACTCTACCATCGGGGAATGATGGGTTCGTTATTTATAGTGATGTATCAAAGAAAGGACTTGGATGTGTCCTTATGCAGAATGATAGAGTTATTGCCTATGCATCACGACAGTTGAAAATTCATGAACAAAACTATCCTACTCATGATCTCGAGTTAGCAGCAGTGATATTTGCTTTGAAAATATGGAGGCACTACCTCTATGGTGAAAAATGTGAGATTTATACTGATCACAAGAGTTTGAAGTATATTTTCTCACAAAAAGAACTCAACATGAGGCAAAGGAGATGGCTTGAATTACTCAAGGATTATGATTGTACGATACACTACCACCCAGGGAAGGCAAACAAGGTGGCAGATGCTTTGAGTAGAAAAGACCATGGAGTTTTGAACAATATGAGAATTGAAAGGGATCCAATTTTCATGGAGCTAGTGAAGATGGACATGGGAATAACCAGGGAAGGTGAAACATCAATGCTTTTTCAAATGGTTGCCAAACCATCTTTACTAGAAAGGATTAAGAGTTCTCAGACTGATGATGAAGAATTCCAAAAGAAGATTAAAGTTGTGAATGATGGGAGATTGAGAGACTTTGTGTATGAAGATGGAATTTTGAAATTCGGGAAGAGACTTTGTGTTCCCGATATACCTAATCTAAAAAGGGAATTGCTGGATGATTCTCATAGTTCCAATTTATCTATACACCCTGGGAGCACCAAAATGTATAGAGATTTGAAGGAACATTTTTGGTGGGACAACATGAAGAGGGAGATTGCTGATTTTGTGTCAAGATGTATGGTTTGTCAACAAGTGAAAGCTGGAAGGCAACAGCCTGGAGGAGTCATGCAACCTCTTCCCATACCGGAGTGGAAATGGGACAATGTTACGATGGACTTTGTCATGGGGCTACCGAAGACTCCTAGAAGGAACGATGCAATATGGGTTATTGTTGATCGTCTTACTAAGTCAGCACATTTTCTTACTATAAGAGAAGATCTACCCCTGGAACGTCTAGCAAGACTATATATTAATGAAGTTGTGAGACTTCATGGAGTACCCCTATCGATTGTTTCTGATCGTGATCCCCGTTTTACTTCAAGATTTTGGAAAAGTCTTCAGAAATCCCTAGATACTGAACTTCATTTGAGCACTGCTTACCACCCTCAGACAGACGGACAATCAGAACGGACTATTCAGACCTTAGAAGACATGTTGAGATCTTGCTCACTTGACTTTCAGGGTATGTGGGATCAATATTTACCACTGGTAGAATTTTCCTATAACAATAGCTTCCATTCGAGTATACAGATGGCACCATATGAAGCGTTATACGGAAAGAGATGTCGTACACCAACCTGTTGGGATGACGTTGGTGAAAGAAAACTTGTAGGCCCAGAACTGGTGGAGGAAACGGTGGAAAAGGTGAAGGTAATCCAAAATCACATTAAAGCAGCTCAAAGTAGGCAGAAGAGCTATGCCGATAATCGAAGGAAGGATTTGGAATTTCAAGTCGGTGATCATGTTTTCCTGAAGGTATCTCCATGGAAGGGAGTCATACGTTTTGGTAAGAAAGGTAAATTGAGTCCCAGGTACATCGGACCTTTCGAAATTCTAGAACGAATTGGGGCTGTAGCTTACCGATTGGCAATGCCGCCAAGTCTCTCCAAAGTTCACGATGTGTTCCACGTATCTCTGTTGAGGAAATACATGCCTGACCCAACGCATGTACTCACCTATGAGGAATTAGAACTGGAACCCGATCTTTCCTATTGTGAAGAGCCCGTCAGGATTCTTGATACAAGAGAACAAGTACTGAGAAACCGGACGACGCGTCTGGTAAAAGTTTTGTGGAGAAATCATAAGATGGAAGAGGCAACGTGGGAACCCGAGGAACTTATGATGAAGAACCACCCGAGTCTTTTTATGCAGTAATACCCTAGAAATTGCGAGGACGCAATTATTTGAAGGAGGGGAGAATGTAACACCCCAATCTTCCACGGTACGTTTTCCTTCGAATAATGCGATAGCGTGTGTTGTACGCAACCTCGAGTTCTAACACACACCACAACTAATTAAACTAGCCGTTGTGAATAGTAATACCTACTTTTTGAAATAATATATATTTTATATTTAAAAATGGACTTCATTTTTGGATTCGGAATATCGAAATTAGTCTAGGGTGAAATTTTGGTACTTTTCGGATAACTTTCATATTTTGATGAATAGTGAAAATTACTAAATTTTAATTAAAAACAACTTTTTTAATCAAAATAATTAATAGTGATAAATTATGAATTTGAGTGGTTTTAAAGTATATTTAGAATATATTTTTACCATTTAATATAATTTTGGTCATTGGACATAATTTTACAATTAAACCAAACATAAACAAGTGTCAATCTTTTGATAGTTATTATCTCTTAAAAACACGCTTTTTGTTTTGACAGCAGGAATTAATTTTAAATTAATTTCTGCCACTTATGTGTTTTGAATTTAGAAAAATGGATTCCATATTTGGAATCAGGATGTTCAAATTGTGTAAATAGGTAACTTTTATTTTTAGACATTTTGAATAATTACTGCGGTAAATATTTTATTTACCATGGTTAAAGGGTAAATCCGGTAAATAAGGGTTAAAAAATAATATTATAATAATACAAAATTACCCTAAAACGTGTCCTAACCTTATTGGTGGACACATACCCGACCATGGGCATCCTTGGGTCAATTTGGGGACCCCTTGGAGCCACTTGTATGTGGTAGGGACACATTATATTAATAAAGTTAAAATAAAAATAAAAATGGCATAAGCTAACATCTTTTAGAAGAACAATTTTTACATAGGGTTATACATGTTGGATTTTCGATTATAAATATTCATTAGAAAGATAACAAGATTTCATACATAATTATATTTTATTTATAATTTTTAGACATTAAATAATTTATTTTATATATGACACAATGATGATGCAGTAATTACTATAATAGTGAAAAATTAAAATAATTGATATTATAAATACCCAAATAAATATAATATGAAACTTTTAATGAATTAAACTAATTTTCTAGGATAATATGATATATTAGGATTGATTTAATTGACTTTTTTCGAAGTAATCAATCTGTTATGAGTTTCAAAAAAATCAACTATTGAATAGTGTCAAAATTGACATAAAAGAGTTCTTAAAACAAATATTATATTATTAATTGATATTAAATTCCTAAAAATCTAAGGTTCGGCCAAGAGACTTATATCATGATAGGTTCATCATTAATGTACCACTTGGGGGTCGCTGGGATGTATATAGTAAGTTTATTAACCATATTATATAAAAATACAAAGAGACATTGTAAAAGTGAAACTAATTAACTTAGAGTTAATACTTAAAGATAAGGTTAATATAAGTACCCAAACCTGTCTAAATTCTATTGGTTGAGTGGTTTTCTACCTATCCCCACATTATCCTTTGAATAGTCAACTTTGGAGCCATTGGAAACCGAATATGAATTTATTATAAATTAATATTTCTAGCTTTTCCAAAGGTGCCCCTTACCCATCTTATAAAAAGGGCACTCCTCCTTCTCATTTCTTCACACCTTCAAAGCCTTTTGGTTCGGCCAAACTCTGACCACATACTCTCCCAACATCCCTCACTACAACCTAGAGGCCTTAGTTTGATCAGAAAGCCAACCTAAGGAGCCCTTTTGATCAAATCAAAAGGAAGAACCCGAAGAAGAGGTAATGATTTCACCACCCTTTTCTAAGTTCATTTTTTCTTCCACTTCTTCTTCCTTTGTTCTTACCATTCTAAAATAATAACTCCAGTATCTCACATATACTGTGATGTTATTTTAAGTATGGTACAACCATATTCAGTATTCTATCCACCCTTTGAATAACATGTCACCATACGTGCGTACGTACGGCTTACCGTCTCCACGTCGTGGTGTAATTGTTATTCAATATAATATTATTTGGATGGGTATAATAATGATGTGTAACTCATGTAAATAATAAATATAACATGTTAATGATTCTGTATATATGATATACCATTCATTTATATATTATTTTAATATCAAAAGAATGATATTGTCGCTCGTGCGTACGTACGGACTACCGTCTCCACGAACGCGATGAGATTCATTCTCCATCGTATCCATTCAAGTATAATTATCATTTTATGATTTAAAAATGATGTTTAAGGACTTGATATCATTCTGGATATGAATAAGATACAACAAACATGGCTTATGTAACAAAACATATAAAAGAAAATGAGTAAGTTAACACCCGAAACGAGGATAATTCTAAGATATTATTAATAAATCAATGTTAAAAGATCATATATAATATCATATTAATATATATGATTCTTGTATAATTTAATAACAATTATTTCACCATTATACAGGAGGTTAACCTACCCCAACCAAGGAAAAGTACAAGGTAAGGGTTATTTCACAATCTCTTCATTATCCGAGGTTGTTTATACGTAATAATCTATTGGGATCTCTTTATCATCCACATCCATGTTTCTTAAAAATGTATTTCAAAACATTTTTACTATTTACTAAAATATGAGTTAAAGTCATTTATACCCTTTTTGACTTTTATAAGTGGTTTATAAAGGAATCATTCCGTCATTTTCAAAACAAGGTCCTTTTTAACCTTTTCGACATAATTGAGGTAAGAATTTTTTTTTTAACTTACACGGCGGGTGCGGTTATTTTACGCCGTTATAAAATATTCAAAGCTTTCCTTACAAGATTATAAGAATATTTTCAAAAAAAATGTTTTATTTTATATGGATCTTAAATGATTTCAAGATAAAAGGAGATATTTCTTTAAAAAGAATTTTGATTTCATCTATGTCAACATCCTTTGATGGATTTTAAGATTATTTGAAGTTGATTTATTATGATACAAAACTTCTATATTGTATTGAAGGTTTTGTGATATGTTTGACTGTGGATGTGCTATTTTTATACCATTCATAGTTTATGGTGAAAGTATTGACATTTCGTATGCTAGTTTTAATACGAATGTTTATGTTATGTTTAAACCTTTTCATATGGGAATGCATTGGACTTAATATGTGACGGGTGGAGCCCGCTATAGCTCCTCGATGCATCGGTAGGTCTCATGAGACAAACTAGTGTCTTGGAACAAGGCCTTGACAAAATCTTATTTGTAGTCTTGGCACGAGGCCTTGGCTATGTGGTTATGATAGTCTGGCATTATGCATTCCAACATTATGAAAGTGGTTATTGATTTTTGCATGTGATTATTCGATTAGTAGAATATCCATGTGAATAAGTAAATGGCATTATTTCATTTTATTTATGCCATACCATGTTGAAATTCAAGTTTAAAAGGCTTTTGTTTTAGTTATACATTGCCTTAAATGTTTATTCTTATTTATGAAAGTTTCCGCTATATTGTTATCCTTACTGGGCATTTGAGCTCACCCCTTTTCTATGTTTTATTTTTCCCAGGAAGTGAAGAAGTAAATTATGAATGACCTGCAGGGATATTTTGTGGGGATATGAGTGTGGATTATGGAGACATTATGTTGTTGTAGTAGATTTTCATTTTATGATGTAATGTAAAACTTATGAATATATCTAGTGTTTCCAAGGCTACTAAACCAATCGGTCTTTCGAGATTTGATCTTTCTTGTGATCATGCCAATGTTATGTAATAATGCACCGACTCTGGGTAGCTGGGGTCGGGGCGTTACAGGTTCATCGATCATAGTTCGGGTTGTGATATCATTGAACATTATCTTCTACAATAAATGGTATTGATCATGTTTTTGTTGTTGAATATATTCTTAGGATTGGTTAAGGGAAAATCCCAATGATTATATATCCATTAAAGTGACTGGTATATGGGCTTCATGGGGTACAATTCAACTTGTCTAGAAATCCACATCTTTCTTTTGTATCAATTGGAATTTATTCTAACCCTTTGTATAAACTAATCATATGATCATTATTAACCAACTTTATTATAAACGATTATGATTATTATGACTATTTTAAATTCAATCAGTTATATTACTATCTAAAATAACCAATTAATTCAATTTGTTTTCAATAACTACATTAAATAATAGTACATTTATTTAATAACAAGGAAATTTCATTTATAAAGGATAGAATCGTTGTATTATTACCCCTTAAGGAATTTTACCCCTAATAATTTAAATTCATACATTAAAAATGATGAGAGTTCTTATTCATTACCATCACATAGGGTTCCCAATTTTCCTCCACAAACATGCGGCTCAAGAACAACACATTGACACATTGAGTTGTCTTGTTTCAAAGTTATTTGTCTCAATGATCCAAGATCTTCAACATCTACCCCTTATACAAAATATCATTCTCCAATGGCACCATGTCTATAATTATTACATGTTATGGGTTAGGTATCTACTTCCATAAGAGAGATTCATGAATAACATAATGTACATTATATTGGTTAGTTGGGAGTGATAGTCAATAGGATACCAATTCGATGTAGTAAAGGATCGAAAAGGGGCCATTATATCGGGGACTAAGAATTCCATTCATTGCGAACCTCATACATTTCTTCCATGTTGATATATAGAGGAACACTTTTTATCAATCCTCTAATCATATGTATTATTGATGATTTTCTATATATCCTTTATGTCATATTTTTTCTTATTTCTAATGGCACTGAATGAATTAATCCTTTTCTATCATATATTGGATGAGATCAGGCCACATCACATCGACTATTCAACTTCATCCCATCATATCAGAGTCCAACACCACTTCCCATATAGAGTCTCATAAAGTTTCATTTGAATGATATAATGTAAATTATTGTTATATGTAAACTCTGTGGGAGGGATATGTTGATCACAACATACATATAAATCATTTGAATATGATCACAACATATCCTCTATAGTATTAATAGTTTTTTTATAGTTATCATTCATATTATGTTGATTAGAAGTGCTGGATATTAGTTATATATCCAACATATACGAATTGATTATCCAAAACCTCGAGGTAAAATATAAATCTTGATCAAATTTAATATATATTGGATCTTGTTGTAGTCTTACCACATCACTTATGTCAATCAGAGTGAGTTGTTCAAGAGAAAAGTATTCCTTCTTGGAAATGAAAAATGATAACTTGGTATGGTAATTGACTACCACCAAGATGGATTTATTTCCTTTATATTTCATGGGGACTCATAAGATGAAATTTATGGTTATGTTTTCTAAATTTCATACCATAATGGGAAATGGTTTCATCATATAAATTTATTTCTTCCTTTCACCCATGAGATGTGTGAATACCAAGCATCAAGATAATAATTCCATACACACTTTTTCTCTCATCTTGTTTTCCCACTAGAAATTATTCTTTAAATCTATATACATCATATTCTTCCAAGATGAAAAGAGAAGGTTGAGCTATGTGAATCTTCTAGAACTTCCCTCTATAGTTATTTTTTATGGGTCACATATTTATGATTAAAACAATATAAATTTGTTTTTTTCAAATTTAAACTCTAGATTATTCACTACCTTATTCTACATCATCTCATCATCTTTATTTCCCTATATGATACTATCAATAGTGGATGGTATATTAGATATATGAACATGGTAGGATGATGATCATTTGATTATTCCCATGTACATACTCTGTATGTTTATTAATATTGGATCCTTTGAAATCCTCATCAAGGGTACGGTTACATGATTTTTTCTACTCAGATCATCTTATACTTTTTTCACCTTCACATGATGGTAAAGAATATACCATTCATAATTCATGATCAAGTCTAACAATATCCATTTTCACATATTGACCTCCTTTTGTTTGAATATATAATTGAGGGTTTTTTTCGATTGTGTACATCTCACACTTATTTGCATAGGGATGGTTCCACAAAATATTTATTGTGATGATTAATACACCTAATTCTAGAACATGAGGTGGGTAGTTATACTCAAGGATATTTAACTAGAAGAATGAATAGGAAAGAACTTTTTGATTTTTCCTGGGTACTCATCCAAATACCTTTTTGGATGCGTTAGTGTAAATTAAATTTCATTTCCCAATAATGTGTAATGTGATAATAGATGTAGTGAATAGCCTCTTCTTCAAAAAATTTAAAATTCCATCACATTCATTATTTTATAAATAAATTAATCCTTTTTGAGTTATCATAGATATGGGTATTGAAAATCCTGAAAATTTTATAAAAAATTGATGACAGTACCTTCCAATCCAAAGAAAAAAATTATTCCAATCATACAGGTTTGTTTGGGGCCTCTATCAAGTGCCTCAATTATTTTATAGATCCATAGATATACCTTTGATTTTTATTAAATTCCCCAAGAATGTTATTTTTTCCCTCAATAACTATCATTTACAGTACTTAACAAATAAAAGTTATTTTTAGATGCACTTTAGTATATAATTAAAATTCTCTTCATGTTCCTTATATCATTTATAGGATATATTAATATAATATATTGAGAATACAAAAAACATGTTTAGGTAATAAATAAAGACTATATTTATCATGTCCTTTTTAATTCCTAGAGAATTAGTGGGTCTGAATTGAATTATTATGAACTCATAGTAACTGTAACATGTACAAAAATATGTCTCCAAGATATCCTCCTTATTCACCACTACATGATAATATCCCTACTAAAGAAACACCCTATAGAATAAAAGGTACAAAAGTATCTAATTGAAAAATCAATCAATCAATGATATATGATACATTTTCCTTATCGTGATTTTATTTAGATCACGAACATCAGTGCATATCCACATTGACACATCATTATTCTTGATTAAGAGTACTGGTGAACCCAATAGTGAATCAATTTGTGATATAAACCTTTTACCCAATTTCACATTTAAGTACTTCATTATATACTAAAGTTTAAAAATGAAAATTCGATATGGAATAATGGATATTTTCTATTCCCCAGGTAAAATATTTGTTAAAAATTCAACCTCATGTCTAGGTGGAAGACTAGAAAATCTTTTAGTAAACACATCATAATATTACATAATAATCGGAATGTATTCATGGATGATATTTTCCTTAGTCAAAATTATTTGAGAAATATAAACATTCTCATAAGGAAATAATATTCATTCTTGATATCATGTTTCTAATGGATATCTACCCTCTTCCTTATACTTGTATAGAATTATATTGTAATTAATTATAAGGTGGGTGAATAATATCATTTATAAATTTATATAGGATTAATATAAGGAAAAAAATCCATACCTAGGGTATAATGTTATTATGCTAAATGGATAATTATATGATTTTCATTAAATAAATTCCCTTAAATAGCAACTTCTGATACAATAATCAATGATGTTTCCCATAAATATATGAAATAATTTGAGGGTGGTGACTCAATGTTCTTAGAAAGTAGACAAGATATCATAATATGTAATGAATTGAAGTGAAACATTACATAAATAGCTTTAGATTAGTGGTTACATGTACTTTATTCATCATGATCCATCATAGAATATGATGTTCTTCATTCCCTTTCTCATGGACATTATTGGTTCCTATCAAGATTGTAATCCCTTGGAATAGTGTATTGGCTTGAATAATTCACAACATCAACAAATTTATGGTATAAAAAAATCATGGTACTATTTATTAATCATTAATTTTATCTATTATGTTAACAAAACTCTTCAATGTTGTTCTAAAATTAAATATATGATGCCAAATTATTCCACACTAAGAACATCTCTGTGTCCCATTGTGACATTTCCATTTCTTTAACTTACAAAAAAATTACATGAAGAAAATTTAATCATCTTTCCTTTATCATCTTTACCATATGAGAATCCTTGATACACCATTCTCCCCTTTTATGTCATGTTATGAAATTCGTCTATATTCATGTTTTTAATGTTTTTTTATGATTTCTATTTTTAATAACAAACATTTTAATTTAAAAAACATAACCCCTCAAGAGTTTGAAACTAGGTGTGTAGCAAGTACCATTGTCATTCACCAGTTTTTAGTAGAGTCTAGATCAATACATTGTTTTCACGGTTATTACCCCTAGATACAGTTATGAAAAATCCACATCAAATTATAGTGTTTACACATGGGTTCATTTTCATAGAATATAATTACTCTATAGTTTAAAAAAAATTAGGTATATTTACATATAACAAGTATTATCTGTAAGCCTGCCTCTAGAGTGTTCGAACCCAAATCTAAAAAAATAAAATTTTCTATGATACAAACTGTAACAACACATATAAATTATAAACATTATTTCATGATTTATAACAAAAATGAACACATAATAGAATCACAAATGGTCATTAAGCCTACTATATTTTTGAAATTTGATTTACAGGAAACCAAATTTTAACAAGAATAACATTAATTAATTGAGAATCTTTTAATGCATGTAAAGATCTGGTGTTCTTCTAAAACTATATGTCACGACCCGCCCTCGGGGCCCGTGCCGTGACTACCCCAAGCCCACCTTGCAAAGTCCAGGGGCTGGCGACTAGCACCAAGGCGTAAATCCCAACAAAAAGGGAAGGCATTGCCTTTGAAAAGTAAACAAGCACCACAGAGTAAGCAAGCGGAAAAGTAAACACTAAGTAAGAACAGAGTACAACTGAAAGTGCGGAAAAGTAAATGGGCCAGTACACAAAACCAAACTGAAAGTAAAGTACAACTCGAAAGGGAAAACAGTAACTGAAAAGTAAAAGCCGCTACACCGAGCTGTCCACTGGAAATCTCAACTGAAGGGTGGGTACAGATAGCTCCACTGCTCCTCGGGTCCCGCCGTCCGCTCTGAGCACGTTCCGCCCAGTGGTCCACCTCCAGGTACCGTCCTGCTCTGCAAGCCTCAACCACGATCAATGTTGTCCGTCGACTGCAACCAACACAACGTAGTGCGGGCATAGCTCGTGCAGGGGTGAGTATAAGCTACTCATTAGGGACCCCGAGACCCCTGAAGGTCTCCCAAAATCCACAAAGGATAAAACACAAAGGAAGATACAAACATGAAGTAACAACCGACACTGCTTAGGTATATGCCCATACATAAACCTAAGTCATCAATTCCAATACGCTCCCACCTCCGAGCCCAAGTACAACTCAGTCCACACAGGAAAGTAAACGTATCCCACACAGGAAAGCAAAACGAAATCCACACAGGATAGCACAACTCAATCCACACAGGAAAGCAACAGGATTCAGCTCACACATGTATACTTATTCGAAAGACGATAAAGATGATCTCTGATCCATCTAAGTCGTCGGACCCAAGAAGGATCGATAGGTAACTAACCCCCGCAAAGACCCACACAGGATCGGGCCCACACAGGACCTGTAGGCGCTGGTTCACACAGGACCGCTGAGCGCAATGACCCACACAGGATCGGACCCACACAGGATCGGTCCCATACAGGACCTGTAGCACTGATCCATGTAGGATCGCTGAGTGTTGTAGTCGTCGTCGAATCCACCAAGGATCTTTGTACTGTCGTCGTCGCAGTCACAGTAGTAGTAGCAGTAGCAGTAGCAGTCACAGTCGCAACCAGCACTAGGGTTCCCGCACACAGCAAGCTCGTTCGGGAGGGTCCGCTCCACGAGCCGAGAGGATGATACATCAACTGTCACAAAGTCCAGAGTTGATGTATCCAAAAGTTCCATATCGTCAATAGGAACTCAACGCAACAGACGGCGCGTCGATCGGACGCCCGGTCTGAGAGTTATTAGCTTTTTTGTCCCAGGGGCCCGGCTGGTTTTTAAGGAAAAACCAACCCAACTATACTCCACATGCGTCCAAACCTCGGGCGGAGTATTCCAAAAGATCTGTCTCACTAATAGGAACTCAACAAAGGTGACAGCACGTCAATCAGACGTCCGTAGCTCAAGATATGAGCGTTTCCGCTCCGAGGGCCCGGTTGGTTTCGTGTACGAACCAACCCGGCCGAACTCTAAGTATTCCGAAACCTTGAGTGCGATATACCGAAAAGTCCGTCTCGATCCAAGGATCGCATCGCCGCTGATGGTTCGTCAATCGGAGGTCTGTAGCTCAGGTTTTGGGCAAAAGACCGAAGTCGATTCGAAAACGGGGGGTCCGGGTCCGGGCCGACCCGGCCCGACCCCCCCCCCCCCCCCTGGGTCGGCCCGAACCGGATCGACCCGAACCGGGTCGCCCCGACCCGGCCTGGATGGCGGCGCGGTCCGGCGTGGCGGCGCGGCCCGGCACGGCGGCGCGGTCTGGCGCGGCGGCGCGGCCGGTGCGCCGCTCGGGTGCCACCCGCGGGGGGCAAGGCCCCCGCCCTTCCTGCTGGCGGCGCGGCTGGATGTCGCGCCATGGATCAACGGCCCCCCCATGTGGGGGCCTGCCTTTGAGAAAAACGGGGGGTGCTGCCCCCCTTTGGTGTAACCGCCCCCCCCCCCCCCCCATTATGGGGTGCCGGTTTTGGCCAACCGGGGGAATTAATTCCCCCGGTTCTTCTCTCTTTCGGCCGGCCCGACCAGGCCGGCCGGTCCTTCCTCAACGGGACCGGTTAGGCCGGTCCCCCTTCCGTCTTTCGACACCGGCAGCCTGGCTAGCCTCCGGTCTTCTCGTACTGCCGCGGCCCGGAACCGGCCGCGGCCTTCGTCATCCGGCGCGGTGCGACGGCACCGCGCCCCTCCGTCGCAGCCCCGCTCCGGCCGCAACGCCTTCGGTTTCCTTCGACGCGGCGTGATGACATCGTATTCATGATAATCATTCCATGGCACGGCGTGACGGCGCTGCGCAATATTTTCCTTGTGATTACCGCGTGGTGCGACGGCACCACGCCATCTCGTTCATTCGTAAGAAAATAATATTCAAGAACAAAGGAGGGGGAATTCGGCCGTGTTTGTGCGGTCCGTCCCCCCTCTCATTAGTCGATAACACTTAACATTAATCCTAAAGATTGTCATGCTACAACCAAGAACGAGAAAAATAAATAATCAACAACAAACCCCTACCTCGGTTTCAAGAACGATGATCCTCAACGACCCGCGGAAGACGAGCGTCGCGGTGGTCGGCGTCACGGAAGAAGGACGTCGATGTCGTGAAGCGAGGATTCGAAGTTCTTTGACGAAGATTTCGTCACGGGAAATCATCGCGGAAGATATGACGCGGAAGAAGACGTCGTCGGTGTCACGGGTATGGCGTCGCGGAAGACGGTTCCCGAGAACGTGGCGTTCTTCATCGATGTCCGAATGTTCTTCGCGTTCTTCGTCAAAGTTTGAAGAAGATGGAGAGAATTCTTCAAACCTCTCAAGGTGGCTAGAGAATTCTAACCCAAATAAAATAAGCTAAGGACTTATTTTATTTACACAACCAAACCATTTTGAAATTCAAAGGTTTGAAATTAAACAACTCCACCCATTTAATAACCAAAGTTGTCATGTTCATTAAAAGAGGAGTTTAAGGGAGTTTAAAAAAAAAGAAGGTGAAGAGTTATGCTTCGTGTGGGCCCCACCACACTTAATCCTCCCAAGGGAGGTTAAGTGGATGTGGGTCCCACATCTAACTCCCTTTGGGAGAAGTTAACCAACAAGTTAAAATAAAATTTGTATTCCACAATTTTATTTAACTTATTCTAAATTCCCAAAAACTAACTCTCAACCCGCAATAAACGCAACCTCAGAAAAGGTCTCCTTAATCGAATATCGGCGTTACGAGTTCATCGGTTCCCTCGGAATTTGATTCCGGGCACTGGTTCAAAAGATAGAAATTCCCGCTCGTTCGTTCACTGAACGTACCCGAGCCAAACTTCGGAAATTGATTCCGGGCACTCCGGGCCTCGGAATCAGGTGCCGTCAGAAACCACGTTCTTGTAAAATTACAAAGAAAATTAAGAAAAAATTTCCCTTGAATTTTACGGGTCTTTACATTACTCCCACATCAGGTATTTACGTCCCCGTAAAGATACATCAAAAACTAGGGAAACAAATGAGGGTACTGAGCACGCATCTAAGCCTCCTGCTCCCAAGTTCTCTCCTGGAGATTCCCATGCTGCCATCTGATGCGCACAAGAGGAATCGATCGCCCACGTAGGACCCGCTCTTGTCGATCCTCTATCTCCACCGGGACCTCCGTAAAAGTCGCCCCATCGTCAACATCAAGCTTCCCATGGTCAATGATGTGCGTCGAGTCGTGCACGTATCTCCTCAGCTGAGACACGTGGAAGACGTCGTGCACCCGGTGTAACTGAGGTGGTAAAGCCCAGCGATAAGCCACCCCGCCAATCCTTCTGAGGACCTAGAAGGGTCCGATGAAGCACGGAGATAACTTGTCGCCTCGGCCAAATCTTTGTATACCACGTCGAGGTGAGACCCGCAAGAAGATGTGGTCGCCATCCTCGAACTCTAGTGGCCTCCGCCTCCTGTCAGCGTATGACTTCTGTCGGCTCTGAGCTGTCCTCATCCGCTCCTAGATGACCTAGACCTTCTCTGTCATGGCCTGGACCATCTCCGGTCCCACAAGTGCAGACTCCCCAGGGTCTGTCCAGCACAAAGGAGATCTACAAGTTCGGTCGTACAATGCCTCGTACGATGCCATCCCGATGGTGGAGTGGTAGCTGTTGTTGTACGCAAACTCCACCAACGGTAGGTGGTCCTCCCAGCTGCGACCATAGTCAAGGACACATGCGCGGAGCATGTCCTCGAGAGTCTGAATGGTCCTCTCTGTCTGACCATCCGTCTGAGGGTGAAAGGCTGTGCTCAGACGTAGCTGCGTCTCGAACGCCTCCTGTAACCCCTTCCAAAGCTGGGAAGTAAAGCGATCATCTCGATCGGAGACGATAGATGATGGCACACCGTGGAGCCATACAATCTCCTGAACATAGAGACGTCCCAAGCTCTCCACTGAGCCCTGCTCCCTAATGGGTAAGAAGTGTGTCGACTTGGTGAGTCGGTCAACAATCACCCAGATGGAGTCGTGACCTCTGGAAGTGCATGGAAGTCCAGTCACGAAGTCCATAGATATCTCGTCCCACTTCCACTCCGGGACCTCCAAGGGTTCTACCAAGCCTGCTGGTACCTGATGCTCTGCCTTCACCTGCTGGCAGGTGAGGCATCGAGAAACGAACTCTGCTACAGCCTTCTTCATGCCCGGCCACCAGTGCTGTCGTCTGAGATCCTAGTACATCTTCACCACTCCAGGATGTACCGCCAAAGGAGAAGTGTGAAACTCTATCAGAACATCCTCTCGCAAGGTGACGGGTACCATGGTACGTCCTCTGAAAAGGATTTCATGCTCTGCTCCAAGGGAGAAACCATCAGGTGCATGTTCCAAGGATATCTGTGCACACCGTGTCTCACAGTCAGCGTCCTCACGTTGTGCCTCTCTGACCCGCTGCAGTAGTGGAGGGGTGACTGTGAGATACTGAAGGAAGGTTGCTCCATCTCTATCCACAAAGGATATCTGCAAAGAGGCTAGTTGCTCTGTCGCCTCCTCAAGTAGCCGAATGCCCGTCCTCCTGCTGAGGGCATCGGCTACTACGTTCCCCTTTCCAGGAGTATAGACTATCTCAAAGTCATAGTCCTGGAGGAACTCGAGCCATCGACGCTGTCTCAGGTTTAAGTCCTTCTGCGAGAAGATATACCTGAGACTCTGATGATCAGAAAAGATGGTAAAGTGCTCGCCCATCAGGTAGTGTCGCCAAGTCTTCAGAGCGAAGACCACTACTGCTAACTCTAGGTTATGGGTAGCGTAGTTCTGCTCATGCGGCCTCAACTGACGTGATCCATAGGCGATCACTGCCCGCTCCTGAATCAGAACACATCCGAGTCTGGTCCCTGATGCATCACAGTAGACTACGTACCCTACTCCCTCCTCAGGCAACCTCAAGATAGGTGCGCTGGTCAATCTCTGTCTCAGCTCCTGGAAGCTCTGCTGACATCTGTCTGACCACACGAAGGGTTTCCCCTTCTTCATCAAAGCTGTGAGTGGTGCCGCAACTCTAGAGAAGTCTGGCACGAATCTCCGATAGTATCCAGCTAGTCCCAAGAAACTCTAAACCTCAGTCACGCTCCAGGGTGGCTCCCAAGCTAGCACAGCCTCGATCTTCGCAGGATCCACTGAAACTCCCGCCTCAGAGATAACGTGTCCCAAGAAGTGGACCTCACGTATCCAGAACTGGCACTTCGAGAGCTTACCATAAATCTGGTGCTCTCAGAGTGTGTCTAGTACAACTCGCAAGTGATAGGCATGCTCCTCCTCAGTCGTAGAGTAAATCAGAATGTCGTCGATGAAGACCACGACAAATCGATCGAGGTATGGCTGAAAGATCCTGTTCATGAGAGCCATGAACACTGCTGGAGCATTGATTACGCCGAAAGGCATAACCAAGAACTCATAGTGGCCATACCGACATCGGAAGGCCGTCTTCTGCACGTCCTCGTCTCTGACTCTGAGCTGATGATAGCCTGACCTGGGGTCTATCTTCGAGAACCACCATGCTCCCTTGAGTTGATCAAAGAGGTCGTCAATCCTCGGTAGCGGATACTTGTTCCTCACTGTCACCTGGTTCAGGCGACGATATTCTACACAACGTCGCAAGCTCTCGTCCGCCTTCTTGGCGAACAATATCAGGGAAGCCCAGGGTGAAACACTGGGTCGGATGAACCCCTTGCCCTGCAAGTCCTCCAACTGTACCCGTAGCTCTCGAAGCTCGGCGGGGGCCATCCGATATGCTGGAGTGGATATCGGGGTTGTCCCGGGGTACAGTTCAATATAAAAGTCTACCTCTCTGCGAGGAGGTAGCCCTGGAACATCGTCGGGAAAAATGTCTGCAAACTGATCCACCACTGCAGGAAAACCAGAACTCCACACGTCAACTGCTCCAAGGATGAGGCTAGCCAACTGATGAGTGATGGGCTGTCCTCTCCTCCGCGGAAGTCCATCCTGTGCTGCAAAGGCTCCCTTCTCGCCGGTGAAGGTGAACCTGCTCCCGTCGGTGCGTACACATCGCACCTTGCGCCTAAAACAGTCAATCTGTGAATGGACCGTAGATAGCCAATCCATGCCCAAGATGACGTCGTAAGGCCTCGACGCTGCTAAAAGAAGATCCCAGCCGAAGCTCTCACCTCCTAGAGTAAGCTCACACTGCCGGCAACAGTGCGTAATCGTCGAGTCTGCTCCCATAGGAGTCTCTAGCCGTAAGGATTGAGCTAACGGCTCTGTCGGAATCTCTGAGCTCCAAACAAGGGCAGCGGCTATGAAAGAGTGACTCGCTCCTGTGTCTATAAGTACTGCAGCAAGGGTGGAATAGACACAGATAGTACCTCGAATCATCCCAAGTGCACCGTGGTCGTAGGACTCTACTGCCTGGAGTTGTGCCTATCTTTGTCCGCCTGCTCCCTGTGGTCGGGATGGACCGCCTGGTGGTGGTGGTGGCAGAGCCTCAAAGCGTCGCCCACCACCTGCTGCTCGTCCAGCTCCTATGGATCGTCCACCTCCTCCCTACGGACCGCCACGGTCGACCCTCTGCCTCTGCCTCGGTGGTCCCTCAACCATCTGCTGCTCCTCGGCACGGCGGGTCGGGCAGTCACGAGCCATGTGGCCATACCCGCCGCACGAGTAGCATTGTCTGCCTCTCGAAAGACTGGCTCCATGCTGTGTGCCCCGCACTGCTGATCCAGTGTCCTGAGGTCATCTGCTTGAAGGTCTAGTCTGCCTAGACCCCTGAGTCATCCGTCGACTGCCTGCTGCAGATGACTCTGCCACGTGTCGCCCTGTGGTGGGTCTCTGTGCTGGTGTAGACTCAGCAAGGAAACTCTCGATCAAAAGGGCCCGCTCCAGTACTCCTGTCTGAGTCAGTATGCTGAGGGAGATCAGCGATGCCCTTATCTCGTGTCTCAAACCCTGCTCGAAGGTCCGGGCCCAGAAGAATGGGTCCCGTACCATGTCGGTCGAGTAGCGCGAGAGATCAGTAAATCCCGCCGAGTACTGAGCGACCGTCATGCTGCCCTACCGCAGCTGAAGAAGCTCCTGGATACGCACCGCACGAAGGGTGGCTGGGACGAACTCCGAGCAGAAGAGGCTCTCAAAGTCCGTCCAAAGAAGAGATGCCTCATCGTGCACCTGGAGCATCAAGCTCCACCATCGTCCTGCTACTGCGTGCAGTAGGCTCGCAGCGAGGATCACCATGAGGTCTGCAGGTTTCCTCACTAGCCTAAAAACTCGTACCACTGCTTCCAGCCAGTCCTCGGCTGCCTGGGGGTCCGTCTCCCCACGAAACCTGGGTGGTCGCTGGCGCTGAAACTCATGAAGTGCGCTGAGGCGACGTGCATCGTCAGCGGCTGGTGCTGGAAGTATCGGTGGCTCGACGGGTAGAGCTACCGCCGGTGCCACTGCTGACAAAGGGCCCTGCACCGAGGCCTCGTCGCTCGGTGGGCTATCGTCACGTTCGACTCTCGGAACCCTAGCTGGCTGCCGTCGTGGGGCCATCCTGAAAAGGAAACAGGTGCGCCATGGTCAGAACAGTATACCTGGTGAGATGATATAAAGTAATCACAAATAAAACTTTGAAACACACACGCAATCAATGTTTTCATGCATTAAGTCGGAAATCAGTTGTCAGGGTCCTGGTGTATGGATACGTCGGCCGCCGCACCAACACTGGACTCCCTGGACTGATAACCACACTTAATACGCTAAACATTATTGCTTCACATAGAAAATATCAGAGTTCGCGGTAGAACCGAACTCCTCTGATACCAATTTTCCACGACCCGCCCTCGAGGCCCGTGCCGTGACTACCCCAAGCCCGCCTTCCAAAGGCCAGGGGCTGGCGACTAGCACCAAGGCGTAAATCCCAACAAAAAGGGAAGGCATTGCCTTTGAAAAGTAAACAAGCACCACAGAGTAAGCAAGCGGAAAATTAAACACTAAGTAAGAACAGAGTACAACTGAAAGTGCGGAAAAGTAAATGGGCCAGTATACAAACCCAAACTGAAAGTAAAGTACAACTCGAAAGGGAAAACAGCAACTGAAAAGTAAAAGCCACTACACCGAGCTGTCCACTGGAAATCCCACCTGAAGGGTGGGTACAGATAGCTCCACTGCTCCTCGGGTCCCGCCGTCCGCTCTGAGCACGTTCCACCCAGTGGTCCACCTCCAGGTACCGTCCTGCTCTGCAAGCCTCAACCACGATCAACGCTGTCTGTCGTCTGCAACCAACACAATGTAGTGCGGGCATAGCCCGTGCAGGGGTGAGTATAAGCTACTCAGTAGGGACCCCGAGACCCCTGAAGGTCTCCAAAAATCCACAAAGGATAAACCAAAAAGGAAGATACAAACACAAAGTAACAACCGACACTACTTAGTATATTCCCATACATATACCTAAGTCATCAATTCCAATATGCTCCAACCACCGAGCCCAAGTACAACTCAGTCCACACAGGAAAGTAAACGTATCCCACACAGGAAAGAAAAACGAAATCCACACAGGATAGCACAACTCAATTCACACAGGAAAGCAACAGGATTCAGCTCACACAGGTATACTTCTTCGAAAGACGATAAAGATGATCTCTGATCCATCTAAGTCGTCGGATCCACGAAGGATCGATAGGTAACTAACCCCCGCAAAGACCCACACAGGATCGGGCCCACACAGGACCTGTAGGCGCTGGTTCACACAGGACCGCTGAGCGCAATGACCCACACAGGATCGGACCCACATAGGATCGGGCCCACACAGGACCTGTAGCACTGATCCACGTAGGATCGCTGAGTGCTGTAGTCATCGTCGAATCCATCAAGGATCTCTGTACTGTCGTCGCAGTCACAGTAGTAGTAGCAGTAGCAGTAGCAGTCACAGTCGCAGCCAGCACTAGGGTTCCCGCACACAGCAAGCTCGTTCAGGAGGGTCCGCTCCACAAGCCGAGAGGCTGATACATCAACTGTCACAAAGTCCAGAGTTGATGTATCCAAAAGTTCTGTATCGTCAACAGGAATTCAACGCAATAGACGGCGCGTCGATCGGACGCCCGGTCTGAGAGTTATTAGCTTTTTCGTCCCTGGGGGCCGGTTGGTTTTTAAAGCAAAACCAACCTGATCGTACTCCACCTGCGTCCAAACCTCGGTTGGAGTATGCCAAAAGATCCGTATCACTAAGAGGAACTCAACAAAGCTGACGGCACGTCAATCGGACGTCTGTAGCTCAAGATATGAGTGTTTCCGCTCCGAGGGCACGGTTGGTTTCGTGTACGAACCAACCTGGCTGAAGTCTAAGTATTCCGAAACCTTGAGTGCGATATTCCGAAATGACCGTCTCGATCCAAGGATTGCATCGCTGCTGACGATTCGTCAATCGGAGGTCTGTAGCTCATGTTATGGGCAAAATACCGAAGTCGATTCGAAAACGGGGGGTCCGGGTCCGGGCCGACCCGGCCCGACCCCCCACCCCCCCCCCCCCCCCTGGGTCATCCCGAACCGGGTCGAACCGGGTCCGACCCGGCCCAGCCGGTGGCGCGGTCCGTCGCGGCCCGGCACGGCGGCGCGGCCCGGCACGGCGGCGCGGTCCGGCGCGGCGGCACGGCCGGTGCGCCGCTCGGGTGCCACGCGCGGGGGGCAAGGCCCCCGCCCTTCCTGCTAGCGGTGCGGCTGGATGTCGCGCTGTAGATCAATGGCCCCCCCTCGTGGGGGCCTTCCTTTGAGAAAAACGGGGGTCGCTGCCCCCCATTGGTGTAACCGCGGCCCCCCCATTATGGGGGGCCGGTTTTGGCCAGCCGGGGGAATTAATTCCCCCCGTTCTTCTCTCTTCCGGCCGGCCCGACCAGGCCGGCCGGTCCTTCTTCTACGGGACCGGCTACGCCGGTCCCCCTTCTGGCTTCCGACACTGGCGGCCTGGCTAGCTTCCGGTCTTCTCGTACCGCCGCGGCCTGGAACCGGCCGCGGCCTTCATCGTCTGGCGCGGTGCGATGGCACCGCGCCCCTCCGCCGCGGCCCCGCTCCGGCCACGGCGCCTTCGGTTTCCTTCGACGCGGCGCGACGGCATTGCGTTCATGATAATCTTTCCACGGCGTGGCGCGACGGTGCCGCTCAATATTTTCCGTGTGATTCCCACGTGGTGCGACGGCACCACGCCATCTCGTTCATTCGTAAGAAAATAATATTCAAGAACAAAGGAGGGGGAATTCGGCCGTGTTTGTGCGGTCCGGCTCCCCTCTCGTTAGTCGATAACACTTAACATTAATCCTCAAGATTGTCATGCTAGAACCAAGAACGAGAAAAATAAATAATCAACAACAAACCCCTACCTCGGTTTCAAGAACAATGATCGTCAACGACCCGCGGAAGACGAGCGTCACGGTGGTCGGCGTCACGGAAGAAGGACGTCGATGTCGTGAAGTGAGGATTCGAAGTTCTTTGACGACTATTTCGTCGCGGGAAATCGTCACGGAAGAGATTACGTGGAAGAAGACGTTGTCGGTGTCGTGGGTATGGCGTCGCGAAAGACGGTTCCCATGAACGTGGCGTTCTTCATCGATGTCCGAATGTTCTTCGTGTTCTTCGTCAAAGTTTGAAGAAGATGGAGAGAATTCATCAAACCTCTCAAGGTGGCTAGAGAATTCTAACCCAAATAAAATAAGCTAAGGACTTATTTTATTTACACAACCAAACCATTTTGAAATTCAAAGGTTTGAAATTAAACAACTCCACCCATTTAATAACCAAAGTTGTGATGTTCATTAAAAGAGGAGTTTAAGGGAGTTTAAAAAAAAAGGTGAAGTGTTATGCTTCGTGTGGGCCCCACCACACTTAATCCTCCCAAGGGAGGTTAAGTGGATGTGGGTCCCACCTCTAACTCCCTTTGGGAGAAGTTAACCAACAAGTTAAAATAAAATTTGTATTCCACAATTTTATTTAACTTATTCTAAATTCCCAAAAACTAACTCTCAACCCGCAATAAACGCAACCTCGGAAAAGGTCTCCTTAAGCAAATATCAGCGCTGCGAGTTCATCGTAGCCTCGGAATTTGATTCCGGGCACCGGTTCAAAAGATAGAAATTCCCGCTCGTTCGTTCACTGAACGTACCCGAGCCAAACATCGGAAATTGATTCCGGGCACTCTGGGCCTCGGAATTAGGTGCCGTCAGAAACCGCGTTCTTGTAAAATTCCAAAGAAAATTAAGAAAAAATTTCCCTTGAATTTTACGGGTCTTTACACTATATAGGATAACTTATTGACCTACATAAGAATAATGAGAGATATAAATCCTAGTCTGAGAGTATACAATGAAAAGCATAAGGTAAATTATTATATGTGATCCAAGAGGAAATATATGTAACATAAGATTTTTGAGAATCATTACATTGAACAATGATGCATGATATAACATGACAACAAAATGGAAACCTGGGAATGTGTTGAAAAAATAAAGAATATTATAAACATAAGTTGAGGATAACATCCATGAAAACATCACATGGTGGATAGAGTCCCATAATGGATTATTATTAGTCCCTAATACCATATACGACCTCTTAAGAGACTAATACATTACCCAATGAAATGTAGTCCTCTATGGTCACACCCACTATATCATTTACATGATCATGTATTCCACCTTGACCATTCTACATGAAGAAATATTTCTTCATATTTTGTCCCATGATTATGGAGTGTGGGATACAAACATAGAATCACGAAATAAAATAAGGATAGTTACACCTTAGTTAATTCAAAAATTTGGATATGGGGATGTTTATTCCGAAAAAAACATTTGGTATGGAATGTCACAACATAATTTGGGAATCAATACTTGGGTACATAATGATTCATTAGAATATTTCGTGATAGTGAAAGGGGTATCTCATAACATAGATAATAATAAGGGAATTATGAATGTTGTGAAAAAAATATATCCCAAAAAATAGAAATTTGAAATAAAACATAAAAATATAAAGAAGTTTCTTTAGTAAATAGAAGAAGGATTGGATCCCATACCTTGGAGATACACTTCTAGAAACATGGGAGAAGCTTCATTCGGGATTGGGAGAACCTTGTGAGGAATCTATAATGGATTGTTCTATATAGTTTTGTGCTCATATATTTTTGAGTAAAGTGTAATGGATGGATTGGAGGGTTGATATATAAAAACATATTAGAATTATTTATTATTTTATAATAATACATTTTTAAATTTATTGGACAATGTAATAATGAAAACCTTCCCACAGGTTTCCTGATGATTTATTATAAATTGGAGTGGGGTTCATTATTTTATATGTCTATGAAATAAACTAATTAAAAAAATATAGTGTTATTGAAGATAACTTTTTATAATGTGTATATGATATATGGTGGTTGTAGTTTATGATAGGAGGAGGGAATGAGGTTGATGTGATTAACATTCACGAAACCATAATACTCGGGTTATGTGATGAGGTGGTGATATGATGTTATTTACGGATGTTATCAACAGATGGTAAACCTCATAAGGTTTGAAAAGGTAGGGATGAATTCTATCCTATATCGGGAATTGATGGATATGATATGAGATGACATGAAATAATTGGGAGCATGGTATGTTTTATGTTGGTGTGTGTGAGTGAAAAATCAGTGGGGATGTGGTTGTGCGGTGCCTTCTTTATATTATTTCAATAATATATTATTATATATGGATGTATATTTGGTATGAGTTTTATATAGATTGTTGGACTGGATGGTTGACCTACTTAGGATCTTTTTTGATCCATTGTTTATTAAATGGTGGATCATATTCTCTTTTCATATATGTTTGAGAAACATTGTGTATGATACTATTGATTTTACATATTATTCTCATCCAAAATATATATATTTAAATTTTTTGAGGTCATTATGGAGACTTCCTAGAACAATCTAGACTGTACTAGATTGGATATTGATGTTTTCTTTAATTTCTACTATAAGATTGTTTCTCGTACATTACATAAAGAATTTTATTTTTATTGATTAATGTTGTTCATTTATTCTGAGATTTTTTATCTTCCCTTTTTTTATTTGATGGATATTTTTTGTGGTTGAAATTATATATTATGATCCTATATATCTATAGAGGTTAATTCCTCCCATACGTGTGAAATTATTTATTCCCTCACTATAAGTCACAAGTCTATTCTCTATAAGATGTGGGACATGGGGGTTATTATCTCTCTTCCTATATTGAAAATGCAATAGGGATACCATTAGAGGTAGGGTTCATGAATAATATGTTATTACAATTATTTATTTTTATCATTTTCTCATTTTTAATCCTTCATTAATTATTGCACATCCATTAAATGTTTCCCTATTTTTTAATAATATCATATTTTCATTATTCTGTGAATTTATCATTTTGAAATGAAAATGTCATTTATCCTTATTTTAATGAGACAACATAATTTCATTATTTATATGTGTTCAAATAAATATTTAATATAAATTTATGTTCAAAATTGAAAGGTTATACATTTTTTTTCATGATACATTATATGGGAATTATATATGATGAATGGTGAGCCAGGGATATAGTTCTCTAATGACATGGGTAGTAATTTTTTTTCCAATGAAAAAATGTTGGAGACAACTAGTTTGGATACTCTTGATGAAATGGTAATGTAAATGAGTTAACATGGGTGATGAATTTTATGTCTCATGATTCCATCATAAGATTTTATATTATTTATATGGTTTTAAATGGTTTTATTTAATATAAGGATTATTTCCCAAAATGTTTTTCATGATTGACCTCAATATTTATTGTGAAAAGGTAAATTATTTTATGGTTTTTCTTATTTCAAATGGACTAATTATTTTTAATTTTATCATTTCCCTAATTGATATTTTTTTCATACCATGTTTTAAAATGATTTTATTTTATTTTAAGGATGTTGTGTAACTATGAACTGGTCTATAATTTTATTATATAGACTTGTCTTGAATAAATAAAATATGTCAATAATTAAACTAGAAAATTGACATCATAACCTATTTTTGTAGAAAATATCTACTGTGTGTGGATGTTCCAATTATTTATGTATGTAATTCTTAAATCACAAAAACTCTAACCTTAAATGGCCATGAGAATATAAAAAACAAAAATCATTGATATAAATAATATAATTATGGTTTTATTATATATTATTTTTTAGAAGTATAGATATATTTAATAGTAATAAAATTTTCAAAAAAACATTGTTTTTTTAATATTAAATTTATTATTTTTAATGAAAGGAGATAAGAAGGTAACTCAAAAATATATTGAAAACTCAGTACATTGGTCAATTTTATCCTTCTAAAAAATTATTCCTCTAGAATCAAAGATTAATTTTTTTCATGGAACAATAATATAACTAAAATGTAAGAAGAATTTGGTAGTGTGAAGATGTAAACATATTCACAAGTAAACTAAATAAAAGTAGTGGTATGTAAAGGCTTCATATATATCCCTTTTATAGGTGAGATTGAGTGATTATTTTAAAAATTACCCATTCATTAATATATAAGGAAAGAAATTTCTATGAAAAGTATATCCAAAAAAAATTAATTGAAAATGGATAATTTTTAGTCAGGAAATCCTTCATACACAATCTAGAGATAATATTTTTCATTTTTTTGGACTTTATCACTTAGTTAATCCATTTTACAACATTTTACATTTTTTATTGTCAATCAGAATTTACCTTAGTAGAATAATTTATAACTAAAAATGAAATTGAAAATTTTACTAAACTTTTATATAATAATTAAAAATTAGGACACTATTTAATGTAAAAAAATTTCAAAATATGATTAATTTATCTTTAAAAACATTTCTTATATATAATGAATATTTTTATAAAAATATAATTTTAAAATAATTAAGTTATCTTCATAATTTTCAAAATAAATTAGTCATTTTATATGTTTTCCTTTATTTTCATAAAAAATGAAACATTAAATTTCATTCAACATTTAATAGTGCTCGATTAAAAGAAAAAATATGCAACACTTATACAAACAATAATTTCAAAATTTTCACATTTAAAAATTTTATAATATTAATTATATCCCGTTAAATTAATTTTTTATCTTATAAAAATTAATTTTTTATAAACTCATAGGAATTAGGAAATATCCTTGAATTTTTTGAATACTTGAAATTATTCTTTGACAATAATAAAAGTAATAATATGGAATAAATATTATACTTTTTTATTTAAAAAAATGATTTTCTATTATCTTTTCATTTGTTCAAAATTTATTTATTATTTATGAGTTCTATTATTTTCAATAATTTACATGAAATTACACAAATACAGTATACCTAATTTATACAATTATATCCTATTACCACATTTTTAATGACAATATTTCTGATATCCATATGTGCAATGATCATAAATATAATAGTTAGATTTTATTACTGTACGTAACAATAATTAAATCATTATTCACTTTAATTTACTTCTCTATAAGAATAACTATTATAATTATAATTATTATAATTATTTAATGAGTTTTTATCATATTTATGACCTTCTTAATAAACTATAAGTATCAAGATAGAATTTACTTAGTATCTTTATTTATATTAAAAATTATTCCCCCTTTATTTTAATTGATGATGATTCAATAATTTCCCCCCAATGTTCTTAATGATTATAACATATTATAAAATATTATCTAAATATAATTTATCATGGATCAATTTAATTCATTATTTGGGAAGAAAACATTTATCCAAGACATTATTTATTTAATGGAAAAATCATTATTAAATCATAGGGTTATACTGGTTCTTTCATTTTCATGAATGGTCTTATGGGGAAATAATTTCAAGAATGGGACCCGTACATAGTGGATGTCTATGTAATATACTATGGGTCCCTAGGCCTTCCATGAAATAAATTTATAGATCATAATGTGTCATAAATTTGAAGATGAGTCGTAATATGACTTAATTGTGATGGAGTTGTGTCACATTTTTGTAAGGAATGCCATTCCACATGATTTGTATAAAAATGAATATTCTATTATCCAAGAGGGTCAAATAGTGACATGTCTAACCATTTTCAATAAAATTTAATTTTTTTACCCTTTAATAAATGATTTAAGCCCTAATTTCCACATGTGTTCAATACTTCAACTCTTTAATTCCTCTTCCCTTCGAACTATTCTTAATTACACCATTTGTTATATTTCAATCGGAATAACTCCTAGATACTTCATGAAAATCACACTCAGGTGATTCTATTCTACCTTCTTGGCCATAATCCCTTATTATAAATGGGTTTTCAACAGCATTATATCCATTATGGCCATGTTTTTTAATTTGTATGAATATATAATGGGAGTTTTGATGTTTAAGGCTTCATTTTTCTTGAAAAATCCATTTTTCATCAATTTTTATATATAACTGTCATTTGATAAAAGTTTACTGATTGATTTTGGTGGTTCCATAATCACTCATAAATCTAATAATATTGAATTATTTCTTAATTTAAGAAGGTGAATTAATTTATTTAGAAGAATATTTCATTATCATTGTGGAGTGATATGTGAGATATAATTATTTTAACTGAATACCTATATATTTTAATGAATTAATGGATAGTTAAAATAAAAATTTAAATAAAAAAGAGTTAAGAATTTTTCATTTTCAATAAAATGAAAATTTAAAAAATGGATAATTTATAATAAAAATATTTCATCAGAACCCTATGTTATTATATTAGGAACCAAAGAAATATACTAGTAGAAAAATCATAGAATCCTTTTATTGTTATATTTGACTATGAATTATTGTATAGTTTTTTTATTGGGCCCTTGTGGGGGTGGTTAATTTGTTAGTAGAACACTTTTGGGGGACTTAATTGATCTTGTATTAGGTTAGTATAAAGATACTAAGATTCAATGACCTAATCACCATAATGAACATATCATGATTATTATAAAAAAGTGTATGTTCACATGGACTAACAATAATATATTGAAATGATATAAACCTTTTCACTTGTTTATTTCTATTAAAATGTTTTATGAGTACTTTCATGTACTTTATCATCAAACTAGTATGATTTGGTTTTCTAAAAATATTGACTCATGATATACATAGTGCAATTCAACTATGATTATTTTTCTAACACGATACACAAATATATGTGAATATGCATATATTTTATGTTTTATGAGTTTAAAATAATGGTTCTTCATAACGGTGGTTTATTTACATTACATTTATATTCAATATTATAGGTTGTTCCTTGGTTTTACTGGTCCAAAATATCTCAATGAGATGCATAGTGTAATTTATTAATTTTTAGAATCAACATATACTAATAACATGATATTGTATCACAATATATGATTCCAGTATAAGTTATACTCTCTTTACTTTTGGATCATGGGTTGAATGTTTTTATTTTAGTTTGATGTTTTTATTCTTATTATTATTTAATTTCATAAGTTTTGTTATATATTTTGTGTATCCATGATGTTTCTATGTTATGATTATTTAATTAGATGAAATGTATATTAACATATTTATGCATCCTGTCATGTTCACATTTAGTATCTATTTATTGATTTTTTCGGAAAACAGATTCTAAATATTTAGTTCCTGATGCTCATACCCTTTTCTCCATCTTGTTTTTGAAATAGTATTCTCATTGGACATGGTGATGGGAAAAGTCAGGTACATGGATCTAAAGTACCCTTGGATTGTTTTTGAATAAATTATATAAGATATAGGTTTTAAAATTTTGATTATTTATATAGTTAAGGTAGATATAATTTAATATTTTTGTAACTTGAGAGGTAGGAATTAAAAAATTACAATTTTTTTACTGATCCATGTGATCTCAAGATATTTTATGATTTTCTAATTCTAAATCATGGTTGATTTTACTATTTCATTATGGTAGGTATCATGGGATCATTACCATTCACATAGACTATTTATTATAGAAGGATATGATTTACAGTGTTATCTTATTCAAGAATTATGTGGTTGTTCAAGGAATGTTTACGGTTTTTATTGATTTTTATTATCTGTTTAAATTTTTTTCCAATCATAAATTTATTTTTATATATTATAATTCCCCCAATTAAGTAATCATTATAGTGTAATAAATGAATCTATAGATAAACTTCCATGAGAAAATCCTACTATGGAATATAATCTTATTAAAACTATAGTATGAATAGAAAAATATATGGATCAAGGAGTAGGATTTGGTCAAGATCTTGTGAAACAATATGGTGATATTATGAGTTAGGATAATGGAAATATTATATGTTTCTTCATAATCAATATCCTTATTTGTGTTGAAGAAATGGTCCTCGTGAGGCCTTGGATTGGTTAGAAATAATTTAGAGGAATTTTTAATTTCTCAAATTTACAAATGTTTTAAGGTTAAATGTGACACAATTATGCATTAGGACCCTAACTAGAGAAGTTGTGTTGCTATTTTCCCTGAAATAATATATGAGAACCATTAATGAAATGAAATTAATGTTATTTTTACATAGTAATTGTACCATTCATATAAAGTGTTATAATTTCAATAAATATTGAGTATCTATATCAACGAAGTTGGAGAGTTGTGTAATATACAAACTACATTATTGGGCTTGTTAATATAACACATTATGTGGTCCAAAATGGAAAAATAATATAAAAAACTTCTAAATGGACCTCATACCCATAATTTTATCCAACGTGTTCTTATTGATTATCTAAAAATATATATAGGTGGTTGACCAAACATTAATGGTAAAAATAGAACAGTCATGGATATTAAGGTGACATTATATACCTTCATTACATAGCGGTGGTAATGTAATATTTTCATATAAGAAGAAGAAATAATGTGAACCCATAAGAGTGAGTATACGTTTCTCCAATCTCTAGAGATAACTTGTATCATCAGTAGTTAGGGTAGGTGGATCTAATATTTCCAATAAATGATTAATGATTGTTGATAAGAAAACATCTTTTATAGATACATAAATGACATATAATAGTTTTTTTAATTTCGGAAAATTATAATGGTTTTACAATATTATTTCATCCCTATAATGTTGTGATGACTTTTTAGATTATATGGGTCACTCATCTAAGTCTAATGGTTCTATGGTTGCACAAATTGAACGAAAAATTCATGGAGTTTGTAGATGATTTTCATATGGGTAGATTTTGTTGAGATCTATAACATAGTATAGTGTAAATCTTCATAACAATTCATTTATGAGGAAGATACATGCTATAATACATGTCCCTATGCAATTTTATGTGGGGTTTCAAACTTTGAAAGTTACTATTCCCATTACATCAAATATGAAAATTACTTTATTTGACACAAGAAGCTCATATTAATTTATATATTCTTGTATTGTGTATTATTTTGATATTACCTATTTGATGGATCAATATTACATGGAAATTCCCATGACTATAGGGAAGAAGAAGGAATGTGATTTTCAATTATCCTCTTGAATTATTTCTATATCTAGGGGGATCTATATTGAGTGTTTTATATTCATGAAAGCTAACTCATCGATAAATTTTTTAAGCTAGATTTGATAACCAAATTTAATCTTATACTGATTTTTATCATTTAAGATTTACCTTTACTTTCTTATATGGTTAACCTCATGTGTATTATAGGGAATGGAACTTGAGTCCTTAGAGGGATGGGACAACTCTCCGTATGATTATCAAGTTGATATGTCTGATGTCATATTTATTGATGGAGATTTATGAGTGTGGTTTTAGGGTAATATAACTCTAATAGTTAAAGAGTTTCGTAAGGTATTCTTATAAGACCTAATTGGGACACCTCTTGGGTGGGTAGTTACATTATTTATTGACTTAGTGATGATTTCTCAATATATAGGAATTTCCTAGTATCATTTGGAAATAGATGAATTTCTAGAATTTAAAATTTATATAGATGATTTAAAGTATAAGGGGATCATTCACACAAGTAAATGTCTATGGGGATCACGAGTGATTTTTTAAAAGAATACATATAGAAGTCACCACATATAAATTTAGTATTGAATTATGAATCATATGAATATTATAAATAAATGTCCCTTACCCCACATCAGTGAATTGAATTATTAGTTTAATTGTTAAAGGTGTTTAATGATGATCAACCTCTACCCAGGATACAAAATTCTAATGGTTAATGAATCTAACATTCATTGGAAAATATTTAGAATAAGGTATTGGAAATATCAATATTTACTGCTCCCCTTAGGTTTTATTAAATCTCATTAAATTTTTATGGAACGAATGAACCAATTATTCCACAAGTAAATTAAATCCTTCATCATTTTATTTGTTGATGATATTTATTTATATTTTATATCTAATATTGATTATGGGGATTACATATGGATTATATTTTTACCCTATGGGACATTAATATTTATGAAAAAACATTAAATGTATATATTCTAGATCAAAGTGATTATGTTAATGGGTCTTGTTCATATATAATGACATATTATAGTAGATCATAAGATGGTAATGTTTGTTATGTCTTGGAATATCCAAAGAATTTTTTTGGGAAAAACTGTTATAGAAACCCAAGATAAACAAACATAAATAATACATAAATACCACGGTATAAAAAATAACACTCAAAATTATACAGATAACCCAAGTATTGAATGGTTTACAGTCTTGGAGACTATAAATTTAAAATATTTAGTTTAATTGATTTTAACATTTCATCATAAAATAATACACCTATTAGATATTCCATGTGTCATAATAATATTCAGAATCTTGGAAATGAAAATAATAATAATGGGCGAGCTAAAATGATCAGAAAGGAAAACATAATAATGGACATAAATTTTATATCATAAATATATGGGAAAACAAGAATAATGGAAAATTTGTGATTTAAATGAAAAGAAATCAATATGTATTTGCCTTAAGTATGAAATACATACATATAATATCAAAGCATAATAATTTTACTATGTAATGAGAAAATAAATCAAAAAAAATAAGAAAAAGTTCACTATAATGTTTGAATGAAATTTTCATAATCAGGAATGTAATATTTTTTATCATTTTCAACTTTTATTCCCACCAACACATTCAAACATAAAATTTGGATTAGAGATATTTACCATGATAGTCACCCTTTGTGAATAATGATACACACTAACATGTTCACATTACATATCTCTCTCGTGAGAAATAAAAAAATTCATAATACATTGGAGGTAGATTTAGGTCATACTCGAATTATAATCCATTCATTTATGTGCCTCTTTAAAAAATAAAAATCACATCGTAAAATATCACATATTAATAAAAATGGGTTTCGTGATATTATATATTCCATATCATTAAATATAATCAAAAGTAAAATCATATGATACCAATTCATATTCACGAAAATGAATCAATGAAGCAGGCCTATCGTAAAGCATGGAAAAATCATATATCTATGTTTTCGTAGTGCAACATAATGGCTAACCAGGGTGGACTCACTTGAGGAGATTTCTCAATTGGTTCACCAACATAATCTAATTCACCTAAGAAATATTTTTTTATGTTTTAAGTTATTAATGGAATTTAATAAAATAAATAAAATTCAAAATTCAATTCTAAATAACATGAAATTCTAAACAAAATTGAATTAAAGAAGAAAAGACATTCTCCTAGGAGAATTTTCATGGAGTACCTTCATTGACCATATTCAAGTCTCTGAAGTGAACACACAACATAATATATGTGCACACCTAAATATACCCCTATTATGAATGAAATGTCAACATAGTGATCTTCAAGGACACCCTGCATCCACCTCATTAATCATGGGAAAATGGTAGTATATGAAGAAGTAAAGAAAAAGATAACCATAGTGAGGATTACACAAACTAAAATTTTTCTTAAAATTAAGTCAATTAAAATAAAAAAAAGGTCTTGATTTCATGAAATTTATTAGTCCCCATGGATATTCCTCAGTTCAATTACTCATGACCTTGAGTATTGGCATTAATAATGGTAAAATGAGAAGTAGAAAAGATGAAATAATATTGAAAAGTTGGGGAAGAAAATAGGGTGGTTGGGTGGAATAAAAAACAAAAAACAATGAATGAACTAAATTTTATTTAAATAAAATAAAATTGATATTACATTTTATAGAAAATTAAATTAAAAAGAATAAAAATAGAAAAGATAAAAAGAAAATGGTGCAGTAGCTTCCCCTCCAAAATCTTTCCTCTGAAATCTGGATCCTGTTTATCACATCATATTTTAGAATTAGACAAAGTTACCTTATTATAAGATGTTGGAAATTTAATTTTTTTTATGTAACCTCCATATGTCACATTAATTGGACTCACCCATATGATCTTATAGAATTTTTATTAACTATGATGTTTCCTGGATGAGATATCTGTGAAGCTTTCATCAATGTATATCATTCAGTTTCTATCTTAATGGTTGAATAAATCCATGAAATTTATTGGTAGAACAATACCATGAGCCCTATTTCATATACATATGAAATAACCTCATATATAGTTGGGTAGACAGATTTATTATTCAGTTATGGAGGTGGGGTCCATGATTTGCACCTTAACATCTTTTTAGGTTGACTTATTTTTCAGGCCTCAATATTGTTGAATGAGCACTCTCTCAAGGAAAAGAGGAGGAAAATTAAACATGAAATGTTATAGAAAATTAATTACTCACATTGGAATAACATGATAAATGTTATTCCAAAAATACCCTTTTGATTAAAATATATTATAATTCCATATTTAATAAAATTTAACATTTTTTCTCAAAACATACCAAAAATCCAAAATCGATCCATATAAGCTCAAATTGATAAATTGGGATGCTATAATTAATTAAAATTCATATAAAATGGTTTATATATTATCTCTATCAATCCCCCCATATTAACCATTCTTGTACTCAAGCATAAAATCACAACATTGAAAATCAGAGGCAATAATATTTTCATTATTCAGATTCCAATGAATGAAAGTAAAACAATTTTCAATGTAAAATAAAAATTTCAAAAATACACATAAAAAATAAATTTATTTTCCCATTTTACATGGAAAAAATCAGTACATTAATTTTAATTTTTTCCACTAAAAATTGATGAAACTTCTCCATTCAATCATTCATGATCCACAATTCATTATTATTAAACAAGTCAAGTCATTATTTATCTCTCTTGAATCTATTTTCTCATCTCTCATAATAGAATTGAAGTATATTTATTCACATATAATGATAACATGATCCTTATACATAGGTTTGTAAATGAACTACTTTCTCCATGTTGTAAAGGAAAAAAGACACATAAAATGATGAGGAATTTTTTATTAATGTTCAAACAACTCTTATTCTAATGGTTGGTAGGATTTAATTATTTAAAAATTAATGCTCAAGGAAGATGTTTATCTATTAAGTAAAATGCATGATATCAAAAAGTGTAATTAAATTCTCCCTTTAAATGTTACAAGTCCCATTTATCCCAAAACAAAATGTAGTGTCATGATCAAAGTAAATAATGTTGAATTATTTGAACACCCTCTTGATTTTTTTCTAATAATTGTTTTTCTTCATTTTTTTCATTTTTTGGATATTTATACTTGAATCAAGCCTCAAAACCATCACCTGACAACATATGATTTAAATCATAAGTCTATTAGTAGTTATTTTTGGTTTTCCCAAACCAAAATCCATTTTTATTTCATTTTTTATTTTTGTTATGTATAATTTACTATTCAAGACGGGAAAAATAAATAGTACAATAAATTAATAAAATTACCTATCTAATTACCAAAATAACACCCCCGTAGTCTTTCCTTACAATTTATATCATCCATTCCGTCATTATTTCCTTCACCCCAACACTTAAACATTAAAATATCATTAAAATACCAAGAGTAGGGTATAAATGGATAAAAATGGCTTGAATCATGGCTTATATCATAATGGTACTTCATGGTATCTATGGGATAACGAATGATTGGTGTAATGGTGTCATTTTATGGATATTTGATTTATTAAAATATGCCTCATTATTTTTAAATGCTTTTTTCCTAGTCATAGCTTTGACAAGTTTAAATGAAAGTTCCGGTCGGAAAAATGTACCAATATCACTCAAGAAATATTCTCAAGATAAAATAGGAAATACTTGGTTAGGAAATACTCTAGGGGATGAGAAATAGGATTTTGGATAATCACTCATGGAATAAATAATAATAATAAATTAATTAATACTAATTTCATAAATTTAACAAATGAAAAATGGTAGCGACATTTCATTTACATGAGTCAACTAATTCCCTCAAATCAAGAGTCATCATTTCAATATCCACGATTCATTTTAAATATTAAAATTTAAATTTTACATATTCAATTTCATTGAAATTGAAATATAAAACATTCATCATTGGATTCCTAAGAAACTCATGTCTCTTATATATGTCATGTAAAGAAAGAATTCATGTTTGGGCATGCAATTCTTATCATTAATTCTCAAAACAATTTTTGGCTAAAAAATCAGGTGTCTAAAAGATTAAAAAATAAAAATATACCCCCATTCCCTTGAATATTTTACCTTCTCTTCCACTATCTAAGGAATCATTTTTCCATTATGTCCCTATAAAATAGAACTACTTAATTAAGCACAAATATCATGTCATTAAAGCTCAAAATGATAGGAGGGTGTGGGATGTATGCCTGACTAATTCCTATGATATAATTTTAAATATAAATTACTATGATTGAAAATTAAAATTATATAAATAAGGAAAAGGTTAAATCTTGGTTTGATCCCCCATGTGGACCCTGGATTTTTACTACTTCCTATGTGAAGTATAAGCTGTTATCCATAATTTGTCAGTGGGTGGAGTTTCTTGGTCTTCAACCACCACATGTTGTTTATCCCATCATTAATTTCATTATTATTATTAAGGATAATTCCTTGTATATAGTACACTATATCCACCCCCTTTACAATACTGTATAACATTCATGGCGGGGTGGGATGATATGTGGAACCTCCTCCTCCTTCGTTTCTACTTGTGCATCATTTTCTTCAAAATCTAATGGTTTCTCTAGAAGTGTTTCATGAAAAGTATAATCAAAGGGAGATTAAAATTTTAAATTCAAAGTATTAATTTAAAAATCATACCTTTTAATGTAGGTAGCTTGTAGATTTGGCTCTTCAGGAAGATCCACTATGATATCTTCTTGTACTCCCTCTTGTAAATGTTCAATATATCCAGGGATCTCCATGTGTTACTCAATAGCTGCATATTCTTTTCATCATCTTCCTCCAAGGCATAATAATACTTAAAAAAATTTAATAATTCCAAACTATTAGGAGTTATAGTAAAATTAGTTTCAAAAAAATTAAGACAATTTGAGTTTCGGAATATATCATCTCTTAGAATTAGTTTAGCTTTAATATCCTCTTTAATTGAACATACCTCTGGGAGTCGATCTTCACTGGATGGAGGCAGGTAGTCAGGGTACTCCATATGTTCATCAAATTCAACCACTTGGGTGGGTTATTCTTCTTCCAAGGATATAGAGCTATGTAAAGGTTGTTTTTCTTCATCTTTCCATAGTTTGGAGAGATCAATTAGTTCTGCACATTCATTCTCGAAGTTATCAAGTTCAGGTTGATATCTTATATGTGGATCATCAGGAATGTTCTTTTTATTTATCTCTCATTGGAATGGCTGAGCAAGGATGAGTAAATCATCATGTACATCCATATTTATGTTCTCTAGTTCTTAAATTATAGGTATTAGTGGTTAAATTTCTTCCACCACTACCTCATTTTCTTTCACTAACTCAGGGTTGGGTTTCCCCATCAATGAACGAACATATTCAACTGCACTTTAAATTTTACTCCCAATTCATCTTGATTATTATTCATCTTTTCCACCTGGTCATTTAGATCTCTATAATCAGCTTATAGTTCTTGATATTTCACCTGAAATTAATCACCCCATGCATAATAATTTTAATTTTAATACATCGTGGAAAAAATAAAATAAAATAAAGGATTTTTTAAAGAAAAACAATGAAAATCTCTTTAAAATGTGAAAATAAAAAAAAGTAAAGTAAACAATAGATTTTCTCCCTAGAAACAGTGCCAGTTTTGATTCACACCTATTATAGGGCGTGGAAAAGCTGTATTTATATGTTTTATTAGTGTAGTACAATGGATAAACAGGGTTGTCTCACATGAAGAGCTTTATCATTTTATTCACCTATATAATCTAATTCACCTAAGAACTATTTTTTGTTTTATGTTTTATGTTATAAATGTAATTTCTGAAAATAATTAAATGTGATATTAAATAATAATAACATGCAATGATAAATAGAATTTAATTAGAGAGAAAAGTATGTTTCTAGAGTGAATTTTCAGGGGGAACCTTCATTGACTAGCTTCAAATCTACTTACTAAACACAATGCACTATATGTGTGAATGAATTAATCTAACCTAGTTATTAATGAAAATTATACTTAGTGATCACCAAGAAAAACCTCTAAAAACCTCCTCAATTTAGGGAAAATGGTTGCAGATTATGAAGATAAACATTGGACAATCACAGTGACGATTACATCCACTATAAATTATCCGTATAATTAACTCAATGAATATAAAAAACACAGTATCATGTTCGTTAAATTTATTACTCCCCTGAGATATTCTTTGGTTCAATCACTCGTGATAATGAGTATTATAGTTTATGTTTCTAAGATGATAAGAATAAAATAAGAAAAAAAATGAAAGTTGGAGAAGAAATGAGGCAGGTTGGGTAGAAGAAAACACAAAAAAATAGAAACCATGAATTGATTAGAATGTATATAAATGAAACTAAATTGAAAGTAAATTTTAAATAAAACTAAATTAAGAATAATAAAAATGAAATGAAATGCAGAAAATAAAAGGGTGCAGTAGGTTCCCCTCTAGAATATGTCTCCCAAAATATAATGCTTTTTTATAAAGATGTTTGAATGAGCTTAGGGCCCCTTATTATATGATTTTTGAAATTTAATTTACTATGTTACCACTAAATTTCACATCAAATGGATTATACCAGAGGATGTTATGGTATTTATATTGACTATAATGTTTTTGGGATGAGAAATCGAGGAAGCTTACATCAATGAATGTCATTAAATTACCACCTTAATGGTTAAAGGAATCCATAATCTTTATTTGTAGAATGGACCTATGAGTCCTCTTTAAAATTCAGGTATAATCACCTCAATTAGATGTTTTAAGATCAATTTATGTTTATGTTAGGGATGTGGGGTCCATGTTGTCCACCTAAACAAATTTTCAACTTGATTGATTTTTTTAGGCCCCAATATTCTGGAATTAACTCATTTTATAGTAGAAAAAGATAAAGATAATTAAAAAATAAATCTTAAAAATTTAATCACTCAAATTGGATTAATATTTTAAATTATATTCCCAAAATACCCTTTGTGATTAAAATCTATTAAAATTAACGGATTAATAAATTTTCATATTTTTGATCATGACACACCATAAATCCAAAATTATTCTATATAAGATCAAATTGATAAATTGGGAGGGTTTCAAGAATTTAAATTCATATAAAAAATTAGTAAAATGTTATCTCTATCAATCACATTATAATATAACAAAAACGTTTAGTGATGAAATAAAACTCCATTAGAGATGATTCATATAGAGTTAGAGAAGAAATTAGAAAAAAGAATTTTAAAAAATTATTTCATTAAAACTTAGGTCAATTTTTTTAAGCTGGTTTATATAATCATTTCTAATAATTTTTTTATAAACTTTAAATGTGACTGTATTTATAATATTTTGTGATTTAATTTACCTTCAAAAAAAATTTCTAGTAACAGAAAATATTATTAAGAAGAAAAAATATGTTCATTAAAATAGAATCATTTTACATATATAAATAATCATTTCTCCAACCTAAATAATTTTATGATTTAGAAAATATTCTTTTTAAAAACATGGAAATTCAAAATATTATGACCACATGAGATAAAAATAATATCTTTCAAAATAATAATGATAACCCCAATGTGATGGGAAATGATTTACATTGAAAATAAATGTTCATTAGAAAAAATAAGAATGATTTTTAACAGTCCCACACTTTATAAATGAAATAATTATGTAATGATACATGAAGAAAAAAAATTACTCCATATAAAATAAATATATATTATAAAATTATATCCTTATATGTATGATTATAATGAACTTTTAATGATAAGTTTCAATGAAGAGGAGCATAACTCAATAAATGATCATTCATTTATAAAAACAATTACCTTGAGTTTCCCACAACCTATACTTTCTCTATCATCCTATATAATGAATAATAATTAATAAAATTAAATAATATAGGAAATTATTAAAATAAATTTCCATCTACAAACATTATTTATATTACTTAATTAATAATATATTACTTATTTATAGTTATTTTTACAAAAAAAGATTATGATGTTTGTTTTTATGTATCATTAAAATATCCTGGAAATCTAGTCAATTCATAATATATAGTATCATGTTTATCATTACCTAATTATTCATGATATAATAATAATTGCTTTCTAATTATTCCTTAATTCTTATTTTCCTTATATGAATGGAATGAATATTGAATCTAAAAATGGAAACACATTAAACTATTATCAACATACCTAACAACCAAAAATATATATACTAATAAGTGTTTAAAATGTTCAAACCCATTATAAAATCATTAATTTATTTTAAATTAATTTATATTATATAATATCCAAATTATATGACATTCAGAAATTTTTTTTAAAATAAACATTTCAACATTGTACTTGTTGGTGGTAAAAGAAATCTAAACGGTAATAATTTATAATATTTTCATGGGTAAGGGAAGATATTTTTATAATGAATATATCATTTATTATTATTAGTAAACATGTTATAATTATCATATATTCATAATAAATCCTTTTATTGAACAATCTAATATGGGTGGTGATGACAAATGAAATACATAGTTTATAGTTGCGACATTTTAGAAGCAATGATCATTTCTGAAGAAAAAAGGAAAAACATTTCTTTATGGAGGATGTAGTTTAAATGTATGCATGATCAAAGTTTTTATTATTTTTCTTATTAAATAGAATGGATTAATTAATTGTTTTCCAATTAACATAGTGAAATTTTAGTGAATTAATGATAAATAATTCAATATACTAAAAAATTTATATAATATTTGTAAGTATTAGTGTAAGAGAATTTCTATAAGAAATTAATACTCATATGGAATGCTTGCATTTCATCTTGGGAAAATCATTGGAAATAAAATACTTAAGAAAACATGTAGAAATAATATCAAGGCATTGTGATAGGGTTCTCGGTGGTGTAATATGTCATAGTATTAGGTGATAATTTGTAGAGTTGAGTGTAACATGAATTGGTGAGGTTCCCCTATTTAATAAGTTAATGTGATTTTTTTTTGAAAAAACCCATTGAATTTCAAAAATGTAATTTCATAATTAAATAGTTAAAGGAAATAAAAAATGAAAAATGGGAAATGTGGTGAGTTTTTTTCATTCCACACCATGACCATTGATATTAAAATATGTTTTTAACATGTTTTAACATTTTCCCATAATTAATAGACTATTTTAGAATTTTAAATTATTACATTGGTAACTAATTTTTAACCGTAGTAATCAGTTATAATGACTAAAATAAAAAATTTCATTTTTTGGACCCTGACCTTAGATACTCCTTTATTTTATTCATATCTCAATATTGGTTATTTTGGTTGAGGTTTGGGTTGTGTTTCCAATAAAATTACTTGTGTTTTTGTGGTATGTTTCTTCTTCTATACCTATTCATGTTTATTATGAATTTTTTTGGAAGAATGAGGCATGTTGGAGAGTTTGTGATCCCTCAATGTATCTATATTGTGTTTAAAGCATTAAAGAATAATTGGGTGGACTCCCCTAGTGTTTGGGGTGAAATTTTGGAGTTTCATCCAATTTTTGAGCTTGTAAGATTTGAGCACGGATTACCCAAACCCTGCAACTGAACCCTACAATGTTTCATGAGTTTTCCAGAATTATCTGCATGTCTTTCACATGGTTTTCCAAACAATTCATCAAAACTATGCATCCCATTACGTGTTGAATAACTTTTATCCTAAAAAACCCAATTTGGGTTATTCCACCTCCAAAATTAATACATACCTATTGGGTATCGACCATAGACGCCTCCCCCTTCTTCCTGCTTTTATTTGGTGCAATTTTTGGGTGATTTTTCAACAATGGTTGCTGATTCTTCTTGATTTCCCCTTCTCCTATTCCCCACTCTCATTTCATTTCTCTATACTTCCTTGTTTATTATTTTTCTGAACCGTAATGTCATGGTTTTGGGTGTGGGTGATGTTTCTTTTGATTTAGGGAATGAGGATTCATCCAAGAGACCCTAATATCCCTCTCCTTGAAGTTTTATTCCATTCTCACAAGGCTAAGGTAGGTGTTTCCACTTCATTCCTTTCGGAACTCTCTATGAGCACTTGTATATTTTAATTTAATTTTAAAATTCCTATCTCACATCTAATATACATATGGATTGATGCTAATTTTGGTTTCTTATTGTTATAAATTACTAAAAATAGGTTTTCAAATGTATGTTTGTTTAATTCCTAGGCTTTTGGCACCTAGGGTGTTCATTTTAAATGCCTTAGTTTTTGTAAAGTGAAATCAGGGGTTTTTATGAAAGGTTTAGCCTTGTTTTTAGTGTAATGGTATTTTGTTGGTCGTGGAATTGGATTAGTGAGTATTTTTTGGTGATATTATAGATTTTTGGAAAATTTTAAGGTGTTTTAGAAGGGTTTTTATGGTCTCAAGGGAATTGTTTCATGTTTTTTAAATAATAAGGATGCTTGGTAATGGTTTTTAATAAAATTGTGTTTTATGGAAAGGGTTCTTTGAGTGTTTTGTTGGGTGTTTGGTTTCCCATCAGATGTTGTCACATCTATTGGTGAACGAGGTGAACGTGTGGATGTGCCCTCAAATGAAGATGACACATAAAAATGGTGTTCTCACAAAATCTTGATTTCTTAAATGAATCATGGTTTTCAAAAAATGTTGGTTAAAATGGTAGATTTTTTAAAGAAGGATTTAAACAGAATTGTATGAATTATTGCTCAAGTTTTTTGGAAAACATGGATTTTAATGGGCCCTTTAAGGTTTGGAAATTTTTCTTGAAACATGTTTCGGTGTGAGTTGAAAAATATATAAAGGAACATTTGGTAATTATGAAGTGTTTTAATTTGTGTTTGGAACCTAAGTTCTCATTTGTATTTTTAAACATAATAGTGTTGTTTTCAATATGTTTTTGAAAATGTGAGTGCCTGATTGGAAAACCAGAATGTTTTATGAAATGGTTTAAATGTTTCATGGTATGAAAGCCTGGTTGGAAGCTTCATGTGATATGAAATGTATGTATATATATATGGGGCACCGTTATAGAAGGTATATCCCTTAGGGGTAATCATATATTTGTGTATTTATTTTGGGTAGGAAAGTGTTGTGTGATGAGTCACGCATGTGGGGACATTCTATGAACACAATATTACTATTACCACCATTGGTTCCTAGGTTTATATTATATGATCGAGTGACAGTTTATTATTAGCCCCGATTAGATAGGTTGGTACCCTCCTGGAGTTATGGATAGGCCAAGAGGTCTTTTCCACTAGTAATGATATGATAGAATCCATTTGGTTATTGATATAGGGACTTCACCATACGTCGACAGGTGGTTCTGAACTAAGTACATTTAAGGGTTGTCTAGGGATGTTTAAAATCACCCATGGTTATTGATCATATTTCTTGTTTACCTTTTGTTGTACTAGATTCATTTCCACCTTGTTTATCTGGTTCTTTTTGTCACTACCCCAGTTTTCATTGTTTCGTAATTTGGTTATAAAATGACATTTGGTTTTGGAAATGGTAGATATCATGTGATGGATTTTAAAATGGAAAAATAATGTTGATTTATTTTAAATGTGAAAATAAAACTTTTATAACTATATTTCAAATTGTTGTTAATGGTTAATTTTGTAAATGGAAACTCTTGGATTCAATAGTCATATTTGGCATCTCTACTGAGCATTTAGGTGCTCATGCCTATTATATCATTTCAGTTGTAGGTTTACCTTTTGATCAAGCTTCTTAGTGGGTGCTCGTTGTAGATCTTGATTGGTTTAGTGGTTGGAGGTGACCAAGTGGTCACAAAAATATCACGGTAATGGGGTCCCGTTTTCATTTTGGATTCTTTTCATTTGTACTTTGTATCTAGATTGTTTGTTTGTTTATTGTGATTTAGTTGTTCAGCCTTGCATCATTTTTAGATTGTTTGTTTATATCATTGATCCTAGTATTTTGGGGGCTGAATTCATTCCTTTCAGTTTAATGTTTTGATGTCCAGAACTAGTTTCCAGCCCATTGGGATCGGGAATGCCCTTCGGGCCATGCTACGAATCGACTCAGTTGACCGGTTCAGGGTTGACCTGGGTTGGTTCGTGAAAAAATGGTACTTGAGGAGGCTCTCATTATTTGGGTTGTCTTTTTTATGGAGACTAAGGTTTTCAGGGCATAGGAGGTAGGTCACGGGTCAGTTCCTGATCACCACAACTCGTGACGAGACCTGAGTCACCATGGGTAGTCCAGGAGTGATTCCATATCTTGGGTTGTTTTGGGATGAGGAATTAAAATGTAGGCGAAATGATGTCATGTTATGACCACACATGGTGTGGTGGACCATGTGGAGTCCAAGTTCTTGGTTCAAGGTCCTCTTTGTGTTATTCCCTACATGGATCATGGCCACCACCATGTCTCTAGGTTGGGCATAAACACTTTTTTTTCTTTCTGGTAGTCCATTTATGGTTGTGAATTATTTTGGCCATGGTTGTTATGAGCATGTGTTGAAAATGAAAATGGATATAGGAAATGGAAATGGTTTTAAAGAGAAATTGGTTTTGAAATGGACAATATTTTCCCTCAAATTGATTTGAAAATTGGTGAAATGGGTTTTAAAAAAGGTAGTGTTTTTATTTCAAATGATTTGATGTATGTTTGGACATTATAAAGAGATGAAATTTTTGATCATTTGTGTTCCTTCTGAAGGGTTACAGGTGTGTGGTGTATATATAAAGTGCATGTGGGCACTTGTTTGTGGATTAAGTGAGAACAATTGGGTGGACACACATGTGACGGTTCATAGGATTCCATGGATGTGGTTTTTGAATTTGAGATTTGGCTTAATTTTTTCAAAATGGGATTGAATGGAAAAGTGATTTTGGGACTTGGTTTTTATTGGAAAGTGGGTTTTGGGTATTTATAAATTGGCCTTCAAGAAGGAAGCATTTGAATTTTAATGTAATGGAGGTTTTTGGAAAAGTGGGTTTTTATTTTGTTTGTATATGTTTGTCTTGTAAGACCATTGCCCTTGGTTTGGGATTTTTCTTTTTATTGGGTTTGTCTTGATGCTGGTTTTGAATGTGTTTTTCATATTTTTCAGAGTATGCCACCCATAAAGGTTTCCAATGTTTCCAGTGAGTCATGCCTAGTTCCTGGTTCTTCTTGGGTGTTGTTTGCCTTTTGGAGTGGTAGAGGTCTAGTAGAGGTAAGAAAGTGGTTTAAAGAGTCAAAGTGTGTTTTCAGTTGGTTGGGAACTCCTGAGTTTGTTAATTTCTGTGTTGTCTTGGGTTTGTATGACGGTCTGGTTAATGGCTAATGGAGGTCATGTGTTTCATTGTCATGGAAGTTTGATTTGTAGTTGGTGGTGGTATGCTTTCTTGATGGATTCCTATTTGGAGAGAGGGGACTGCAAGAGGAACCTATTTTTCATAAATATTGTCTATTAGTGTCGGCTTCTATATCATCAGACTATTCTTTTTCATTCCACCAATGTGTTCGGTTCAGGAATTCTAATCCATCTTTCAATGTCCCTCTGAGGTCTTGTTATTATGGCGACTGTTCGGGTCACCAAGGAAAGTTATAAAACTACTTCCATTCATGAAAAGAGTGTTGGAAGGGGGTTCTAGTGCCTAAATGTGAGGCATAAGATGCTTCAGCCATCAGATTCCAAGCCTCGGGTTTTGGGGTGAATCTCACACACAGTCATGGGTTTCTGAGGGTGTGAGGGATCTCGGCATGGTCCATGTTTTTTCATACTGGAAACCTTTATAGTTCCCATGATTTATTTTCTCATTGGTGGTGTGTTCGTCACTCTTGTGTGAGGGTATGATGGACTTGTTCTATTATGATTTGAACAGTTTAGTTTATTGACTGTGGCTTTTGGAATTGCTCGTCTTTTTCAGGGTGTGTTTGGTTTGGTGTGTTATGGTTTTTGGCATTGGATGTGCTTGTTTTGTGATAAGAGTGTTTGGGATTGGTGGAGGTTTTGGTTTTATTTCTTCTCAAGGTTTCCCCTAGTTTTATGATTCCCAGCTGGTGTGGATGATTTTAACTCCGAAAGTGTTACTGATCTCCCTTGTACGGAAGGTTGTTGGATCTTGTTTTGGTTTTCCTGAAGTTCCCAGTTAGGATCTATGTATCACTGAGAGGGGGAGGGGTGAATTAGTTATATCTTTTTCTTTTTAAGTTTCCAATTTTTGAAACAACCTTCACCTCTTGTTAAAGAGTTTCTTCACTGTTGAACACACACAACCATAGGAACATAAGATTTACAAATTTCACTACTCAACAAGAGTAGCTACGTCCTTGGTATGCTACGGAAACAATCCAGTACCGCACATTCCACTAGAAAACAATCCTTTGATGTGGAATACAACAATTATTATATACCCTTAAAATCGTGTAGCACTTATAAAACAATCTACAAGTGTGTGTGAACCCTCTTAGTACAAATAGGGAATTATAGTATTTCAATGCTTCTTTACAATTGAACAAGTGCATTCTTTGAAATATAAATCTTCACTTTCTTACCCAGAATCCGGTAATAACTATCTTACGCACAAACGAATACGTGTGAAGAACACATATTTTTTGCATAGCCTTTATGGTACCTTGAGCACAATTCAAATGCCTTGCCCATAAAAATTACAGTTTTGTGCGAAAAACCTTTTTCGTGCAACTTCCTTTTTCACGCAACTTTCCACTTTTCGCACAGCTTCCCACCTTTTCGTGCACCCTTCCTCTTTTCACGCAACCCACTTTCTTTTCACGCAACTCACTTAGTGTAAAATTTTATGTGCACCAGAGATTGGAATTTATTCTAAGTGTTGAGAAATAACAAATGAGAGGGGGTCACCTCATATTTATAGGCATTTTTATCTCCGCACGAAAAACACTAATCCGCATGTAAAACCACCTTCATGCGTGTAAACACTCTTTCATGCAACTTCATATTTCTTGAAATGATCCAATATGTTGATCACCTCATGCCTTTTCCAATTTTCGATCTTCTGATCTCAAAACACCTTTTGCACGAAAAAACTTCATTCCTCTATTTCGTGCACCATGCCAATATTTCGGTCAACCTTCATTCTTCATGAAGCCCATTGATATTTCATGCACCACTTCATTTTTCTTGAATCCCACTCATATTTCATAGACAAAATTGTTTTTTGCGAATCCCGCTGATATTTCGTGCACAGATTTCTTTTTCGCGCATCTCACAGATATTTCGCGCATCCCGTTGATATTTTACGCGGCCTATATTTTTTTAAGCACTCAGCCCATTTTATTGTGCACTACTTGCCTTTGTCATTTTTAGATGTTATGACCATGAATCATGCCTTGTGCACAAAAAACAATCTTCTATCTTGCGTGCAACATCCATTTCTAAAAACACATTTGTGTTGTCTCCAGATTGTCCATTCCTTTATCATTTCATTCTTCACTTCTTCCCATAACCATTCATTAGCTTTCATCCTGAACTCCACTATCACAATATATATCCTTTGATAGACCAGATTTGGAAGCATCGTAATTATAATGGAAAGTACGTATACTTCCCTATCTTCCAGCAGCATCATTCCTTCCAATCAAAAATGTATATAACTGGCATCATACTTTCTCCCCCTTTCCATCATAAGGCTTGCATCACAAGGTCTCATAACTTATGATATTTGTGAAATACATATCAGCAAAGTATCATCTGGTTTAAAATCATTTACAAAGTGAACTGATTTAGCTTCTTTGACAATAAAAAACAACACTCTATAATAGAAAACTCTTTTTACTTCCTTATCCATCAAACTTGGTCCCAAAATTTCCCATTCAGGCACCCGATATGCCTAGTTTCTCAGTAGCCATTTCTCTATCTAGGTATTTGGGAGAGATTTGTTTTATACATGATATAATTTTGGTAAATCAAAGTAAGAAGTTTCTGTGGTGCCCCACCCCCTAGGGTGGTGTGTTGGGGTTTTGAGGATTTCAATCTAGTATAGTTTTGTGGTGGGGGAACCCTCTAATGTTCACCCTTAGTCTTGGGCTTCTTTTTGATCATGAATCAGTCGAGTGTGACCTATATAGAGTGAGTTCATCCCTGGATTCTCATTTTTTTTTGTTAAGGAATGGACTTGAATCTTGACTAGATTTTATATTGATGACTTTTGGGAGGTTTAAATTGTTCATGGTGGGGAGAATTGTCACACCCCGACCTCGAATACTCATTCATTTTATTTATTTCTCAATGATAGATATTTTGGTTGAGGTTTGGGTTGGGTGTCCAATAAAAGCCCCTGTATTTTTGTGGTATTTTTTTTCTTCTATACCTATTCATGGTTATTGTGAATTTTGTGGGAATAAAGTGGTGTGATGGATAGTTTTTTATTCCCTCAGTGTCTCTATATTGTGTTTAAAATATTCATGAATCATTGGGTGGAGTCCCCTGGTGTTTGGGGTGTAATTTGTGGTTTTTTGGTCCATTTTTGAGGTCACATGGTTTGAGAATGGTCTTCCCAAACTGTGCCACCTAACCCTAAAATGTGGAAGGAGTCTTCTAGAACTGTCTGTATGGTTTGTGTATGGTTTTCCAAACCGTCCAGACAAACCATGCATCCCATTATGGGATTAATAAATATTAACATAAAACCATGATTATGGTGATTCTACCTACAAAATGAAGCCATACCTATTCTATATTCACCAGAGGCGCCCCCTTATTCCTACTTCGATTTTGTGTGATTTTGGGGTGGTTTCTCAATAAAGGTTGGTGATTCTTCTTGATTTCATCTTCTCCTCTTCCCCCTCTCTCATTTCATTTCTCTCTCCTTCCTTGTTTCTTGATTTTATGAACCCTCTTGTATAATGTTTGGGTGTGGGTGATGTTTCTTTTGATGTAGGGCATGTGGATTCATCCAATAGGTCCTATTTTTCATCTTTTTGATGTTTCATTCCATTCATACAAGGCTAAGGTAGGATTTTCCACTTCATTCCTTTCCGAAACTCTCCATGAGCTCTTGTTTATTTTCATTTACTTTAAAAATTCCTTTCTCACCTCTAATACACCTATGGATTTCTTCTAATGGTTATTTTTTATTATAAATTACTAAAAATAGTTTTTTAAATGTATTATTGAGCAATACCTAGGGTTTTGGAACCTTGGGTGTTTATTGTAAATTCCTTAGATTTCATAAAGTGAAATTGGGGGTTTTAATGAATGTTTTATCCTTGATTACAGTGTAATGGTATTTTATTGGTTGTGAATTTGGTTTACTGTGTATGTTTTGGTGATATTATATATTTTTAAAACGTTTAAGGTGTTTTAGAAGGGTTTTTTTGGTTTCAAGGGAATTTTTAAATGTTGTTTAAATAATAAGGATTTTTTGTTATGGTTTTTAAGAAAATGGTATTTAATGGAAAGGGTTCATTGAGTGTTTTCTTGGGTTTTTTGTGTTCTTTTGGTAGTTTTCACATCTATGGGATCTCTAGGTGCACACATGGATGTGCCCTCAAATTAATACGACACTTGAAATATGGTATTCTTAAAAAATCTTGATTTCTCTAATGACTCTTAGTTTTCAAACAATGTTGGATCCCTTGGGAGACTTATAAAGAAGGTCTTAAATGGAATTTTATAATGTTTTTCTCATGTTTTTTGGAAAACATGGTTTTTAATGGGTTCTTTAAGGTTTGTCTGTTTGTCTTGAAACATGTCTTGGTGTGAGTAGAAAAAAAGGTAAAGGCATGTTTGGTGATTGTGAAGTGTTTGAATGTTTTTTTGGAACCTAAGTGCCTATTTTTCCTTGTAAATGTAAAAGTAACGTTTTCAAGATGTTTTAGAAAATGTGGGTTCCCGATTAGAAAATCAGAATGTTTTATGAAATGGTTTAAATATTTAACGGTATGAAGGATTGATTGGAACCTTCATGTGATATGAAATTTATGTATATAAATATGTGGAACCTTTATTTAATGGATATCTCATAGGGGTTATAATATATTGGTTTCATTTGCAAGGAGTTTGGACACTACGCGAACCTATGTCCCAGTCATCAGACTATGCCACAAATGATGCTATTGGATAATAATCAAGTTATGATACTACCACAGATGAAGAGGAATGATTAGAGTTCTTATGTTGATTATGTCAATTGAGTGTTGTATCAACAATGTACTTGTTATAATAATAATGGAGTATATAAGGATTGTACTGCAGTACTAAGGACTTGAGATTGTGTGGAACAAAGAAAAGTGAGTCAATAGCAGGATAAATTTTTGGAAAATATATGGTTGAGAGATTGATAAACCATAATATAGTTTTGATACCGAGGTAGTGATTTTGGAACAATACATGATTGTTTTGGATAAATTATATTGGATATTCTTGACTACCTTGGAACTGATTAATGATTTGTATATTCCATCATTGTTGGGGTTTAAAACATTTTTGTATTAATAAAGTATATCCAGCATTCTATATGGAATAAGGGAGCATGAATGTAATCAAGGAATATGGTAATTCAGGATGTTTCAGTGTATTAAAATAATACATGATGAAGGTATTCATATGCTATTACGGGGTAAAAAGGATCTAAATTATGTCTACCTTCCATATAAATGTTGGACTGTGAGTTTGGGCAGAAGTATTTTGGATAGTTCTAGTTTGGATTATTTTGGATTGCCATAAAAGGACAGCCCGGAGGTCGGGTGACAACCTATCGCGTCCGGCAAGGCTGCGAGACTTGAACCCGCAACCGAAGGGCGACAAGGGTGTATCACCTACCACTGGCCCATGAGATGTCCTGGATTAAATAATGTAGTTTTTATTGAAAGATCTTGTATTTTAAGTATAAATTCGTTTATTTGGGATCCCTATACGAATAGTGTAAATAGAATTTTTTACTTTCTATTATCTTTTAGAGTGAAAGATGAGTTTGTGGTATAAATTTATTAATGTATAAAACTCTAATTATAAAGTAATTATATCTCCTTATGATCTTATCCAGTCTCATAAATAAATTCCTCAACATTATGAAAAGGAACTTAGAACAAAAATGTTGTCCTAGATGATACCTTAAATCATCACTAATTTATGGCTTTGGGATTGTTCGCCTTTTCATAGCCATGTTCTATACCACTCTCCATCAGATAATTGATGGTTATATTTTTCTTCCATATCCATATTTTCCTACATGGAACCCTAGTATGTGTTATTTTCGGTAATCTTCATACTTTCCACTCTTTATTTTAAATAGAGGCCTCATTAATTCATTTTTCGATGTGGGATTTCAACTAAGATATTTTGAAATGTCAAAAATGTGTTATCCTAATACCCTATGTTTTGTTGAACCGGTGGTATTTCAAATCATCATAGATTGATGAATTTAAGGACCTCAATTTTACACTTGTTTGTGATTGATGACCTCAATCACTACCTATAAATATTTATGTTTTTCCTCCAATTATATGTCTCTAATTTCCACCAATGTTCTCCTAATCTAGATCATAATTTGGTGGTGACCCTTTGATTTTTCTTTTCCTCATATTAAGACTAAATTTTAGTAACCCAATTTCCGATGTGGGTTTTCCAACAAATATATATTCTATTTTCAACCTTTTATTTTCGAAGAACAATTTCAAATTGTGAGGACGCAATTTATTGAAGGAGGGGAGAATGTAACACCCCAAGAATTCATAGTGTGTTATTTCTTCAAAATAATTCAATAACTTACACTACACACAACACTGAGTTCAATTACACCATGACTTACCAAACAAGCCATTAAAAGAGGTTATGAATAGTATTAACTAAATTTTAAACTTTATATATTCCATATAATTTTAGCATTTATATTATGAGTTTCTTAGACATAATTTAAGAACAAATTTATTTTCAGTATTGCACTTTTACCAACTTTTAATGGTGAACCGTTTTTAAATAAAATATTTTAAACTTTTTGACTTAATGGGGACATCAAAAAAAATGAAACATCCCTGGCTTCCATGGTATGCTTTCCTTTGAATAATACAGTAGCGTGTGGTGTACGCAACTTCGAGTTCTAACACACACCACAACCAATCAAACTAGCCGTTATGAATAGTAATACCTACTTTTTGAAATTATATATATTTTATATTTCAAAATGGACTTCATTTTTGGATTCGGAATATCTAATTTAGCCTAAGGTGAAATTTTGGTACTTTTCGGATAACTTTAATATTTTGATGAATAGTGAAAATTACTAAATTTTAATTAAAAACAACTTTTTTAATCAAAATAATTAATAGTGATAAATTATGAATTTGAGTGGTTTTAAAGTATATTTAGAATATATTTTTACCATTTAATATAATTTTGGTCATTTGACATAATTTTACAATTAAACCGAACATAAACAAGTGTCAATCTTTTGATAGTTATTATCTCTTACAAACACGCTTTTTGTTTTGACAGCGGGAATTAATTTTAAATTAATTTCTGCCACTTCTGTGTTTTGAATTTAGAAAAATGGATTCCATATTTGGAATCAGGATGTTCAAATTGTGTAAATATGTAACTTTTATTTTTAGACATTTTGAATAATTACTGCGGTAAATATTTTATTTACCATGGTTAAGGGTAATTCCGGTAAATAAGGGTTAAAAAATAATATTATAATAATACTAAATTACCCTAAAACGTGTCCTAGCCTTATTTGTTGATACATGTTCGGACATAGTCGTATTTGGGTCGATTTTGGGACCTCATGGTGCCACTTGTAGGTGATAGGTACACTTTATTTTAATTAAGTTAAAATGAATACAAAAATTACACAAGCATATATCTTTTAGAAAAACAATTTTTACATAGGGTTATATATGTTGGATTTTAGATTATAAATATTAATTAGAAAGATAAAAAGATTTCCTACATAATTATATTTTATTTATAATTTTTACACATTAAATAATTTAATTTATTTATGACACAATGATGATGCATTAATTACTATAATAGTGAAAAATCAAAATAATTGATATTATAAATACCCAAATAAATATAATATGAAACTTTTAATGAATTAAAGTAATTTTATAGGATAATATAATATATTAGGATTGATTTAATTGACTTTTTTCGAAGTAATCAATCTGTTATGAGTTTCAAAAAAATCAACTATTGAATAGTGTCAAAATTGACATAAAAGAGTTCTTAAAACAAATATTATATTATTAATTGATATTAAATTCCTAAAAATCTAAGGTTCGTCCAAGAGACTTATATAATGATAGTTTCATCATTAATTGACCACTTGGGGGTCTCTTGGATGGATATAGTATGTTTATTAACCATATAATATAAAAATACAAGGAGACATTGTAAAAGTGAAACTAATTAACTTAGAGTTAATACTTAAAGATAAGGTTAATATAAGTACCCAAACCTATCTAAATTCTATTGGTTGAGTTTTTTTCGACCTATACCCATTTTAAACTTTGAATAATAAACTTTTGAGCCATTAGAAACCGAATATGAATTTAATATAAACTAATATTTCTAGCTTTTCCAAAGGTGCCCCTCACCCCTCTTATAAAAGGGCACTCTTCCTTCCCATTTCTTCACACCTTAAAAGCATTTTGGTTTGGAAAAACTCTGACCAAATACTCTCCCAACATCCCTCACTACAACCTAGAGGCCTTAGTTTGATCATAAAGCCAACCTATGGAGCCCTTTTGATCAAATCAAAAGGAAGAACCTGAAGAAGAGGAGGTTAACCTACCCCAACCAAGGAAAAGTACAAGGATGTGAAGAAGTAAGTTATGAATGACCTGTAGAGATATTATGAGGGGATAATAGTGTGGACTATGGAGACATTATGTTGTCATAGTATTTTTTCACTTTATGATGTAATGTAAAACTTATGAATATATCTAGTGTTTCCAAGGCTACTAAACCAATCGGTCTTTCGAGATTTGATCTTTCTTGTGATCATGCCAATGTTATGTAATAATGCATCGACTCTGGGTAACTAGGGTCGGGGCGTTACACTTTGTCTTATTTAAACCCCAATAATGATACCTCCACCCCAAGCTCTGATAATTAAACTTCTTAAGGGATTTTCCTACAAGTCGATACCATATTTCCTACCATATATGATACTTCTCATTCATCATTATACTTAATATAAAATATTACTAATTGTCTTTTCTTAATGGATATACCACCATGGTCATATTTCTCAATGTTTATATTGACGAATGACCATAATTCCCAACGATCATATTAACCAATGATCATTATTCCAAATATTTATGTTGAACAGTGTTCATATATATCCTTATATATAAACCAATAACTGAATAACATATTATTATTATATAAGTTCTTTAACTATGTCAGCTCCAATGTTTATTGTGTTCGTCCCCATTGAAATTTATCTTCTATACTTGTTATTCCCTATAAAGTATGATTAACCAGACTAAAATATTGTAGTGTTTCCTCAAATTATTCAATTCTTTATGGTACTACTTCTAGATTTTTTTAAAAAAATATTATTTACTTTTCTTGTATCAATATTTGGTGAACTATTGTGATGAAAAAATAAACTCTTCATTTGAAAAAATACCACAATCAAGGGTTTATTTTCTATTTTAGAACCCTATTTATTACATTTCCCCCATTAAAAAATAATCCTAGAAATTTTAAATAAATTTATAAAAAGTTGTGGATAATAATTTCTCATAGAATCCTCTAGATCCAATGATTCATGTCCCATAAGATGATTCCACTGGATAATCTTAACCACCTGAGTCATTCTTTTTTGTTTTACTTATTTCCTTGTATCAAGAATTTGTTTCGGGTATTATTCATATGATATGTATAGATCCAACAAAGCATGATAATCTTATAGTAAATGGGTAGGTTCTAGACAATACATTCTAAGAAGTGATACATCCAAGACAACCTGAACATGAGAAAGGTTTAGTTGTATTTCTAGGCGATATTCCACTTATCATGTGCACTCTAATTTTCAAAAGGAAAAATATATATTAGAATCAGATTATATTTCATTATAAATCTCATAACCCATTTCCTAGGAGATATCATCAAGGAAACATAGTCCCTAATTAGGAATTTGTGATCCTTCTTCTGATTTATAAAAGAACTTTTCTCTATAATTCATTATTCCTTGATATTCTTCAAGATTGATCTAACCATATAAGTGGTTTATTCCACAATATCATAGCCCAAGAGACTCTATTCTCAAACTAAACACCAACACATTAGAGTCCGAAATCAATTTTCGTACATGAATTTATATGGTTCTATTTTAATGAAAGAGTGGTAACTATTATGGTATAAAAACTGAAAAAGAATATAATAATTATCACAAATTCCTTACAATTCAAGAGAGAATGACCTTATAATTCCCTCCAAAGATTGAATAATCCATTTTAAATACATATCTATTTGAGAATGACTGTCTATTCTATGATTATTCTCTATGTTTATATCATTATAGAGACTCCTACAAAGATTTTATTTTAACCATGGGTCTTGATTAGAGACTATCGACAGGGATCATCCATGACTTCTCAAACCTATATTTATATAAAACCATCCAATATGGTCTCAAGAAAAAAAAATCTCTAATTGTAGGGAAATGTGATGACACTATGAGATGATCAATGATGAAACATATAACATTATTACCCATATATTTACTCAGAATACCATTAATTAAAATAATATTAATATTATCCCACTTCACTTATTGTATAGACAGATGCTACATTAGTCCTTTTGGAAGTTGTATATCAGCCTTCTCCTAATGTAATACTAAGCATCATTTAGTATAATATATAATTTTTATCTTCATATTTTCCCACCATAAGTTCTCTCAGGTATCCTTAAAAATCATGGTAATTATAAAAAATATATGGAAGTTTCATCTGTGAGACTCATCTAATATATCCTTCTTCAAATCATGTATATATTGAAAATATAATCTCTTTCAAAATCATAAAACACTATCATCGCAAATAGTGAACTCTATAAATTTTCCATTCACCACAGTTTCCTTTATCTTTGGTCAGTATTTATCAACACATTTATATTACTTAATTATATTTAATAAATATGGTTGGTATAACGACCCTATCCTTTTCACCTAACATTATGTGATTTTAAGCATAATTATACATCAGATTACATGCCATAGATTATAAAGTCTATTGTCTTTAATGACTAGGTAAATAAAATATAAAACATGGGACAAAAAACTTATTTATTTAATCTTTATAGAGGGATCCTAACTTCCATTATGCTCATACATCTTCATAGGGTACCTTGGGGAACACATGAATAAAGGGATGAGATGAAAAGCCCAGTAAGGGAGTATGTATAAGAATAAGTCTTTAGTACATGGGTAAGAAGGCATGACATAATGATAATAAAATCATGGAACATATATAATAATAACATATAAACATGTGATCATATAAAAATGGAATCATTTTATTGCGGAAGCAACATAAAACATGACTTCTATTTGAGTCAAGGCTAACCGCCAAGATCTTTTCACATAGTAGCACATGCCATGGCGAACTGAAATGACCGTTGCACATAACATCTCATGAGACTTAACTTTTACCAATTAATTGGACTGATATTTGGGTGAACCCATATTAACATTTCATGAATATTTTTTCCACATAAACAATCATACATAATCAACTTTACATAAACATAAGGATTACTTATGGAAATAATTTGGTACCATAATCATGACATAAATCATAAAAAATGGGTCTATCATAAATGTTTCCATGAAAGAAGGGATCTAAAATATACCTATAAATTCATAACGAAAAATAGGCATATATCATGGTAAGTGATGTTAAGTATAAGTGACACCATGAAAGAAAATTATTTAAGAAATTTTAGCATTAAAACATTTTTGAGAGATTTTTAAGAAAATTATATAGAGCCTTTAAAATAGAAAATGGAAAAATAATTTATAAAAAACAAAATTGAACCAATAAGGTTTTAATAACAAAAAGGACTGATTTTATAAATAAATTTCTTTCTTAAAACATAATATAGAGTACACTTGAGATCGAGTAATAATTCAGGAAGTTCCCTTAAAATAGGTTTGCTTATTGGGAATTATTACGGAGGGAATCACTTAAAAACATGTATATACCAAAGAGAGAATGATGGAAGGGTATTGATAAATGAATTTTGAACATTTAAATAAAATTTTGAAGACTAAAATAAATATATAAGATAACTTAATTTTTTTAGAAAGAAAGATCAGGTAACCTGATGGAATAAAGGATATTCTGATTGAATTCCTTAATGATTATCGGCATGGTATCAGGTTTACTTAAGAGGTATTTATGAGAGATAAATGGGTTTCCCATAACTTATAAATTATGAGGAAATTATTTTGGAGGTGATAAATCATACCCAATCATTAGGTATGACACATAAAATGGCATAGCATATAGGATATTCCTGAATAAAAATGAAATGGAGAGTATCTCTTACCTTAAGTCTGATGGTGTTCTCAACATGTTATTAATGACCTAAATAAAAAAAATTTGGTTTATTAATTAATAAGTACGGAAACTATTATATATTTAAAATATTTATTATAACTTTTTTAAGTTCATTTATAAACATTTTTATTTGTTATGAGGATCAATTTCATTGTTTGGGTCTGTTTGCTTTCTTAGTTTTAATGATCAATTCATGTTACGATAAAAATTTATGATGAAGGTGGTTTTCCAGAATTGAAGTTATATTTTATTATTTAACATCCATAATGCTACATGGTTTAAAATTTAATTTCTTTACTTTGATTTAAGTGTAATCATTATATAAAACTTTAGTGACAACCCTTTGGGTTAATTGGCGGTTTTTTACCACAAAGAACACGTTTTGTTTTATAAACCAAAACAATGTGTACAAATAGATTACAGAACCATAGATAAGTAATAATAAATTTATGATGGTTTGGTACAACCATTAAAATGGTTTCATGACCATAATTTAATATGGTAACGGATATTGAAAACACATCGTCCTTGAGTATGGTAAATTATCACATCTCGGATGGTGTCTTTACTACTAAAATAAAAAATGAGTAAAGGAGAGATGATAATAACTTATTCTATTATAATAAAATCATTATATTACGTGTATGGTAATGGATTTTTCATAACATTTTGATGATAAGAGATAAGGATATAAAATAAAACAAATTAACTTGAAAAGAAAAGGAAAGAAAAGAAAAGAGGAATTTACCTCTTGATTCAATCTTCCTTGAGAGCCTCTTAATGGGAGATGATTTTCACTTTTGGGGAGACGAAGGGATGTTGGACATGAAGGAGGAGATTTAGGAGATATTTGGGAATAATATAGGTAAGGCATTGGGCTTTAGAGGAGTGGAGAGAAGACGTAAGGATGGGTGGTATTTATAGTGGAGGAGAGGAGGGTTTTCATAATATTTAATTCCTTAGTTTATTATTTTTCCTCTAGACCATAAATAGTGATGATTCCATGACCAAAAACAATAATGTGTGTATTTGAATTATAAATAATGGCCTTAAATCATCCATACATCATCTGATGAAATCATAATTCATATATTTATCATTTATCATAAATTATCATATTTTACTATTCACCAAAAATTTAATTATTTCAGAAAAATCCCAAAAAATCACCGTACCCATTTTTGGATGTGTAGAATCCAAAAATGAACTCCATTTTTCAAAAATAATTTTCTAAATATGATTAATTTTATAATTAATTAAAACTCAATTTACTCAAAAAACAAAACATTTAAAACATTTATTTTCTTACTCCCAGTGGTAGGTATATCGTACTTCCACTTCAATATTATTTATATACTATCATATGTAATGCTAATATTCATTAGTTTATTTCACTATTCATAAGGGTGAAATTAATATTCATAAGTGTATGTTATTATTCACCAAAAATTTAGTTGACTATATTAGACTCCAAACATCTTACTGATTGCAACCGTGAATATCAGATTTTCGGAATTCAAAACACAGAAGTGAAAAAATTATGTTTAATAGTAACATAGTACTTAGTAGTTCATTGTGTTGTTATTCCATGTAATTATGTGACATATTTATAAGAATTAAATTTTCATTGAAAAAAATTTGGTCTTTGCATTCTTCCCCCATTAATAAGTTTTTTCCTCAAAATTTCATTTTACATTCTCGGTCATAAACAGGTGTGGGTACTTTTCTTTCATTACCTCCTCAAGTTCCCATGTTTCCTCTTTGTTCTTATGATTCTTCTATAGTACCTTGACCAGGTGAATAGTCTTGTTACGTAGAACTTTATCTCTATGATCCAAGATATTCACTTACTGCTCCTTGTAAGAAAGATCATCCTCCAACTGTACCACCTCTAAAGAGATTATATGTAAAGGATCTATTATGTACTTCGTTAAGAGGGATACATGAAATACATCATGTACATTGGATATGGTAGGTGGAAGTGCTTTTCTATAAGCCAAATCTTTAACACAATCAAGAATCTCGAAGGGTCTAATGTACTTGGGACTCAGCTTTCCTTTCTTCCCAAACCTCATGACCTTCTTCCGTAGAGATATGTGTAGAAATACCATGTATTCAACTTTAAACTCAAGGTCTTGTTGACAATTATCCACAAAACTCTTTTGTAGACTGTGGTATTATGTGATGTGTTGCTGAATTTGTTTCACCTTATCCTCTATTTCATTGACCATTCCAGGTCCTAGCAGCTTATGCTCAGTGACTTCATCCAAACATGCCGGTATTCTGAACCTTTTCCCATAAAGGTCTTCATATGGTGCCATTCAGATGATATAGTGGAAACTATTGTTGTAGGAGAATTCAACCAGTGGAAGATGTTGGTCCCATAGTCCTTTGAAGTCCATAGAACATGCTCTAAACATATCTTCCAGTGTCTGAATAGTTCACTCAGATTATCCATCAGTTTGAAGATGATAGGTTGTACTGAAGTTTAGTTCAGTGCTTAGAGCATGTTGGATAATTTTTGAGAACTTTGAGGTAAATCTTGAATCTCGGTCAAATACAATAGATAGTGGTACTCCATGTAGCCTTACCACTTATTTGATATAAATCCGTGCAAATTGATCCAATGGGAAGTCCTCTCGAATTATGATAAAATAAGAAGTCGTTGTAAGACGATCCACAATGACCCATATAGAATTGTTTTCTCTGGATGTCCTTGGAAGACTAATGAAAAAGGCCATGGTGATGTTATCCCACTTCCATATTGGTATGGGTAGTTGTTGCATCACCCCCTTATACTTTTTTCTTTCATCCTTCACTTGTTGAAAAACCATGCACTTTGATGTATACTTAGCAATATCTTTATTCATGTTATCCCACTAAAAGTTCTCTTGTAGATCTCGATAAATCTTTGTGCTCCCTGGGTGAATAGATATGGTCGATCTATGTGCATCATTCAAAATATCCTTCTTTATCTCTAGATCATATGGTGCACATAATTGTGACCCAAATCTTACAACTTTGTCCTTGTCAATTTTGAAATTGTAGGATTTCCAATTTTTGATAGCTTCCACCCTTTTCTGAATTTCCACATCTTTTCTTTGAGCAGCCTTTGTTTTCTCCATGAGGGATGGTTGAGAAATCATTTGAGAAAGGATTAATGATGTGTGTACCATAATTATTCTCATGTCCATCCTCTACAAATCAAAGATGATTGTATCCTTTTCAATTCTCATCATTGATAAAGACATAGGATTCTTTCTATATAGAGCATCTACCACCTTGTTTTCTTTACCGGGATAGTAGTGGATTGAGAAGTCATAATCCATGCTGATATATATCCATATTTGTGGGTTAATATTAATCTCTTTTTGTTTTAATATATACTTGAGACTCCTGTGATCAGTATATATCTTACACTTATCCCCATAGAGATAATGCTGAAAGATTTTTAACACAAAGATCACAACTGTCAACTCAAGATCATGTGTAGGATAGTTGTTCTAATGGATTTTCAGCTGCCTTGAGGCATAGGATATCACTTTATCATTTTGAATCAGCACACAACCTAAGCCCTTATTTGAAGCATCACTGTACACCATAAAAAGTTCTCCACTTTTTGGGAGTGTGATTACTAGTGTAGTGATTAGACTCTTTTAAAACTCCTTAAAATAGTCTTCACATTAATTATCCTAGAAAAACATTACCCCCTTTCTTTTAATCGTGGTTATAGGGTTTGACAACCATGAAAATTTCTTCACAAATCATTGATAATACCTTGTTAGACCCAGAATGTTGTGGATCTCCATTACAGATGTTGTCCTAGGCCACTCTTCAATTACCTTTTTCACGGAAGGGTCCACAGATATCCCTTTTTTGGTAATAACATGACCCAATAATGACACTTCCTCCATCCATAACTCACATTTAGTGTACTTTTCATACAGCTTCTCCCATCGCAAAGTCTTTAACATAGTATTCAAATTCTCCTCATATTCCTCCTTTCTCTTGGAGTATATCAGAATATCGTCAACAAAGACTACCAAAATTTTGTCAAGGTAATATATAAAGACTCTATTCATTAAATACATGAAAATTACTAGAGAATTAGTGATTCCAAATAGAATCACTATGTACTCATAGTGTCCATACCTCATTCGAAAGGCAGTCTTGGGAATATCTTCCTTCCTTTCCTTTAATTGGTGATATCCTGACCGAAGGTCCACCTTAGAGAAATAACTGGCCCTAATAAGCTTATCAAACAAGTCATCTATTTGAGGAAGTGGGTACTTATTCTTTATCATGATTTTATTGAACTCACAATAATTAGTACAGAGGTTAATTGATCCTTCCATATTCTTGACAAAGAGAACTACCGTACCCCATGGTGAAGCACTCGAGCATATAAAACCCTTCTTCAAATTATCATGTAACTGCTTCATTAGCTCTTCCAACTTAATAGTGTCCATTCTATATGGTTTCTTTGATATAGTAAATGATCCAAGAATAATTTCCATTGAGAACTCTACCTCTCGATCAGGAATAATTCTAGGAAATTCTTTGGGGAATACATCAGTGTAATCCTTTACAATGGGCATGTCATCAAGCATGATTCTCTCCTTTGTCTCAATCATTTGAGCTGGATATTCTTACTCATAAAAATTAATATCCACACATGATATAATGATTCTAAAAGAGATTCATCTTCCTCCTTACACTTGAAAAGAATCAAAGAATGATTTGGGATGTTAAGAGTGATCTCCCTTTCCCAAAATTTGATGTTGTATTTGTATAAAGATAGTCAATCCATTCCCAAGATAGCGTCGAACTCCACTAACAGAAGAATGAAAAGATTTGTGGGGAGGTTCAGTCCACAAAAATTGATCGGGGAGGAGTTATAAACCTAGGATGAAATAATTTCCCCATTCATTGTTCTCACATATAACATATCATTCAAATTTTGAGGTGGTGCTTGAATAGTTATACTAAACATTCAAGATATGAAAGATGAATAGAACCAGAATCAAATAGTAAATTCACTATTCTTGAATTACTAACTATTGTACCTGTCGCCACATTGTTATCTAGATCCACCTCAACAGTAGTGATAGCATAAGACCTTACTTGTTTCCTAGGAGGTTGTTGTTTATTTCCTCCACATACCATTGGCTTAGGGAAATTTTTTTCTTAATTCCCATGCTCCTTGCAGTTGTAACACTACACTACAGGCTGAGTGTTGATCTGAACCTTCCTTTCTTCTTCCACATTAGTGGGATTCTTCATATACCATCAGTAGTTTTTAGCTAGATGTCCCAACATTCCATATTTCAATCAATTCTTGGTTCCCTTTAGATAGTTTCATGGATGCTTTTCCCACAATTTTTACAATTGGGATATTTGGGCTTATTTCCATTATGGGATTTTTTGTTGAACCACCCATGTTTTTCTCCATTTTCCACTTCTTTTCATCGGTCCAATAAGACCACTGAGATTCCCCAATCTCTATTTCAACCTTGAGGTCACAACATAAAATCTCCTCATAACTATCGATGTCTTTAATCTCCAACACCTTATGTAGACTCGGCTTTATCCCGCTAAAGAAGCTATCCACCTTTCTTTTAGTGTTCATGAAAAAGCCAGAGGCGTACCTTGCAAGCCGTGTAAAGTTTTCTTCATATACCCCGATGGAGTCATATTCCTTCTACTTGAGTCCATGGAACTCTATTTCCATCTTGAGATGGGGGGTTCAAGGAAAATAATTATTGAAAAAAATCCTATTCAATTCATCCCAATCCAAGGAATCAATTGCCTCTTGGGACTTTGTATTCTTGATCACTATCCACCACTGATCATCTTCCCCATCAAAATGATAGACCTCCAGTACAACTTTATCTTCTTTAGAGAACTGGGGGATGGAGAATATATTTTCAATGGAGTTAATCAACAGTTTCGTAGGGAGGGGATCAGAAGATCCTCTAAATATGGGAGGCCTTTGTCGCATGAATGAATCTATGGAAACTTTCACTTTTCATGGAGGAGGAGATAGTTCTTCAAGATTCGTGTTATTATTCATATCTTGAGTCAGCTGAGCAAATACTATCATGAAGTTTTGAGAACCTATTCCCATCATATCAAGCATATCATTAGGGAAATATTCACATTGCCTATCACATTGATTATTGGAATGTGTTCTAATATTTCCTATAATTAACTAAGAAAAGAACATACAATTAAAGGGATTTAATACATAGTTATTGAAAATAAAAAGGGAACTTTTGAAGTAAAAGGATAAACTTGTAAAGGAAAATTATATCTTAATTTGTGATTTCCTATGTTTAAATCTAGGTTATCCTCGATCTATATCTCAACTAATATTCTTATAGGATATTTTTTTTATTCCCTTAATAATGGTTTGTACTAATCTCATGAATTTACCAAAGAATATCCCCTGGGAGTGTCAAACCAAGAGTGCAGCACGGACCATTGTCACGTACCAAGATACCCCAGGTCAGGCCTGAAACTCCTTGTCAGAGTTTTCACTCCTAGGTACATATGTGCCAGATCTGCCTCTACCTATTTATATCCATACATGGATTTATTTTCTTGATAAACCACTTACTCTATACTTATCACAATTTAGGAATGTTTTTTATACTTAGACTCATCCATAAGGTTATCACTAAGGTGCTTTATTCCTAATCTACAAAAATAACTAGACCATCCTTTGATACCAATGATAGAAAACCTAGCATGTTCACATAACATTACATGATTTTAAGTATAATTATACACCAAAGTACAAGCCAAGGATCATAAAGTCTAGTGTTGTTGAAAACTAGGTACATAAAACCTAAAACAAGTGACAAAAAACTTACATATTTAATCTCCATAGAGGGCTCCCAACTTCCATTGTTCACATACATCTACATAGGGTACCCTGGGAAACACATGAACAAAGGGATGAGCTAAAATCCCAGTAAGGGAGTATACATAATAATAAGGCTTTACCACATGGGTTAGAAGGCATGAGATAATGATAACAAAAGCATTGAATATATGGAATCATAACATATAAACATGGGATTATATACACATGAAATCATAGTAATGTGGAAGAGACATAAAACATGAATTTACTACGAGTCTAGGATAACCGCCAAGATCCTTTCTCATAGTAGCACAAGCCAAGTAGAAAATCCAAGATTGTAGCACATAACATATAATTAGACTTAACATTATCCAATGAATTGGAGAGCTATTTGGGAACACCCATCTTAACATTTCATGAATATGTTTTCCACATAAGGAATCATATATAATCAACCTTACATAAACATAACGATTACCCCTGGAAAGAATTGGGTACCATAATCATGACATAAATTATAAAAAATATGTGTATCATAAAAGTGTCCGTGAAAGAAAGGAACTAAAATATACATGGAAATTCATAATTTAAAATAGGTATGTATCATGGGAATTGATTTCATGTAGAATTTACAACATGACAGAAAAGTATTTATGAAATTTTAGTATTAAAAAATTTGTGATAGATTTTAAGGAAAATACTATAGAGACTTTAAAATAGAAAAGGGAAGAATACTTTATACAACACCATAAGTGAACCCAGAAGGTTTTCCTAACAAAAAGGACTCATTTTATAAAGACAATGGTGGCTTAAAATAGAATATAGATTGTGCTTGAAATCGGTTAAGAATTCCTAAAGTGCCCTTAAAACATGTTTGCTGATCAGGAAGTATTGAGGATGGAATCACATAAAGACATGTATATCCCAAAGAGAAAATGATGGAAGGGTCTTTATAAATAAATTTTTTACATTAACACAGCATTTAGAATATGAACATAAATATATAATATACCTTTATTTTGGTATAAAGAAAGATAAGGAAACCCAAAGGAATAAAGGATATTCTGATAGAATTCCTTACGGATTATCGGCATGGTATATGTTGTAATTAAGAGGGATTAATGAGAGAAGTGGAGGTTTCCAATCACCTAAAAATCATGAGGAATGTATGGGGTATTTGATAAATCGTACCCCATCATTAGGGATTACACATAAAATGGCATATCATAGAGGACATTCTTTAATAAAAGTGAAATGGAGAGGATCTCTTACCTTAAGTCTGATGTTGTTCTCCACTTGTTATTAATGACCTGAATAAAAAAATTAGGATTATTAATTAATAATTAAATAACCTCTTATATATGTAAAATATTTATTATAAACTTTTAAATTTCATTTATAACCATTTTTATTAGTTATGAGGTTCAATTTCATCGTTCAGGACTGTTTCCTTGCTTAGTTTTAATGATCGGTTCACATTCGGATAAACATGTATGATGAAGGTGGTTGTCTAGAATTGAAGTTATATTTTATTATTGAATATCCCGAAGGTTACATGGTTGAAATTTTAATTTTCTTACTTGGATTGAAGTTGAATCATTATATAAAACTTTAGTGACAACCTTTAGAGTTAATTAGTGGTTTTTGACCTCAAAGAACACATTTTGTTTTATAAACCAAAACCATGTTTACAAAAGGATTAAAAAATCATTGATGAGTCATTATACATATATTATGGTTTGGTTAAACCATGAAAATGGTTTCATTATAATAATTTAAGATGTTAACGAATATGAAAAACCCATCGTCCTTGAATGTGGTAAATTAACACATCTCAGATGGTGTCTTTGCTACTAAAATAAAATACGAGTAAAGGAGATATGATATTAACTTATTACATTATCATAAGAAAATTCTAGTACATGCATGTTACTGGAGTTTTCATAAAATTTTGATGAGGAGAGTTAAGGATATAAAAGAGAGAAAATGAACTTGAAAAGAAAATGAAAGAAAACAAAAGAGGAATTTACCTCCTGATACAATCTTCCTTGAGAGCCTCTTAAGGGGAGAGGATTTGGTATTTTGAGGAGACCAAGGGTTTTTAGACGTGGTGTAGGAGCTTGATGAGGGATTTGGGCAAAAAATAGTTAAATCACAAGGCTTTAGAGGAGTAAAGATAAGAGGTAAGGATGTGTAGTTTTTATAGTGGAGGAGAGGAGAGTTTTCATAATATTTAATTCCTTAGTTTATTATTTTACCTCAAGACCAGTAATAGTGATGATTCCATGACCAAAAATGGTAATTATTGAATGTCAGTTCTATATAATTTCCTTACATGATCCATACATCATATGATGACATGATAATTCATATATTTAGCATTTATCGTAAATTATCGTATTTTACTATTCACCAAAAATTAAAGTATTTCAAAAAAAACCCAAAAATTCACCATTACCATTTTTTGATGTTTAGAATAAAAAAATGAACACCATTTTTTAAAAATATTTTTCTAAATATGATTAATTTAATTTTTAATTAAAAACACAATTTACACAAAAAAATAACAATTTTGAAACATTTATTTTCTTATTCCCAGATTTAGGCATATCGTACATCCACTAGAATCTTATTTATATACTATCATAGGTAAGGTTACTATTCACTATAATATTTCAATATTAATAAGGGTAAAATTACTATTCATAAGGGTATATTACTATTCAATAAATATTAAGTTGGCCATATTAGACTCTAGACATCTTACTGATCACAATTATGAATGTCATATTTTCAAAATTAAAAACACATAAGTTACAAACTTATATTTAAAGGTCATATAGTACATAGTATTTCATTATGTTGTTATTAAATGTAATTATGTGGCATATCTATAAAAAGGAAATTTCCAATGAAAAACATTGGGTCGTTACAATTGGGTAATTACATTGAATAATAGTGATGCTTCCACTTGCATTTAAATTCCAAATTTCATCCTTACTAGGTCTTTATGTGTTGGACTATTCCTTAACATTAACATGTAAAATATTCTATGGTATTTCATGATCAAAGAATCGTCCAACTTTTTTTCTATCCCATTATTAATATGGGTAGAAAATTCATAAACCTTGTGAGCCTCTAACCATTTTATATTCATTATTTTAATATCATTTTGTGTAAATATATTTTTCAATCTCTTATAGTCTTTTTATATATCACATTTCTCTATATAAATATACTTTTTCCATATCTTAATATCAAATATTACTTCCACCGATTCCAATTCATGTGTCATATAGTTAATCTCATGGGGTTTCAACTTTCTTTACGTATAGTCCACAACTCTATCATTTTTCATTATATTACATCTATGGCCATTCCTTGAAGAAATAGTATAAGTAATAAATCCTTATTTACCAAATTAATGGGTCCATATAAGTTCATTCACGATTATTAAATTTTATTATTTCAAAAAAAAATTAAATTTCATTTTTCATGTGAACTTAACCCACTTACATGTAATATTGGTTAATGGATTGTCTAATTGATAATGTTTTTCAACAAAAAAAAACTGATTATATCCTACTAACCCAATAACACATCATGTTTCTATTATTTTGGTCGGTCATGGTCATTCATTAATAGCCTTATTATTTATAGGGATGACATATATATCATCCTTGGACCAAATATGGCCATGAAAATAATCTTGTTGAATCCAAAACGTATATTTTCTGAATTTTCTGTATTATAATTTTTTCTCTCAGCACCTCAAGAAAAATTCATAAATGATTTCCACAGTCATCAACACTCTTAGATTATTTAATTATTTCATCAATAAATATCAATAATAACTTATCACTATATTTTTTGAATATACTATTCATCTTTTCCATAAATAATGATTAAAAATATGTTAATCCAAACATCATTATTGTAAACTCCTAATGACCAGACTTCTTATAAAAACTTTTCATGAGAATATCCTCCTTAAATTTTAAATGTTGGAACAAGAATTAAAGTAAATATTCGAAAAAAATTAATCCCCCTAAATTTTATCAATTATTTCATCAATACAAAGCAATATATACTGTTTATTTAGAGTGATTCCATTTATTTCCCTATAACCAATACATAATATCATCATCACATCCTTCTTCACCAAGGAAAAATAAGTTCTCCCCATTGAAAAACAATTTAATGAGTAAAACCTTTATCACATAAGTCTTATATTTTCTTAATTAACTCATCTGTATCCATTGGTGCTATCATAAAAGAAGTATTATATATTAAATTTACATCATGGACGCAATCAATGGATAATTAAACTTAACTATTAGGGGTAATCTAGGCAATTCATCGAGAAATTAATAAATATGTTCTTGAACAACTAGTACTTCCTTTATTATTATACTAACATTCACATCCATATATTGAATAACATTCATATCCACCCCTTGATTCTCATTATGTTTAGCTACTAGTGTTGGTTCATTACAGGATTCAAGTAATGACATATCTCTTTTAAGAACAAGTAATTCCTTACTTGACAAACCAATATATAAATTCCTTCTCAAAATAATAAATCAATAATTTTTAATTATAGATACAAACCATCACCAAGATTACATAAAAATATAAAATATGTACTGGTCGATGTTATAACGAGAAATCATTACATAGTGTGGCATGGGTGATTGAATATTCATTGTAAACATATAGGATATAATGTAATGTGTTGATATTAAATTATACTATGAATTATAAGACACTGAATTTATAATCAACGTATATTATATCATAATATATGGATATTTGACTTTAGATATTTTTTTTGAAATGGAATTACCAAGATCCATAGGCCTCTTCGACGGATCATTCCCATACTGATTAGGGGTTTGATTAGAATTATTCCCCATTTCCTTGTAATTGAAGCATTGTACATTGGATTATCCCCTATTTCCAATGCACTCATGATCATGATTAACATCCTTTCTTAATTTTAATTATTCATCCTTTACCCTTAAATAGGTTCCTTGGTATTTTTCACATATTTTTTTCATATGGGGACCTCTACACATCCATTATTATCTATCCTAGCCACACTCTCTATGTGTTTATTAGATATCCTCTTCTTCTCAAGTTTCTATTTACAAGAAAAATATTTGGAGAACATATTCTCTATCTTGACAAAGATTATTATTATTTACACATTTGTTTTAATATTTTTAGAGACCAAGGATCATTAATTTTTATTATTTAAACCTTAAAGAAGTTATCATCCCCCATTTCAATGTTGTAAATATAACCCACAGCATACATTGATAACCTTGTAAAATTATCCTCGTACTCATTTTTATTGGGTATCAAATTAATTCAATAATAATATGTATAATTTTTCATTTTCATTAGTATAATCTATGATATATAAATATTTTTTCATCATACTTCTAGTTCCTAAGGTTTCTACTAAACCTTTTTTTAATACCAACTATAATTCCCCAAACCCCAGTTTCCTATAGCAGCTGAGTTATTTATCATAGGGAAGAATTATTAAAATAATTAACATTACAATGATCATGTTTTAGTATCCCTCAAGTGAAAAGATAAATTACACTACAACTTTACAATATAAAATTACATATATTTATTCCAAAATGATATCCTTGTTCAATCATTTTATTCCACATTATTACCATGGGAAATGTGGGAATAATGAAAATGTGGGAACAATGAAAATGTGGAGAGTATAAATTATCAATAATGGAAAAACATATAGTAGAAGATAATAAAATATAAATATTGAATAAAAAATATTTTTAGTATACTTTAATCCATAACAATTAATACATAAATGTAATTCATGGATGAAATATAAATCCATAATCAAATGGATCAAAAAATTATATGAAATACAGAATTTCATTATGTTATACATTAGAAACATATCTATAAGGCCTTGTTTCATAACATTATTAATAAAGGGTAAGAACCCTCCAATTACACTATGTTAGTTCTCCCATAAGACCTACAAATTCAATTAGGGTCTATATAAATCAGTTCCCCACCAATCAAACAAATTCAAACATATTCTATCACAAATAAAAAAAATATTGGTTATAAAAGGCATAATATTCAATGGTGAACAACATAGAAATACATGGACCATTTTCCCAAAGGAACTTATCAAACATAATCTTACCATATTGTTCAATAAATTATAAGGGACATAAATTGATTTACCTGGTGAATTAATTAATAATAATGTATAAGTTAATTCCCTAAAAACATATAATGAATAATTAGGGATTCATAGATTTCAAACAAAATACCTATAACAAGTTTTTTATTTGAAGTTGGTGATAAAGGGTACTTATCTTGATTAAGTATTATCAATGTGTTTAGGAATGTACATTTGAAATAATAGAATATAAAAGAAAAAAATAAATTATTTACCACCATAAAAATTCTATTTTGGTTCTTATTAAGAGTATGATAATTTTTCATAGCATACCCCCTGGAGTGTTAAACTAGGTGTGTATTAAGGGCTCACTCACTTTGTACTAGGATGATTATTATGATATACATGACCATATCATATTGGGGTTATTACCACAGCATAATCTAATTAAAAACCAAATCCACATGTTTTATACATAGAAGAAGTTATTTTCATGAAAAATCTCATAGTTTTTACTAAACTAGTGTATAGAATTTCTATGGAAATGAGGAGATTCTAGAAAAGTAAGGGCTCGTGAATTAGGAATAATGTGTGTGAAATAAATGATCACATGGGTAATATTTTATAGGAAAAAATATAAAATTACTTCAATATAATAATGGGATAATAACTTATGCATTAAAAAGGATATGATAATGGTAATGTAAATTGGAATTATAAGGATAGAGGAAATCAACCCTTACTTTGACCTAGTAATGAATTAAAAAAATGTATAATGTAATGGGTTTGGGTAAGTATTAAATTATTATAGTTCAATGGGGAGATAATAACAAGGATATATATCACAAAATCATATAAAACCCAAAATTAAAATAGATTGAAAATTCATAAATTCAAATTGTAAATTAAGAGAGGGAAATAGGAACGCTTAACTCTCCTGAGATTATTAGTTTGGACCCAGACCATAGATCCATCCACAAAATTCAATAATGAAGAGATATCTATGGTGACACTCCTTGAGATATTATTAAAGAAGTATATTTCAATTGTATGTGTACAAATGAAAATATGGTTAGGTATTTATTATTTTTTTGAGTAAAATTTCATCAAATTATATATTTAATATCTTATTATTCCACTTTCCCTTAGTGTCCCCACTATAATATTTTTTTCCACTACCACCCTTAATTCCCCACTATATTTTTTAGTGCCAAAAAATTTAAATAGCACTTCTTTAGCCAAAATTAATCCTGATCACTTAAATATTATTTCATATATAGTATATTTTCAATATTTTACTGTATTCCTCAATTTTTACCATATTTTACTATATTAATTGTGAATTACCAAAATTCACCCCCTGGATAAACATTATGTCCTAATTAAATATATGAAATCTATTATATAAAATTATTTCGTTAATTATATACATTTTACCTAATATGTTAATTTAAAATTTTCTTTAAAAATAATGTATAAGAGTAAACACCCTTTAATTTTTTTAAACCATTTAAATTAAAACACAACTCAACACCTAGGTATATAACTTCTATCCACACCAACATATTACCTAAGGTTAATGTGTGAAATGGTAGTATTTTAATGAGTTGGATTTTCCAATATTGACCAAGTTCTCAGCTTCACTATCTTGAACTGCTCCAGCAAATAGCTCTGCTCCAACATCAATTATTTGAGTTCTTCATGGTCTTGGTCATGGGAGAACCCTAGTGATTCTACCTCTTTATTAAATTATAATAAATTAAATTCCAATTTAATTTTCCCAATAGTCAAATCCTTGTTTCCACTGTTTATGATAATTAAAATTCATCATTACCCTTGATATAAAATAATCCTAATAGTATTTTATTAATAACTATAGCATCAATGGCCATAATGATAAATTTTCATAATTACCTATAGTCATAATTTTCAACGGTTATATTGAACAATAGACTTATTATACCTTATATATACCCCAATATCTGAATCCCTTCTTAACATCCTCTAAGTTATTACCCCATATCAATTCCAATTTTCATTATTTTATTCTTAATATTAATGTATCTCATATACTTGTTATAAATTTTAATATATGATACACTAGAGTACAATATTATGGTGTTGTTTCACATTGTTACATGTATTCTAGTACTAGTTTTGGATTTCGTTATAAATTTAATTACATAGAATTTTTTTTGGTTCAATATGTTTTATACAATTACATTGAAATAATAAAGTGTTATTTATGAAAAAATCACATGATGAAGGTTTTTTTACTATAACATAATCTCACGTATTATATTTCAATTCAAAGGATTATAAATCCATAAAGGGTTTTTTTAGCTTAATTTATCCTTATTGAGATTTGAGTTTATGTTATGAAAAATATCTTATTTCTATGGTTTATATACTTCCCGTGAATTTATTTTGGAATGTTACATTATTTAATTCATGGTATTTACATGTATAAATTATTTTCACGCTTCTAATGAATTTTATTACAAACATTATTAAATTCATATGACTTTTGATAACTCAATTACCTTTTATTGATTTATACTTATGTTTATTGAACCTTGTCATTAAAGGTTTTTGCTCATTATTAATATGTTACTAATATGATATAGAACTTTCTTATTTTCTAGGGTATTTTGTTTTATATCCATGTCTTATTCCATAATGATTTTATTTATAATGCTTGACATTACAATGAATAATTCCCATATTTTCTGATGAACCTTTCGTTCCTATATCCATATTTTTTACTTTCTAAAAGGTGTTCATTCTTATTTGTAAATATATATTTTTTATCTCTTTTGACCCTCATATTTCTCATTAATTGTTTTTTAAAATTATGTATCATCAACTCTTAAAATGATTTGGATTTTGAAAATATTTTTATTTTTTTATATTAAGGGGTTTTAATTTCAGACTCTTAAATCATTTTTATAAACCACATTTTTTTATATTCAAAAAATTATTAGTTAAATGATATTTATTTCAAAAAAAATAAAAATACTCTTCAAAAAAATTAAAAATATATTTTGGAAATAATTTTTAACTCTATTTTTTAAAAAATTTATAAGGGTTTAACTGATATCATTTTTTAAAAAAAATATTTTAATTTTAACATTTTCTCTATCTCCAAGTGATTTTCATATAATGGAGTTCAATATCAAGATTTTATTCTTTGTTCTATTATTATATATTTTATTTTTGTAAAAAAATCATATCATTTTATATTATTTTTCAAGTTATTTTATGAAATACCATTTGATAATGACATGAAACAAATTTCTCTTTCCACGAATTATTTTATGATGTGATGATTGTTTTTTAACAGTCATATAAATTTATGGATTTTTTGATTGGTGGTTCATATATAATACTCTAATTAAATGGTAAAAGTCATAGATAACATGAGATAGAAATGTAATGTAAACAACGTAGTGGGTATCTCGGTTCACAAAGGGTGTAAGTGGTGGTGTTTAGCTATACTAACAATTTAATTTGTGGAAAGGATAGAAACTATATTGTTTCATAAGAGGTGATTATAATGGAATTTAGATCCACTAGTATATTTATTTTTTAGAAATTTAATGGGTATATAGTTTCATAAAGGGTGAATGTGGTGGTGTTTATCTCTACTCATATTTTTTTGTGGGATCAGGTTAGTGGAAATCTGTGTTCTTAAAGATAAGAAAGCATAGGTTTATAATTCACATTATTTTTTATATTACAAGGCTCGTGTTATATGCTTCATGTTTTATTTTCTCACTTATTGGTAAATGTTTTATCAGTTGATATGATATTTATATCATTCATGTTTATGGTTTTATGCTGATGCTTTTTTCACGAACTAAGATGAGTCACCATCTAACCCAGTGCCCAACCTGGTCCGCAGTAAGGCTCAAAGGGTGTTTCGGATCCCCATGGGAAGGAACAAATGCCCGAGTATCAAATAAATAAAGATGGAATTACTTTCCAAAATTAATCATATTAAAATAAACAAAAAAACATAATCCATATCTGAAAAATTCAAACAAATGAGTCTTCAAAAATTCCTAGATTCTAAGTTTATAACTAATACAAAGACCAAAAGGGATTAAGACACAAAAGAAAATGAAAAAACTAACCCAAACCTCATTAAATAGAAGGAGAAACCCAAAATAATCTCAAAACTCACCATATGACAAGAAGGCATCCCCCTCAAGCCATCGTCAGCAACACCACATTTGGAGAACCTCTAACAACACCAACCACCATCTCCAAAGGCCTTTCCCTTACCTGTAACAAACATTACCAAGTCTTCTTACATGCAAAGGTGTAAGAAGGGTGTGAGATAATTCCTAGAAGGATTCCACCCAAGAAAATATTCCATGTACTAAACATTATATTGAAATTAAAATTGAATGCTTTGTAGATGAAATAAACACTATAAAACTTTTAAGGGAAATAGAATTAAACGAAAAACAATTATAAAGAAATCCACTTCAAAATAAAGACAGTTCTAAGGAGATCCACTTTAAAATAAATGATTTTTTTTAGAAAAAAACTCTTAAAGAAAAGATATTTTAAAGAGGATATCTTTAAAATAAAATCACTTTCCTTGAATTTACCAACCAAACATACCATATATTGATGGTGAGTGCAACAAAGTCAAAGAGAACTATACATTAGAGTGGCCCTATTGGTACTAGCTAGAAATGGGACCCTATAACCTCATATCTCAGTGAACAGTGGTATATGAACCACAACCAACTACATACTCATGCATGATCCACTAGGGGGGATCACATACAAAGGCATAGTGGTATCTAACCATATCACATGTTTGATAAATGTTGTCATCATCAATCTTGTTTAGTGAATCTACATCGAAGCCACTTCCAAATCACAAGAATTCTAGTACTAGTCTGCCCTCCTAGCTTCCTAGGCTTACCTTATTCTATATTCATGTTCCAAGTTCATATAACATGCCAAATTTAAATAAACAAACCAAACAAGGAACCACATATATGCATGGGAGAGGCCCTATGGGTACTAGCTACAAGTGGGATCTTAGAACCTCACATCTTGGTGAAAAGTGGTATATGAACTATAACCAACTGCATCATCATGCATGATACACTAGGGGAATCACATCACAAGGCCTAGTGGTCTCTAACCATATCACATGTTTGGTAAATGTTGTCATCATCAATCCGGTTAAGTGAAATTGGGACGAAGCCACTTCCAAATCAAAAGAATGCTAGTCCTAGTCTACCCTCCTATCTACCTAGGCTTTCCTTAGTCCTTATTCATGTTCAAATTTCATATCACATGTCACATTCTAATAAACAAACCAAACAAGGAACCACACACACAAAATACCACCATTTTCACACCCAAACTCCACTTTAAAAATCAAATGCACATCGAAAATGTTTTAAATCATAACTTGAATCACTTACATAATTTAATAAATCATTTAAAATATTTATATTTCAATTCCATGATGCACCATAAGGTTTTATACCAAAACACACCCAAATCATCTTTTTAAACCAAACGTTCACCAAAACCTATCCCAAACATTTTTTTCACCATTTTTGTATTTTAATAAATCATTCAAACAATTTATAAAAAATTTATAAAGTGTTACACATCACAAATAAACACTTGAACTTCCAAAACCCCATTTTAAAAACATACACCAACCAAAATATCTTGAAAACATGATTTTATCCTCTTATATCATTAAATAAACCATTTCAACCATTTATAAAATATCCCAAATAAACACCAAAAGACCTTATAACAAAAAAATACCCAAAATACCCTTTTTAGAATCAAATGCATATTAAGTCCTACCAAAAATCACCTTTGATCCATACACAATAAACAAGGATAACGCTAAAATAATAATGTAAGAAAAATTAATTTACCAAATAATGTTAATAGATAGAACCACCTATATTGGATGGATAAATCCCCAAAATTCGGTGCGAAACTCCAATAACACCCTAATCGCACCACGATGAACCCAAATTGGACCCTCATTTAAGAATTCAATCTGAAATAATTTAAGATTAAACCCTAAACAAATGGAACCCTAAATTGAAACCCAATAAGGAGGAAGAAAATCTTACCATATGGGGGCACTGGAGGAAGAGGATGTCAGCGAGTTCGTTTTCATCGGGAGAGGGAGGTTGGAGGGTTCAATGCTCCATGTAGGGAGGAGGAATGTTGGAAGCAGGTCACACGGGCGGTGGGGGTGGGGGTTTTCTAGATGGACGTAGGGGGTGGGTGGTGCAAGAGGAGCAGGGAGTTGGAGGTTTGCCGAAAGGGAGATGGGGTGACGACCATGGGAGCGACCAAGAGGAGGTGTAGTGCGCACAGCTAGGGTTGGGGGGAGAAGATACAATGTTACCCATGGAAGGGGAGGGATGAAAGGTTAGAGGAGAAGGGAGGAAATAGGGAAAGTAAAGAAGAGGAATAAAATAAAAGGGGGAAAGGAAAATAAAACCCAAAAGAACTAATGGAAATAATAATAAGAAGAATAATTCTATTAATAATTTTATAATAATAATAATAACAAAAAATTAATAAAAATTTTATTATAATAATAATATAATTATTATTATTATTATAATTAAGAAATTATTATTTCCATTTTTTCTTATTTTATTTCTTTTTTATTCCACTTTATTATTCACCATGTTAATTAATTAATTAATAATATCATAATAATAAAAATTGAACATCGGGCAGGCCACATGGTGACCTGGAAAAGCTGCATGGATTCGATCATGTCTTGCTCGTGCGGTGGATGCTATCAAGAACAAAACATTCATTTATCAGCAAAAATAAAAAATTTCAATCAGGCTCAGCACGCACCTTGACAAAATATTTCAAAGACAAATAAAATAATAAAATAAAATTATTTCAGAAGTCTCGAGGTGACAATTCTCCCCACCATAACATTTCTCACCCCTAAAAATCCATCCCAAGGATGATTCAAAATAAATAATCGATACTCTGTTACAATACAAGGTGATTGTTGAACGAGTGAGAAAAAAAAAAGAAGACAACAACACTACCAACAATAAAATAATTTTACAATTCGAACTCAGGAGGAAAAAATGGACTCCCCACTATGAGACACTCACCCCCAAGAGTTTAAACATCTCCAGTTGATCAATCAAAGGAAAGGGGACTTTCACAACATGCAATCCAACCTCTTGAGCCAAAACCCACTATACATAATGAAATTAAATGCACACCACTTTCTTGAAAAAACAAACAAGATCAACCACATACCAATGAATACTCCAAGAACCTTAATTCATTGAAATAGTTGGGTATGTTCAAATATAAACATTTAATCAAAGAAGGTACTTGAAATGAGGAATCTATAAATAAGATCACCCATTCCAAATTCCACATTATAACCACAATCAGATCGCCAACTCGAGGAGGCCTGCATGGACACCCCCTTATAAGTAATGGTCTAACAACAATTCATTCTAGAGGAGTTTTAGTGAGACCCATGGTTTTTCTCCCCACTATAAGGACCAATGAGCTTAACTGACAAGCACAGACGGATACGGGATACCCGACATGGGCTAACTTAGGAGCTTCCCACACAACCTAATCTCTCACCACAGGGGACATGATTCACACAAATCCTAACCAAACAGAAGATGTTATATGGTTCACCACTTCCAAAGGAATTACAATTATCAGATGAGTCTAACCAAACTAAAATTGAAACATGAATTACAAGATTGTTCATACATGGAGAACCACACAGAGAGTTGCACACATTAGGGTATAAGCACTAAGGTTCAAGAAACTAAAACATCCCTTCTTCTTTATAAACAAGTATGGAATTCTCCACCTACACGATTCAAAATGGAATATGATACTCATATTTATTTCCACCAAACATGACCACTTGAAACGAAATAGCCACACCAAAAGCTTAAACTGTCCCCATTTTTTAACACTGAAGACTGAAATTGGACTAGGATACCTTACGCTCCTGGGGGTTCCTAACTACGTGTCTGATTCACTCTTAGACCTATGGTTGGAGCCCTATTGATTGAAGCATCTACCACCTCGTATTCAAGCATTAAAACCTCTGAATGAAAATCCTCCTATAAGTTCCACAAGTAACTATATCGCGATCTATAAAACACCAACAAACACAGCACACTCCAACATCCACTTTCTACCACATGGAACTTTAACAAAAAAAATGGCTTAAAAGATGCATATACACCATCCCTTTCACTAAAAATAAGAAACAGTATAGGAAAGAACACACTAAGGGAACCTTCACTCAGAATAGAGAAATTTGGAGTTTCGTAAAGGAAAACACCCTTCTTATTAAAACAGAGATTCTTGAAATATTTCACAACCTTAACCCTTGTATTCAAGCTTCAAAGGGTCACTGAACATAAACCTTGTAACTAATAGAGACATTATAAAGAGAGGGACCTTTAATTGAGTCCCTAACAATGTGATATTATTATAAACATCCATTACAGCCTCTCACAACCAGATTTAGCACACATGCGGCTTAGCATGAACCCTTTCTTAGATGAAACCAACTGATGATTAAAAGACCTTTTTATGATAGAGGCCAATTCAAACAACCTAGTCTTCTTTCTACTTTTCCAACTAGAATTACCTTCACATATCCCAGGAGGAATCTTTAGATTTAGAAATGTAAAACTTCACCTTTGATTATCAAACAACTCAAGGAAACTAAAACATCCTACAACTCCTCTCACATCTACTTCCACACTAATATAGGATTCGTTTATCCAAAAAAGAAGAGGGGTAGACTTAACCCTAAAATCAATATGAAAGTTATCACTTTGATCAACCGGAAGATCTTCCAATTTAGAATTACCCATGGTCTCACTTCAATTCTGCATTAACTCTCTGTGGGGTATACACTAAACAATGAGGGAAAACCAAGGGTCCAATCAAACAAATCCATTGGTCAAAACATGCCAAAAACCAAAACCAACCACATGAGTGGAGCCACTACAAGGGATTCCCAAAATGATTCTTAAAAGAGACCACAAACCATTACTTCAAACCAACCCACTGACAAAACACAAACCAAAAACATAATTAAAAAGAAGGGTTTTCAAACTCAAAACACCCCACAACAACATTCTCACGGGCCTTACACATGCATGTTCTCATTCCAACCAGGAACCAATTCCCCTTCAATGTATAACCCAAGCATATTTCCATCCATGAAAATAACAATGGTCAATACAAAACATTTTTTCACTTTCTAAAACAAACGTTCAACCCATGCCCTTAACTTTCTCAAAATCACCAGTCACAAAATCAAAACACATTTTAAATCTCATGAATCATTTTTAGAAAAAACATCAATCATTCAAATAATAATTAATTTTCAAATACTACACATCAATTTCGAAACATTTAATTTTACATTAAAACACTTATTGATTCACAATAAACTCTATTTCACCCATACCCACTCATTTAAAAACTCATTTATCCTCATTTAAAAAAAGCTTCCAAAAAGTAGTGAAACTTTTCAAGAGCCCAATAATTACCAAATCAAAATCCATTTTCAAAAACCACACATAAATTCCAAAACATTTTATTCCATTCAAAACACTTTTCAATAGTTCAAAAAATCCCATTTAAAATAGATTTCCAATACCCACATTAACATAATTCCTTATTTCACAACAACTAATTTCAGTACACCATATGTTTAAATTATGAAAATTCACTCCTGATAAATTCAATCCTATTTAATCAAAACCATTACCATTTTAAAATCTAGTTTCCACAATTTTCAAAAAAGAGTTTTTCTAAATGATTTTCCAAAACCCATAAAGATGCTGATCAAACCAAGGGTAAACAAGTGTTGATTAGTGACTCAAACATATGGTTAGTAGCCACAACCCGTCACACCACCATCATAGAGAGTATTCTAGGACCATGTACTCATCTCCATGTGGCTTTCCAGGCCATGCGGGCTTACTGAGACTATTGGCCTAACTCTCATTTCATTTCCCAAATAACGGACAACTACAAGGAATAAAAGTCTTAGATCAAACCCAACTTCTCCAGGTGACTTGGGTCCCATTACGAGGTGTGATGGCCAGGCACCACACTTCGGATCAGGATGTAAAGTCTTGAAAATCTTTTCTCCTTTCGACCTGGAATCTTCCCCAAGGAACAAGACACAAAATAGCATAACCTCTCCCTAATACCATTTTTTCATGAACCAAGTTGGGTCGCTAACCAACCTAGAGCCTTAACCTCTCAACGGAAAATCCTAAAGGGAATTCTCAATCCCCATAGGCTGTCACAAGTTCTCAGGTATCAAATAATGCAAGAGGGAATTATTTACCCGAATTAATCAGATTAAAATAACTGTCAAAAACCAAAATATCCATATTTGAAAAATTCGAACAAACTTGTCTTTAAAAATTTCCAAATTTTAGGTTTACAACTAAAACAAAGACCAAAAAGGACTGCGACACAAAGGAAAACTAAAAAACCAACCCAAACCTCATGAAATAAGAGGAGAAAACCAAAACAATATCAAAACTCACCACATTATCATAAGGCATGGCCCTCAATCCATCACCACCAACACCACATGAGGAGAAACTCTAACAACCTAAACCACCATCTCTAGAGGCATTTCCCTTACTTGTAACAAACATTACCAAGTCTGCTTATACCCAAAGGTGTAAGACGGGTGTGAGCTAATTCCCAGCAGGATGTCAACCAAGAAAATATTCCATGTACTAAACATTATATGGAAAATAAAATTGAAATATTCATAGATGAAAGAAACACTAGAATACTTTCAAGGGAACAACTTTAAACAAAAAATAGTTCTAAATAAAACCACTTTTACAGAAAGACAATTCTAAGGAGATCCAATTTAAAATAAAGACAATTTTTTTAAGAAAAAAAATTAAAATAAAATCAATTTTAAAGAGGAAAAGTTTTAAAAAATCACTTTCCTTGAATTTACCATCCAAACATACTATATGCTGACATTTATTGAAACATAGTCAAATACAACTATACAGGGGAGAGGCCTTATGGGTACTTGATAATAATTGGACCCTAGAACCTAACGTCTTAATGAAAAGTTGTATCAAAACCACAACTAACTATATTCTCATGCAGGATCCCCTAGGGGGAATCACATCCCAAGGCCTAGTGGTCTCTAACCATATCACATATTTAGTAAATGTTGTTATCATCAATCATGATAAGTGAAACCGGGAAGAAGCCACTTCTGAATCACTAGAACACTTTTCATATTCCTCCCTCCTAGCTACCTAGGATTCCCGTAGTTATTATTCAAGTTCCAAGTTCATATCACATTCCATATTCAAATAAACATGCCAAACAAGGCACCACATGCACCAAATACCACCATTTTCACACCCAAACTCTACTTTAAAAATAAAAATCACATAGAAACTATTTAAAATCATAACTTTCATCACTAATATAATTTAATAAGTCATTTAAAATCATTATATTTAAATTCCATGAAGCACAACAAGGTTTTATACCAAAACACACTCAAATAGTATATTTAAACCAAACGCACACCAAAACCGATCCCAAACGTGTTCTGAATCTCTTTTATATTTTAATAAATCATTAAAACAATTTATAAAATATTTATAAATAATTACACATCACAAATCAACAATTTATCTTACAAAAACCCCATTTTAAAAACATACACCCACTAAAACAGTATGAAAACATGATTTTCACCTCTTATATCATTTAATAAACCATTTCAAAAATTTATAAAAAAAACCCGAAGAAAGACCACAATGCTTTATAACAAAAACATACCAAAAATTCCTTGTTTAGAATGAAATTAATAATAATACCTACCAAAAAACACATTTTCACCACACACAATAAATAAGGATCATGCTAAAATAATCTTGAGAAAAAATTAATTTACTAAATAATGTTTATAGATGGAACCACCTACCTCCAAAATTTGGTGTAAAACCCTAATCTCACTTTGATGAACCCAAATTGGACCCTAATTTAAGAATTTTAACCAAAATAATTCAAGATTTAACCCTAAAAAATGGAACCCTAAACTGAAACCCTACAATGAGGAAGAAAATATTACCGAAGGGGGATCCACTAGAGGAAGAGGATGTAGGTGAGGTCATGGTACCCAGAGGAGGGAGGCAGGTGGGTACGGTGTACTATGTAGGGAGGAGGGAGGTTAGAAGTGGGTTACATGGTGGGGGTCTGGACGGATGTTTGGGGGTCAGGTGGCGCGAGAGGAGCAGGATGTCAAAGGTTCACCAGAAGGGATATGGGGCACCGTCCATGGAAGTGGCTAAGAGGAGGTGCAGCATGTACAGCGAGGGTAAGGGGGATAATTCAGTGTGACCCAGGAAATTGGAGGGGAGATGGGTTAGAGGAGAATGGAGGAAAGAGCGAATGAAAAGAAGAGAAAAAAGAAAAGAAAAGGGGAATGGAAAATAAAACCCAAAAAAACTTTAGAAATAATAATAATAACAATAATGATATTTATAATTTTATAATAATAATAATAACAATAATATTAATAATAAAAATGATAACTTAATAAGAAGTTAATAATAATAATATTATTATTATTATTAAACAACTATTATTTCCATTTTTTCTTTTTCTTTTTTCCTTTCATTTTATTATTCACCTAATTAATTAATTAATAATTATAATAATAATAATAATAATAATAATTTAACACCAGATAGGCCACACGGTGACTCGGAAAATCCATACGGCTTTGACCAAACCCTTCTCAAATGTTGGACGTTTTCAATCCCAAAACATTCGTTTATTATCAAAAATACAAAATTTTAATCGAGCTCGGCCCACACCTCAAAAAAATATTTGAAAGACAAACAAAATAATCAAATAAAATTATTTCAGATGTCTAGGTGTGACATTTTGTGCCCCATTTTGAATATTTTTCTTTTTTTATGTTTATTCTCATGAATATGTTATGCTCTCATTTTAATTTTTTATTATCTCACTATTTTGATTCATTTATGATTTTATGTCATGTTCTATACCATGATTTATAATCTAATATTTGATGGGTATTATTTATTTATAAATCTTTATTATAATTATATTCCCATATTATTCATACTTATGATCATTGATTATTATCACTAATTTTTAGCCTTATTAAGCATCTGAGTTCCAACAATTATTATGTTTCCACTTGCTCGGGTTATAATGAATATTAAGATACAAGATGTGTCTAGAAGGGTATCATTCGGAAATAATTTATTTGACTGTTTTAATTATTTTTATGGTTTAAATTTTTCTCTCATAGTTTGAATAATAAAGTCCATTTTTTGAAAAAGTCGTCAGTTTTATTTGATGGTGTTTTATCATAATTTTATAAAACTCTAAATTGAAAAGATATTGGGAACATATTGTGATGATATATTTTCTTTATGTCATATAATTATTGAATTTTTAGGTCTGTGAATTTATATTTAGTGTACAATAAGGGATTAGATAAATTTATAGATTATGATTATATAATTTGCAGATAAATTGGGATTGGGAAATTTCATCAATGATTGATAAGATATAGCTGACTATAATTATAATGGTATATATAATCATTTATGTTGGTTGAGGTAATATTATAGGGATTGGGATATTAGTACATTAGTGAAAACCCTATAGATAATTCTAAGGGTCAATTTAATTATTTTATAATATCATGATGTTCGGGAAAACTAGATATTGTGTGGTTTTACTATAAATAACTTCCCATTCTGGATAAAACAAATGTATTTTTTCTCTAGAATAGATGTACCTAGGCATAATAACCCTGAAAAGGGAATATTGGGTTTTAATTAAATCGTCACTAGTTCAATTACAAAGAGGCCTAACTACACTCTTGGTTTGACACTCCCGTAGGATGCAGTTTAGTCAATAACATTCTCTTTATTAATAATTATGAAAGATTTATTTTAAAATTTCCTTAAGGTATTAGGATAAAATGTTTGAGAGAACGGAACAAGATGTAACCAATTTAAAACCAAGAGAGTTATAGGATGTACCAATTGTGGCATAGTTGAAATGAATGTATCATATTTTTAATTGAAGGATTCATTGGAGAAGACATCCTATGATTGATATTTCATATTCAAATAATCTAGTCCTTTTTCACATTATCATAACCAGTTTTGTTTTATTGTTTGATTGAAATGGTATCTCAAAATAAAGCTGAAAAATTTATGTTTATTGAAACAACTATGTTTTAAAATAGAATAAGGAAGCATACTTAAATAGTGGAAAATATTAATACATTCTTTTTATGATAGAAAATTTATGTTTCCTTATCTTCACAAAGGTAGTGTTTCAGAAATTAAAATAGAAATTAAACATTAATACTATTAGCTATTTTTATTAGTGATTATCATTTAATGAGGATATTCAGATATATTATAAAATTTATTAGGGTATTTTGAAATATCTATGGAATTTTATTCAGTAATTTTGCTTTGAATTTACCAAAATGTATATTAAAAGGTATCAATAACATTGAAAATCTATTTTATGAAAAGATTATTTTTTTGGGGATAACTATTAGCGAACACATGAATGTGGTATGAAAGGATCATAGTTTCAAAATATTCAATAGGTTGAATTAATAAATATTCAACTGATTTTGAAAATGTATGTTAGACATTATTAGTAACATTGGGTTCAGAAATGATTCATGCTATTTTTGGTGAATTTTACTATATTTTTTGGATTATGGTATCTATTTTCAAGTGTTTTATTTGATGTACTATTTATTAACACCATTGCATGATTAAATATTGAATTAATTTTATATAATATTTTGCATCACTGTGGTTTTATTACTTGGATACATAGATAGATTTGGGAACGATATACTCTATAAAATTTTTGATTGTAGTATAAATAATAAATGTTGTTTAAGGAAGGATAAATATGTTGATATAGATTAAGATAATAATTTATATGTCACATTGGAAGTTATATCTATAATAGTAAATATATTAATAATGTTCTATCTTAATTTCATATCTAGGTAATATTTAAAATTATGCGGATGTAATTTTTTTAAGGCTGTAGAAAATAATAATACTCTATTTTGGATCCTTTAAATTAATACAATCTTCAATAGCTTTTATCACATGTAACATTAAATTAAAGAAAAACCCAACTATAATGAACAATGACATACTAAAAATAAATGGATAATATAATCAATAGTATATAAAAGGATGATATTTCATTAAAATAATTATATATAATTATTCCCTTTGATAAATATTTAAAAAATATTTCCTTGTGATGAACCATTTTAAAAAGTGTATTGAATTTTAATTTATTAAATTAAATTGAAATTATTTAAAATTTTATCATAATATTTTATCTTTAAATTTAAAAACTAATAAATAAATATTAAAATTTTTATAAATATATATGAAAAAATATTAAAAACACTTGAATTTTAAAAATGTTTATTTAAATAAAATCAGCTTTCTTAATATATTGTAGTCTCATTTAAATTATAATTTTTAAATTTATAAAAATTAATTTGATTAAAATAAATATCATTTTGGTTATAAATATTCAAATATTATCTTAAGGTTATTTATGTGGATTTTTATGAAAATATTTATTTTTTGGTGAATGTTGGAAAATACAATTTTTACAAATAAGATGACTTTTATGACATTGTTTGTGTATAGATATGAATAGGAAATTAAGGAAAGTAATTTATAAGACCAAATATGTATCATATAAGTGAATTTTTTATTTTAAAACTATTGGTTTTAATTTAATAACCCATGTTTGAAATTATTGAATTTAAGATATATTTTTAAAACAAATTAATACATTATACATTTGTTTATTTTAAAATTAATATTATTAATTTTTGAAATCAATTAATATTAAATTAATTTCAAAATTTGAGTCATTATTTCCAATTAATATAAAAAATTAAATATTTTTTTTGGAATAAAGGATAAATTTCATTGTTAAAAACAGGTTAGCAAGATGAAAACTAAAATGGTAAAAATGATCAACTATATAGGTAAAGTTCCAAACTTGTTTAAAAAATTTCTATAATTAGGTAGTGGTGGTGTGATTTGAACTTATAAATTATTTTCTCCATTATTTATAAATCTTTTAGAAACATTATTTAAGAGTGACTTCCCATTATCGAAAACTTTTGGCTATTTACAAAGATGCCATTCTTATTCACTTATAAAAGGGTCTCACCTCTCCTCCCATACACCCACATTAAAACACAATAATTTCTTCCCAAATTTCACCCAATAATCTCATAAAAACTCCTATACAATTTTTTTTGGTTTCATTATTCTCATAACTCCATTCTCAAAGGATTAATCCCCTTTGAAATAGATATAATCCATGAAGTGGTGTGTAGGTTCATTACCGAACATTATTATTTTCTTTTAATTTGTTTTTTTATTATTATTTAAATTTATTTCCAAAATATCATAATTATAACTTAATTATCACTATTATACTCATATTTTTATATAATTATTTCACAAGAATTAACCACATTCCCTTTATCATTTAAAATTTGTAAAAGTTAATCGTGCATTGTGCAGGCAGTTGCCTCCATGACGTAACACATTTTATTTTCCATAACAAACATATAAGGATGTTATAATAGGATAATTTAATAAAAATTTATGATATTTATATCATGTTTTTTATTCTTAAACAATAAACTATATTATTATTTTCTAAAAATATATGGAAAAAATTAAATCGGCCACTATTCATATGTATGGACTACCACCTCTATGAAACAACTGATTTTTGTTATTCATTTATTTACCAAAATTATGGATGTAACTAAGATTTGGATTAATGGATAAATATTATTTTAAACATATAATTAACATTCTGGTATGATAATTTTTAGAGACAATTAATGATTTTATCAAAAAACGATCATGAATAATTCAATCATCTAAAACAAGCCTAGTAAGAAGAAAGTCTTATTATTCATATTATATAATGTTTTCAAGTTAATTACTTAATATTATAATTATTTTAAAAAATTATATATCACACTAATATACCATAAATTATATCATTATTCTACTATTATAATGATTTTTCAACTTAGTAATCTCATAATCATCCATTAATAATGGTATGTTCATTTGGGGTTGATTTACTCACATACATGAACGATACTCTAAAACTCTATCACGGATTTCCTAGAGAGAATAAATAAAAATATTTTCCTTAGTTAATAAGAATATAAATATTTATTTTTTGTTTTTTAATGTTAATATTAGGTATCTAAATTATTGTTAATGCTTCATCTTTGTTTGTGTAAATCACATAAGTAAGGAGGAACCGATCAATTTTCCATGGAATGATTTCAAAGAAAATATTAAAAATATATTATGATAAAAAGGGTACATATAAATATAGATATAAAAGAAAAAAATTATAAAAAATTTTACAATAATATTAATTTCATTATTTAGGATGTTAAGCGTGTGAACATAATAAATCTATAACAATGTAAGTGTTTCATCTCAAAAATTCATTCATGGAGACAAATTTTCATTTATGCCCCGAATGCCATTTAAATATGTTTTATAGTACTTATTGGTTATAAAATTTCATTAATTATATTTTACATGTAAAATTAATATATTTTTAATTCTATTTATCCTTCAGTTCATTTTTTTATAATTTTATTAAACCTTGTGGTTTTTTTGTCTCAAATTCCTCTCTTTGATACAAGTTTTGTATTATGAACCAAATTTAATTTATGTCATTTATATATTAAATATTTGAAATATTTTATCATGAATTATATTATAAAATTTTTATTTTATTTTCAATTACAATTACTCTATTTCATGGGAGTTTTATTCGAATGTTTATAAATCTATAATGGTTTCTTTCCATCTAAATATCACTTCATCAATACATGTTTAACTGTTATGTACTTTGTTATTTATATTTTAAATATACTTAAAATTAAAATACTTTGGCATAAAAAAATACGTATTTAATGGTATTAGTATATCCCTATTATTTTCAAGCTTTTTAATGACTTTATATTCCAAGATTACTAAATTCATTATGGTTTTTTTAACTTAATTACCATTCATTGAGTTATAGTCTTATTTATTAAACATTATCATTAAAAGTTGGTTCTAATCTTCTTTATGATAATATTATGTTATAAACCATAATGTTTTCTAGGTAATTATGTATTATACCGATGTCCTATTCCATGATGTTTTCATTTATAAATTTTGAGATTGAAAATGATAACTCCCATATTTTCTAACAAACCATTCTTTTCCATGTTCATATTTTTCACTTTTTACAACTATTTTTTATTTAATATTTAGAAATTTATTATTATTTTATCTATTTTTACCATCATATTTACCACTAACACATTTTAAAAAGAATATTTTTTCGAATCTTAATGTGATTAGGGTTTTAGAAAAAAGTATTTATTTTTTATAAAGTGATTTTATTTTCACGCTTTTATAATTTTTATTCTAAAAAAAATATAATATAAAATTATTCATTAAATATTATTTACTTACACAATTAATTTTTCAAATGTAACTTTTAACCATTATGATATTTGTTTTGAAAATTATTTGGAACTATATTCTTCAAACAATTTAAATGGTTTTTACTATAATTATTTTTTTTAAATTTTTTTATTCGAATTTAATTATTAGTGTCCAAAACATTTATATCTAATGGATCATGTTAATGATTCACCTAATACGATGTTTTTTTATTTATTTCATTTGGTTGAAAATGTTTTGGTATCATTTGATTTTATTTTGGAAGCTATTTTATGAAATGCCATTTTTAATTATCAGAAAACCCAATTATATTTATATGGTTTATTTTATGATGTGAGTACTATTTTTTAAGAGGCACACAAATTTATATATTATGAGATTAGTGGGACCTATATCTCCCTTCAATTTTTTGGGTTAATGATTACATCTCTTGATACATACATTTTATGAAAATAGGTTTTCTATTAGCTAGGATCATGAAGGGTGAATGTGATGAAATTTATCTTTACTCACAATTTATTGTGTGAATAGGTTATTGAGTAGTGAGATTCAATTTTTTTTAGACTAAATGAGTTTAGAAATAATCATATTTTTTTGTGTTAACATGTTTCAAGGTATTCAGGTTCATAATGATAAGATATCCTATATTTATGATTATGTCACCTTTTTCCTTCTGTTCCATGGGTCATATTATATACATCATGTTTCATTTTATCATTCCACTTTAAAAGAGTTTTCATTTGACATTATATGCCTATAATTCATGCATAATGTTTTTTGAATATGTTTTTTCCATATTTGAATGATTTCTCATGTTTTTTTCTTATTCTCAAAAGTCTGTTATTCTCTCATAGATCTTGTCTATTGACTCATAATTTTGATTCAGGTTAGATTTTATATCATCTTTTATGCCATATTTATAAAATAAGATTTTTTGGGTATAATTTTCTTATATATATATTGATTATAGAAATATAATAATCCTATTATCACTTATAATCTTTTATTGTTAGCTCTTATGTATAACATTACTGAAAATATGAGCTCACCCCATTTTTACGGTTCAACATCCACAAGTTATAAATAAATTTAATAAATATGATGTGTCTAGAAGTGTACCATATGAGAATGATTTATTGCAGATATTAAATTATTTTTATGAATGAATTTATTTCTATTTAGTGGAATGAAAAATATCTTCTAGTTGAAAATACATGAGTTTTTTAGTTAATTATTTGTATTAATTTTCTAATATTTTAAACTCAAATAATCTTGTGAATCTATTGTAGTGAAATATTTTCATTATGTATAGTAATTATCATATGGTTAGTTATTAGGCGTTATATTATGGAGGCCAACTAGTAATATATTCTGTATAAAATAATTTTGTAGCCACAACCAATACAACTACCTAACCATGGCCCTAACAGGTTAGCCTGTAGACCACTTGTATCAATAATAACATCATGTTAAGGTCTGCACCCCATTGACACCTCAAAACACAACCTTGACCCCTATAATAAACAAAACCCATTAGAAAAAAGTTATAAATGATCAAAAATAATAGTATGGAAAAAATGGAAAAGGTTTTATGTGAAAATATATAAAAAATTATAATTCCAACCATCATGTTTATTTATGTATCGAGGAAGCTATGGTGATGAATGTTGGTTCACAAAGAGATGATGTCACTACACCCTCATCATAGACTCTGACACCCATGTCTCATAAGATTATATCCAAATCTACTTCATAAATTGAGATAATGATATAAACTTACCACGTGGAACCTTCACATGATAATCAATAACTTCTAATAGTTTATAGATCAAAACATATATGGTTCTATGTCAAGGTCCACCCAATTCAAAACATGATTCATGTTAGGCTGATACTTTTTAAGTTGAGACAAATGAAAAACATTGTGTATTGAAGAAAACTAAGGTGGTAAATCCATGTAATACGCTACCATTCTAAGTCATTATTTTCCTTTAAATATCCCCACATATCATTGAGATAACAAACATTATTTTCTGATTCATCGGTGACATAATTGAGGTGAGAGTTTTAATAACACCTTGTCAACTACTAAAAACTCCAAAGTATGATGATAATGATCAAAATAATATATTTTTTACATTTAGAAACCACAAAAAACTATTGAATCAAATAAATATTCAGTACAATTTCTTGAACCAAGCATGTTTCTATCAGGGAATCTTCACCTATCTTAGGAAATATGGAGTCAGGTTGTAGGGTGAACCATATAATTTTTCAAAACATTAAATCTTAATAGGTCATTGGGAACCTTTATTTTATGAAAACTCAACCATGCCCATGTGGTGATACCATGAACCTATGATGTTAAAGACATGATCACAAAGAATATGATCCATAATTTTACTATCCCTTTTTAACGATCCATCTATTTGGGCATAATATTACATGTTCAACTTTACATGAGTTCCCATAGCATTTTAGGGGCCCTTCAAAATCCATTAAGTAATTTGAGGGTTATAATCCAAGATAATGGCCATAAAAATCCCATGAAACCTTTAAATCCCATACATACACAAATTTATCACGTCTTCCACATTAGTGGTGTCATGAATTAGTAAGAAATTTTACGACATCGAAAACTAATCATTCACCACACAAATAACATTCATACCTTAGTGATTTTGATTTAAAATAAAAAATTAAATCCAATATTAATTCAATCCATTTTTTTGGTTGGTATGGTGAGAGGAAAAGTTATATAATAAGGACTTTTGTGATAATAATTAAAATCATTTAACAATTATGTCATCCAAAAACAAAGTCATATATATCATATTTCGTCCAAGCCACTAGAACAGATTGTTTATGAAATATTTATTTGTGGAATAGTGAAAACCCCATAAATAATTGTAAAAATACCTCATTACATACATTCAGAATGTCTAAATAACATTAGATCAGTTTTTGATGAATATAAAACCTTTCATGGAGAGAGACAACTCACTTGTGGTCACCGCATAATATAAAGGATCTAGGGTATCTCAAAACTCTTTTTCTACATATCCTGGAGATTATTCTCAAGGAGATTTTATTTAGAATGAACACTTTCTAGAAAATTAAAATACTAATACTATGTGATATCTGAGAGTATTTAAAAAATGATTCCCATGAATTTCCATTTTTCCATTACATTCTTCATAAACTGATAATGAAACTTATTTCAAAGAGTGTCAGTAATCACATTACCCATTCCTGGAGTATAATAAATTTCAATTCCAAATAAATACAGTTATTCCACCCATCATCTCAATGGAATGTTAAAATGTGTTTGAGAAATGATGTAACCTGGACTATTATGTTTAGAGTAAATGATGTTCAATTCCATAAATAAATAATGGCTTCAAATTTTTTGGGCATGCACAAAGTCTATAAGTACCAAAACATGCATGGGATAATTCCTCTTGTGAGTTTTAAGCTGACGTGATCCATAATTCCCTATATGATCTCCATGTATAAGGATTCAACCCATTTAAAGACACAGAAATTGTATGTAATTTTTCTATTTATTTGGGATTATTATGAGTCTGTGAAAATTAACAGTGCATGATTCTGAGGACTAGTGTGCCCGGAATTATTTTTTAAACTTTTTTTAAAGTATGTTCAGTAAACGCACGGGCGGAATTTTCTATCTTTTAAACCAATACTCAGATTAAAAATGAGAGGGAACTGTTGAATCCAAAGTGCTGGGATTCTCTTAAGAGAAGTTTCACTTCAACTGCAGTAGTTCAGGAGAAAAATTTAAATTTTGGACATTGCATAAAAATAATAAAATAACTTAACAAGTTATTTTAATTATTTTTATCCAGTGGATGAGCAATGGTGGTGGGAACCAGTGGCTTGTCAAGCCAATTAATTGCTTGAATCTTCTTTATTTGTAACCACACCATTGGGGAATTAAGAGGTTCATTAATTAAATGAACCTCATTAATTCCTCGGTGAATTACTCGCATTTTTTCCTCTAATTAAGTGAGGGAAGCGGTGGAATTTTGACATGGATTCACCAAGAAACGAACCTCTAATGAAGTGAAGTGACTTCTTCCACCGAAAGAGGATGGAAGCTTGGGTGGCGATGATCTAGGATCGATTAACTCCGACGACCTCACTCCAAGAGGGGATCTCCTTCGAACAATGACCATGATACCTCTAAAGGTTCACGAGGTATTGGTTGTCATTTAATTCAATAAATTCTCATGTTTATTTTCCTCATTCATGAATTTTCATGGTGGTATATGCGTGGGATTTGAACGGGGTTTATCATTATTAATAATGTGATGTATAATTTACTCTCACTTGTTATAATACTAATGTGGAGGGCTCGGGCCAAACGAACAAGCCTTGGACCCTCCGCTGCTTGTTTTTCATTGCGTTCTTTGGAATTAGGTTATTCCAACTTGATGGAACCTTGAAACCTAGAGGTGCGTAATGACGGTGGAATCCCGAGAGGACCGTAGGTGCATCCAGAAGGATGAACGGACCACCAGAGATCACCCGGTGGCCCATGGAAGAAGCGCAGACGCAGCACCGGGGTGGCGGCACTGGAGAACAACACCATAGGGTGAGGGAAGAGGCTGAAAACCATTGGAAGTGGTGGAAGACTTGCACCGCTCGGCTTCGCGGTGGTCGGACAGGTGGCCGACAGTGGCTGGCTATGGAGGTGGATCCGGCACACCGCGCTGAAGGAAGCCACGGTGATGTAGGGGACCTACTCCCAGTGGGTCCCATGGGTGCTGAAACGACAACACCTAGCTCTGCCAATAAAGGAGTTGAACGACTCCTTTGATCCGTTTGGGTGTAGCAGACCACACGACCCCACGTTGTTCGCGCCAGCTGGTAGGTGGCGTTCCTGCGGCCCAGCCCAACCGAGGAGTGCTAGGATGGGGAGGGTTGATTCAGTCCGTGGCCAAGCTGGCCGAACCCACCATGGCCCAGCCTAACCAATCCCGCTCCGGCCGGTTCGGGCTAGGTCGGGTCGGACCTGGGGCGGGTCGGGTCGACCCAGACCCCTCTTGGGCCTTGTAACGCTTAAGTGACCGTATATTTCAAACTGGAAATCCATTAGATAAACCGTCTACGACACTGGGATACATCGAGTGAGACGTTCCTTTTGAGATACTCAACTGGAGTTTTGGAGAAAGTTGGAGTCTGTTCAGGTTGGATTGACCTCAGATCTAAATGGGCCCTCGACACTAAAATTCCAATGACTTACAGATCGGGCGTTCGGTTGATGCGTCGTCTGTTGCGTTGGAACCCTTGTGACATGACAGATCATCCGGTTACTTCTTCATGGGACTTTGTTCTAGTTGAAATATGATCAATGGCTTGAGGATCAATTCTCCAAGAATCAAGTGTACTATGAGCTAGAATCCAGTGGCTGGCAGTGAGGCGGAGGTTGGAGAGATATCATACAAATGTTTGTACCAAGTGATCCTGTGTAGGTTAGCACCTAGAGATCCTATGTGAATCAGAAATATGTGACCCGAAGAGGACCAGCCTTAGAGAAGCCCATCATGGATCAACGACAGAACGATCCTGTGTGGGTTAGATCTTGTGTGGGTTATTGCTCAGTGATCCTGTGAGGGTCAGTGCATACCGATCATGTGCAGGTCAGATCCTATGTGGTTCAGTGCTCAGCAATCCTATGTGGGTCACCGCATACTGATCTTGTGTGGTCCAAATCCTATGTGGGTCTTGTGGGGGTTAGTACCTACCGATCTTGTGTGGGTCAGAATCGGTATGGTCATTAGTAGTGCCTCTCGATAGAATAAGATGATCTTTCTTCTCGACTAATCATTTGTACTTCTATGCTTTACTTGTACTTGGTTTAATTTGTGTCTATTTCATTATGATTTTTGATTGAGATCATGTTTTTTGGTTTTCATTTGTGGAACTCTGAGAGACCTTCAGGGGTCTCAGGGTCCCTACTGGATATTTTTATACTCACCCCTACATGGAATTTGCCTACACCTTGTTGTGTCATGTGAAGATGACGAGCATCTTGGCTGAGACTTGAGGGAGCTAGGACCAAGTGGTATAGAGAGAATACTAGATGACATGGAGAGAAATAGGGACAATTTGTTCCTACCCTTCAGGCAGGATCCTCGGTGGATGATTCTAGGAGTTGTTTTCTATTTTTCAGTTGTAGTTATACCTTTTATTTGGGATTGTATTCTGGCCCCTTTACTTTCAGTACACACCTTTACTACTACAGTTTTACTTCATGGTTTCATCTTGTTGTGTTCTTAGATTGTGTGTTTATACTGGTCTAAATAAAATTCCTTCTCTTTTTAGGGATACGCCTCTCTGTTTCTAGTTTCCAAACCATGGCCAATGGAAGGTAGTCTTGGGGTAGTCACAGCACAGGCCCCATGGGACAGGTCGTGAAAAAGTGGTATCAGATGATTCGATTCTACCAAAGAACTAGAACTTTGATATTTTAAGGAAGCAATAGTGTTAAGTGTTTTGAGTGTGGTTTTCAGTTCGGGGAGTCTAGTGTTGTTGTGGTGACTGACGTATCCATACACGAGGACCCGGAATTCTTATTTCTAACTCGGTTCATGAAAACACTGATTGCATGTGTTTTGGAAATGTTTTTACTTTGATCTATTTCGATTCATCTCACCAGGTATAAATTATTGAAAGTGGCGCACCTGTTTCCTTTCAGGATACCGCCATATAGACAACGATCCAGGATTCCCAAGAGATTACACGATGATGGCCTACTGAGTGATGAGGCTTCGTTGTCAGGCCCTCTTAATGTAGTAGCACCTTCGAGTGGTGCACCAGCAGCAGCACCACCCATTGGGCAGCAGATTCCACCAGCCCCACTAGCAGACTGTGCACACCGACTGAGCACATTTCATGAGTTTCAGAGATAGTGGCCTATGAGGTTTCAAGGTGAGACATATCCCCAAGAAGTTGAGGACTATATAGAGGCTAGGGATAGAGTTTTTTTCTTGGTTGAGACACCAGCAGAGCATATGGTTATCCTATATGTTATCCTTTTCTAGGGAACAACAGGGAGATGGTTGATCCTGACACTCCAGACACATGATGAGGCGACCATCACCTAGATAGACATTGAGATCCTCTTTAGGGAGGATTTTTTTCCAGCAACGCTATGCTCAGTACGTATCCAGGAGCTTCTACACTTACATTAGGGAAGCTTATCAGTGGATCAATACTCAACGAGATTCACTGGCCTCTCGTGCTACTCCACCAACATGGTACGGGACCCATTCTTCAGGACCTGGACCTTTGATCAGGGTCTCCAGTGAGAGATCAGAGTATCGATGATATCGCTGAATATCCTGACGTAGGCTAGAGTGCTCGAGAAGGAATTTCTGGTGGAGAGTTTCATAGATAAGCAGGCACCGATGGTGAGAGCCACCACCAGACGATAGGTATTCGAGTCATCTGCAAGAGGTAGTAGAAAGATGACACAAAGGTCCAACTGGGCCAGACCCACCAGTGGATGAACCCGAGATGCAGGGTTGGAGGTGCGAAGATCTTGAGGCAGAGAAGGTCAGTTGGGAGGCAGACTGTGCTTCACATGTGGTAGGTAAGGCCACATGGCTCGCGACTACCCGACCCGCAATACTGATGATCAGCGGAAGGTCGAGAGACCACAAAGGAAGAGGAAGAGATTCAAGAGAGGAGGTTCGCATGGTGTCATATGAGGATGAGAAGTAGGTCGTGCAGTAGGTGTTGGGCAGTGATTTGAGGTTCTACTACCACCACCACCACCAGGAGGCCCACCCCGACCATAGGGAGTAGGTGGACACGGGTGAGCACATCTATAGGCAGTAGAGACATATGACCACTTCACTCCAGAGATGTTTATAGGTACTATCTATGTCTATTCCACCCTAGCTTCAATACTTATAGAAATAGGTTCCAATCACTATTTCATTTCCATGATACTTGTTCAGAGCTCAGATATTCTGATGGAGTCGTTGGCTCGATCCTTGCTATTAGAGACTCCTACGGAAGAAGGTTCGATTATTACACACTGGTTTAGGTAGTGTAATCTCACTCTTGGAGGAATGTGCTTCAGCTGGTATCTCCGAGTAGCATCATTGAGGCCTTATGAAGTCATCTTGGGTATGGACTATCTATCCACAGTCCATGATCAGATCGACTATTTTAGGCACAAAGTTTGGTGAGTCCTTGAGGATTGAATCAAGTTTTCCTTCATTGGTGAGAAGGAAACATTTGTAGCACAGGATGGGATTTCTCAGAGGAGGGTGCAGCCGATCACTCGTCAGTTGGCTAGCCTCACCCTCGGAGCAGTTGGCATGAGGAGTCCAAGTTATCCTGTAGTGGTGGATCAGTATGCGGATTTATTTCCTAATGATGTTATGGGACTACCTCCATGCATAGTGGTGGACTTTTAAATCAACCTATACCCCAAGACGGCAGAAATATCTACACCATAATATCGGATTGCTCCCATTGAGCTTTGAGAATTGTGGGTAGAGCTGGAGGACTTGCAGGGAAGGGGGTTCATAAGGCCCACTGTTTCTCCATGGGCATCCCCGATCTTGTTCTCCAAAACGGAGTATGGGAGCTTAAGGCTTTGTGTGTACTATCAGTTCCTAAACTAGATTACTATAAAGAACAAGTATCCACTCCCAAGGATTGATGATCTCTTCAACTATATCAAGGGATCTCATTGGTTTTTGAAGATATACCTCAGATCAGTCTATCATTAGCTCAGAGTATGGGATAGAAATGTACTGAGGACAGCCTTCATATGTCGGTATGGTCATTACGAGTTCTTGGTGATGCCTTTCAGCATGACCAACACTCCGGAAGTGTTCATGGTGCTCATTAACATGATCTTTCATCCATACCTTGATCGCTTTGTGGTGGTCTTAATCGATGACATCTTGGTATACTCGGCGTCGAAGGAGGATCACGCCATGCACCTGGAGATGGTTTTGGATACACTCCAAGAGCACCAACTCTATGGAAATCTCTCGAAGTTCCAGTTCTAGATAAGGTAATTTCACTTCCTCAGGCTAATTATCTCGAAGGCTGGAGTCTTTGTGGATCTGACAAAGATAGGGGAAGTGCTTTCTTAGAAAACACCCAGGAGTGTGACCAAAGTGAATAATTTCTTGGGATTGGATGGGTACTACCAGAGATTTTTACCTGGCTTCTCTAGGTTAGCGGAACCCTTGTCATCCTTGACAAAGAAGGGGTAGCCTTTCTTGTGGATTGAAAAGTGCCAGTATATTTTCTAGGAGTTGAGGTAGAGACTGACGAGTGCTCCCATCTTGAGGCTACCAGAAGAGGGTATTGGGTACGTAGTTTACTATGATGCATTAGGGACTGGACTGGGTTGTGTTCTGAGGTAGCGGCGAGTGGTGATCGCATATGGATCATGGTAGTTGAGAAAACATGAGCATAAATATGTTACCCATGACCTGGAGTTAGAAACAGTGGTATTTTCACTGAAGATGTTCTGACACTACTTGATGGGTGAACGGTTTACTGTTTACTCTGATCACAAGAGTTTCAGGTGTATCTTCTCACAGAAGGACCTAAACCTGAGACAATGAAGATGGCTAGAGTTCCTCCAGGACAATGACTTTCAAATATTGTATACTCCTGGGAAAGGGAATTTAGTATCATACACACTCAGAAGGAGGTCTGGCCTACAGTTCCTAAGTGAGGCGAAAAAGTAGATAGCCGCATTGTAGATATCCTTTGTAGATAGAGATGGAACAGCTTTCCTCTAGTCTATTACTGTCACTCCCACACTACTTTAGCAAGATCGAGAGGCACGGCTTGGGGACATAGAGTGTGAGGCTCAACGTGCTCAGATATCCTCAGGATAGGCTCCTAGTAGATTTTTTGAAGGTGCGGAGCACGTTGTACTCTTTAGAGGATGCAATATGGTACAAGTGACACTTCGAGATGAGGTGTTGAGGGAGTTCCACACATACCCTTTGGCAGTACATCCATGAGTAGTGAAGATGTACCAGGACCTATGGCATCATTAATGGTGGCCAAGGATGAAGAAAGTAGTGGTCGAGTTTGTATCTTGATGCCTCACTTGTCAGCAAGTGAAAGTCGATCATCAGGTACCAGCAGGCTTAGCTTAGCCACATGAGGTACTGAAGTGTAAGTGTGATGGTATCTCCATGGACTTCGTGACAAAGCTACCATGTACATCCAGGGGCCACGATTCCATCTGGGTGATCGTTGATAGACTCACCAAGTCGGCCCACTTCCTACCCATCTGATAGCAGGGATCAGTAGAGTGACTAGGACGCCTCTATGTGTAAGAGATATTACGAATTCATAGAGTGTCATAGATGATATTCTCAGATCATGATGCATGTTTTACATCTTTCTTTTGGAAGGGATTGTATGAGGTGTTCAGAACTCAGCTAACCTTGAGCATCGCATTTCACCCTCAAACAAATGGTCAGACGGAGTGGACCATACAGACACTCAAAGACATGCTTTGTGCTTGTGTCCTTGATTTCGACCGCAATTGGTAGGACCACCTATCACTGGTAGAGTTTGAATACAATAATAGTTTTCACTCCACCATCATCATGGCCCCATTTGAGAATTTGTATGGGTGACCATGAAGATCACCACTCTGCTGGATAGACCTAGGGGAGTCATCACTTATTGGTCCAAAGTTGGTATAGGCTACCACAGAGAAGGTACAGATCATTCGGGAGTAGATAAAGACTACAAAGAGCTGGTATAAGTCTTATGATGATAGGAGACTGAGACCCTTGGAGTTTGAGGAGGGATACCATGTCTTTTTATGGGTCTCACCCCGAAAGGGATTACAGAGGTTTGGCTAAGGTGGAAAACTATCTCTAAGGTTCATTAGACATTTAAAGATCCTCAACAGAGTAGTCGAGGTGGCGTACCATCTAGATCTTCCCCCACAGATGCACCGGGTGCATAATGTTTTCCATGTGTCACATCTGAGGAGATACGTGCATGATCCATCGCACGTTATCGACTCGGGTGAGCTAGACATTGATTATGGGGTGACGTTTCCGGAGTTCCTAGTGGATATAGAGGATCGACAGGAGTGGGTACTTCATGGGTGGTCGATTCCTCTAGTGCGAGTTCATTGGTAGCACAGGAATCTCTAGGAGAGAACATGGGAGAGGGAGGCTCAGATTCGTGCTCAGTGCCCCCATTTGTTTCCTTTTTTTTGTTGTAGCTTTCGGGGATGAAAAGCCCTAAGGTGAGGAGAATATAGAGAACCAGAAATTATTTGTAATTTTTTTAAATTATTTGGGATTATTAAAAGTATGCAAAAATTGATGGCACATGATTCCAAGTCCTGGTGTACCTAGAATGAATTTCTGAACTTTTTTAAGGTACGTTCAGTAAACGCGTGGGTGGAATTTTATATCTTTTGAACCGGTGCTCAGATTAAAAATATGATGGCACCGTTGAGTAAATAGCATCGGGATTTTCTTAAGGGAAGCATCACTTCAACCATAGTAGGTCGGGAGAAAAATTTAAATTTTGTACTTTACAAAAAAATAACAAAATAACTTAACAAGTAATTGTATTTCTTTCTCTCCAATGGATGAGCAGAGGTGGTGAGAACCAGTTACTTGTTAAGACAATTAATGGCTTGAATCTCCTTTATTTGTAAATGCACCATTGAGGAATTAATAGGTTCATTCATTAGATGAACCTAATTAATTTCTAGGTGCATTACTCACCATTCTCCCACTATTTAAGTGAGGCTCGGGGTGGAGTTTTGACACGGATTCGCCAAGCAATGAACCTATGGCGATGTGATGTGATGTATTCCACTAACGGAGGATGGAATCTTGGGCAGCGACAATCCAAGATCGATGAACACCGACGACTTCACTCTGACAGGGTATCTCCTTCCACAAACGAATGCAATACCTCTGATGGTTCACAAGGTAGGGGTTTTCATTTAATATAATAAATTCTCACATTTCATCTCCTCATTCATTAATTTCTTGGTGGGGGGTCGATGTGGGGGATTTGAACGTGGTTTATAATTATTTTTAATGTGATGTGTAATTTACCCCCACTTGTTATAATGATAATACGGAGGGATCAGGATAAACGAACAAGTCCCAGACCCTCTACCACTTGTTTTTCATTGTGTTCTTTGGAGGCGGGTTGTTCTAAATGGATGAAACCTTGAAACCAAGAGGTACACAATGACGACGACATCCTAAGAGGATAGTAGGTGCGTTCGGAAATAAGAAAGGACCACCAGATCTCACCCAGTGTCCCATAGAAAAAGCACTGATGCGGAACTAGTGATAGACGTCGGCAGGAGAGGGCGGCGGCTGGAAACCGCTGGCCGCGGTGGAAGAGCAGTGTCGCGGTGGTCGGACAGGCGACCGGCATCGACCTGCCATGACGGTGGATGCGGCATGTCATCATACGCCGTGTTGAAGGAAGCTGCAGCAATTGAAATCAACTGCTCCCTGTGGGTCCCATGGGTGACAAGGTAGCGCCACCAATAAAGGAACTAAAAAACTCCTTTGATTCGTTTAGGTGCAGCAGACCACGCGACCCAGCATGGGTCACACCAGCCGACGGGTCATGCTGCCATGGACCAATCCAACTAGGATAGCTCGGGCCAGTTTAGGCCTGCTCAGGCTAGTTCGTGCTGGGCTGAGTTGAGCTCGGGGTAGGTCGGGTCGGGCCAGACCCCTCTCGGACCCAGTTACGCTTAAGTCACCATATCTTGCAAACCGGATGTTCGTTTTATGAACCATCTATGGTACTAAGATCCTTGGAGTGAGATGTTCCTTTTGAAATACTCCAAGAGAGTTTTGGATAAAATTGGAGTATATCCAGGTTGGATCGACCCTGAATCCAACTGGGCCCTCGGAACTAAAATTCCAATAACTTATAGCTGGGTGTCCGGTTTTCACATTGTCTGTTGCGTTGGAACCCTTATGATGTGGTGGATCTTTGAGTTACTTCATTGTGGGACTTCGTGCTAGTTGAAATATGACCGATGGCTTGAGTAAAGGTTCTCCTAGAATCAAGCGTACTATGAGTGGGAATCCAGTGGTTGGAAGTGAGGCGGAGGGTGGAGATAGATCATACGGAGTTTAGTACTGAGCAATCCTGTGTGGATCAATAGTATGAGACCTGATGAAGACCAGTCATAGAGTGTCCCATCATGGATCTACGACATACCAGACCAATGTGGGTCAGATCATGTGTGGGTCAGCTCTCAGCGGTCCTGTTTGGTTCAGTGAATACCGATCATGTGTGGGTCATATCATATGTGGATCAACACACAGTGATCCTGTGTGGGTTAGTGCATACCGATCCTTTGTGGTTCAGATCCTATGTGGGTCTTGTGGGGGTTAGTATGTATCGAATCAGGGCGGGTCGGATCCTGTGTGGGTCTTACTGTGGTTAGTACCTACTGATCCTATGTGGGTCAGACTCCATATGGTCAACAGCTATTCCTTTCGACAGAATAAGATGATCTAGCTTCTCTATTAATCATATGTACTTCTGTGATTTACTTATACCTAGTTTGAGTTGTGTCTATTGCTTTGTTCTTTGTGATTGAGATCATTCTTTTTGGTTTTCCTTTGTGGAATTCTGAGAGACCTTCAAGGGTCTTAGGGTCCCTACTGGGTATTTTTCTACTCACCCCTACACGGGCTTCACCCACACCTTTTTGTGTCTTGTGCAGATGATGAGCAGCTTGGATGAGATTTGAGGGAGACCAGATTAGGAAGTACAGGGAGGATATTGGTTGATGTGGAGAGCAAGGGAGACGAGTTGTACCTACCCTTCAGGTAGGATCCTCGGTATACTATTCTAGGAGTTGTTTTTTATTTTTCATTTGTAGTGGTACCTTCTAGTTGGGCTTGTATTTTGTCCCCTTTACTTTCTGTACACACCTTTACTATTGCAGTTTTACTTCATGGTTGCATCTTGTTGTGTTCTTGGATTGTGTGTTTTTATAGGTTTAAATGCAATTCCTTCCCATTTTAGGGATACACCTTTCTAGTGCTAGTCGCCAACCTCTTTCCTATGGAAGGTGGGCTTCGGGTAGTCATGGAACGGGCCCCGAGGGACGGGTCGTAACAACCCAAACCTTTACACAAAGCATCATAATAAAGTGCTTACCCTTGTATGACCATTTATATGTTTAAAATCAGTATAGAGCTTAAGTATTTATTTTTTCATCGAAGGATGCATTTTATATAGAATATAAAAATAATATATCCCCATTCCTGGTGAAAACTATCAGAGCTAATTATGGTCTCCATAAATCATTTATGAGCCTCCAATAATATCATACCAAACCTGATATGATTCAAATCTATGATGAAATCAGTATTTCTTCCCATAAAATTAAATCTTTCACATTTTAATGAAAAACTAAGATACCATGTTCTAAGATCATGATTCCTATGAACATGACTTCTCAAATCAATATTTTTCATTTTGATATGTTTTCATACATGGAGTGATCCATCAGAATCCAAAAAACATCTCTCTATTAATGAAAATAAACTTCCTAAATAATTGATTACATCATGATATCATCCTAAAACATTATGAAAATGGTATCAAGATATTGCTGGGAAATACGGTTCATCAACTCCATGAAGTTATAAGGAGAGTTTGTTATTCTAAAATACATCCTGAGGTACTCAAAATGGACATACCTTCTCCTGATGTTCATCTATGGAATATCTGACTCCTTGATTCTGAGTTGGTGATAACCATACTGAATATCAATCTTTAAGATCACCATTTCTCCTTTGAACTAATTAAAAATTATCTAATGAGAGGAATGGTATAATTATTCATGACTGTTACTCGATTTACATTTCAATAGTCATCTTATAAGTCAAGTGTTCTATTTTAATTATTTGAAAGGAGTGCAATACCTACCCAAGTTGGCATAGTCATGTGTATAAATACATTGGATCATAAATAATATGATAGAATAATAAATTCTTCAAACTCAGGTAGATCCACATAGAAAGATGTATTTGATATCAATAGAGATCACAACACCATATTATTCAATAATTTTACTTTCCTAGCCAGTGGAAAACCAGAAAATCCATCTAGAAACATTTTATAAAAATCATTGAATATAAATGGAATAACAAAATTTAAACTAGTTTTTTTTATGAAAAATACATCAATAGACCATTCTCTATGAGTGGAGGTCTTAACCAACCTATCCTTAGGTCTCACTCACCTTGAAACATATAGTAGTTTCTGTTGGGGTTAATAAAAGATATTCACTAATGATAACAATCAATCCAAGCCTTTTGATTTATTAACCAATCCATATTGTAAATAATATCAAAGAGGTCCATGTCATGAACCATAAAATACCATATCATCTCTACATTGCACATAAAGAAATAGAATGAGGGCAAATTGAAACCCTGCTACTTATTATTTCCTAGAGGAATTTTCAACTCCATAAGGAATGGAATGAGTATCATAGTATGATTTAAATGATCCACCATATGTTTCGATAAGGAGTAAGAGTCACCTATGTAAAATAAATAAGTCACTATGGTTGAGGAAATGAAAATCAAACCTCTGATAATTGAAGAAAACTTATTAACTTCCATTGGAATATCCTCAACTATGTGTAAGTTCTTGGTTATAGAGACCAATAGCTTAAAATATATTGTTTATAAATCATATGACTATGCTATATATTCCCTATATTTCATTAAACTTGTTCAATAATGTGGTGAATAAAAATCTTGAAAAAAAATTCATGTGACCACAATATCCTCACAAGTTATAAGACTTTGTAGGAATGGTACAAAAGAACACTCTATATGATATCTTACCACATTGATAAAATGTCAAGCTATTGACCACTAATGGTTTTGTAGGAAGAGGAATATAAGAAGAACCAAAACTTTTTCCTCTATAAAACTCACTCAACTTCCAATTATCCTTATAAGGAACATTGAATCTACCACCATAGTTTGGAGGAACTCCAAATAGTCCTATCATACCCACTAGGTCAATATCTATCTTCAATTCCATTTCCACCTCCTCAACATAAGTAATTAGATTTATTATTAAGTCTTGTGAAAATATATTATCCATAGGAACCATTAGAAACTTCTAATTGTCCATTTTATTGTTATGCATAACCTCAAGAGAAAATAGAATGGGATCTGTGAAGCGGTTTTCATATTCTATCATATTCCAATTCACATAATCATGGTTTAGGAACTCTATGGATATTTCCAAGGACATAACTCAAGGTATAATTTCTTACTAAAAATTGAATTTAAGTCTTTCCAATCCAATCCCTAATTATTTTCTTACAAAACAACCCACCATCATCTATGGGATATTTTTGAATAAATACATCACACCTCAACTTTACATAATCAAGGCTATTAGGTAATTTAATGATTCTTTAAAAAATATGTATCCAATAAAACACCTACCAAGTATAATTTACCCCTTCCAAAGTTGGTATTTTCTAGTGAAAAAACTCCTTAGATCAATTAAAATCATCTTCCATTAAAGGATTTACTTCTCTATCTTGAATAGGGGAAGGTTCCGCAACTTTTTCCAAATTTTAGACAATATGCACAACTGCATCAATGATATTTTGATAAACTGTATGGTTTCCTAGTTAAGGTTCATCATCATGAAACACTCAAGGTTCTACTGGTTGTCTTATGTGGGTATAGGACTACACAACATCATAGAAAGGGATTCAAGAACATGAGTTCCAAGAATATATTCTAACTTAAAAAAGGAATAAGATAATCATAATAATAAATAGGTATAGGAAAATAAATAATGGGATAAAAATACTCTAAATACCCAGAAAAACATTTACCATTCACCCATAGATTAATAAGGCTCGTCATGATGAGATAATTCTAGGAACTCACTTGAAACCTACCCCTTAATTCTCCACATTCCTACGTTCTATATACTAAGACATCCTAAAATTCATACAGACAATGGAAAAAAAACAAACCACCCCTTTGATACAAATTTTTGATGAACCATCCTAGGTTACCCATCTATCCAGAACCCGAGTCAAACCTAACCATACCTTAAGGTTGTTCCTAATCACCATGACCTTCCACGAATATCCTTTTCATAAAAATAACCCTCTGGAAATGATTTTTCAACAATAGACTACAAAAGGGACAACCCTGATTTTTTGAATATTGGTATACCAATAAATGTGCACGATGGGGGAGAAAATAATGTAGGAAAAAACATGTTTTAACAAAATACAACATCAAACCAAGCCTTAAGTACTACAAAACAATAATTACATGTGACCTGAAACCATTCAAAAGAGAAAACATGTTGCTACCCTATACCACCTTTCTATTACATGTGTTAGAATCAACATGAACTACATACACCCAATGTTTTATGTATGTTTTGAGAAAAACAAGCCTAGTTGGATTCCACCAATTTTTCCTTATAAATATATTATCAAAAACCAATTATTCTCAAGTGATCAAATGAAAGGTAAGATATATAATTTTTTATATTTTAATATGAAACATGGAAAATGATTCCCTATAACAATTTATAAATCATAGTAGCATCCTAGTTTTCAAAACATCTCCATAAACTATCCAAACACAAATTTTATATTTCTTCATCAAGGACCATTAGGCATTATGTTACATTAGTTATAGGTTTATGAGTATCATTGTACCATTTTTATGATCAAGAGTCTATTTTGTGTGCACGTTACACTAGAAGAATAAGTCAAGGGGTAAGATTTCACTCCATAGAGTTGAACCCTACCATAAATTTGGTAATTTGGTGGACATATTACCAAAAAAGATTGGTTAGTGAAAATAATTCAGTATATTTAGGAAACCATATTAGGTGAATTTGGATGTTTTAAGAAAGTGTTGATTTTCATGGTGGGGGAAGTTTTCCTAACCATGTATCATAACCATGCAACATTGAATTGTTTATAGAGTGGTTATTTTCATGATTAGTGCGCATTTTTCTTAACTATATGTCCTAGAAATTAGATATTATTAATTTATTCAAAAAATATTTTTAAAACATAAAACTCAATTGAAAATATTTATTATCCTTCCCCTTACATAGGCTCCCAACACTTATCCTTCTTCAATGTGATTTAAAACAATATTCAACTTCCATACTCTATTCATGGTGATTCTTTGATTTTTAGATATTTAAATAAAGTGATAGGGTATATGTTCTTTACATGTATTCTTTATCTGACCATTTTCTCAATAATAGAACCCTAGAATGGGTATTATGGTTGAATCTATATGAAAAGAAAATGTTTTCTTCAAACTTTATTTTAATTTGTTTGAAACATAGAATAAATATTCCAAATAAATTAGATTATATGATAACTCTTCATGTCATACATATTCAAGGATGGTGGTTTTCCCTATTTTCACATACATTATAATGAAAATGATATTTTATTTTTAAAACATTTTTTACTATATTAAAATGAAATTATCATTCTAATTTTCTATCAGATTATACATTTGATGGTTGTTTCTTGAAACCTGGGTTGTGCATGATGTTAATAATGTGTTTAGTGGGTTGGTTAATTTTTTCCTGAAAAAATTAAATTTTTTGATGTGTGAAATTAGCATAATATATTTGTTCTGTGTTCATGTGCATTGAATTTTTTCGGGAGGAACTTTTTCTTAAGAATAATTTAGTCCAATGATTATAAACAAGTGATGAAATGGTGGAAAATGAGTCTCTATCTATGATAAGTGGAGGAGTCATTTTTCATGCATGGTTGGGTGTGTGATAACAGGGATTGTATTTCCCAATATGACTCTAGGAACACCTCAATTTTCAAAATAATATTACATCAAGGGAGCTTGTAATATTCTCTGGGATTTTATTTCCACTTATATATAGATCAGAATATTATTTCAACATATCAACCATGACCTTAGATGGTGTGACATACCATTATAATAAACTTGACCCTTATTAATGTACTATCTGATATTAGTGCATGATATTATTTTCTAGATTATCATAAAATTTAACAAATGGGAATTCACATAGAGATGACGAACCACATCATGAGGGTCAATACACCTCTTCATTAATAGGAATGAAGGAACTTCAAGTGCCTAAAATTTATCATTACCATTTTTGTAGTATAGTTCCTTGGAGTGTTTATTGTCTTAGAGATATATATTCTCAATTTCTTTTTTTCTAATTGATAAGTAGGAGGAATTAAATGATTATATTTATTTCTACACTTTATAATTAATTAATAAATCACTAAATAGGAAATTTTATTTATTTAATGGGGATTGAGATGTGAATGATAGTTGAACGTGACCATCAGTGGTCATAGATATAATTTTTTCTACTCAGTTGGAAGTGGTGACTTTGGGAATGAAAGATGAAACTATAAATATGAATCTTTCTTTAATAGGAAACTAATATTAGTATTAATTTATGAACAAATTTTCAACGTTACCCTATAAATGGGAGATCAAATTGTGTATCAATAAACTTTTGTGAAATAGTCCTATTCCACAACCATCACATATATTGGATCCAAAAAAATTGAAATCAAGGTATGTATAGAAGACATTGAGAGAAATGGTTTAATTAGAACATGTATATCACCTTGGGATGACCCAGTTCTATTCATAAAGAAAGTGGATGGTTCACTTCAATTGTGTTTCTACTATTATAAATAGAATCATGTTATGAGGAAGAATTGATATCCACTTCCATGAATCAATGATCTTTTTAATCAATTGAAGGTATCCTTGTGGTTCTATTTGATTTATCTATGATCCGGATATCAAAAACTTATACACAAGAAATAGGATATTATAAATACATCATGTAATGAAACTCTTTTTTCTTATAAGACATTGGATTATTATAAGGAAAATTTTCAAAGTCAAGGGCTAGGACAGTGAGAGATTTCAGAACCCAGAGAGTCTTAGTATTCATATAATAAAAAGATTAATTATATTAAATCAAAAATCTGCAATTTTTTATGAAATAATGTTACCACTCCAAGATAGAGTCTTTAATGAGAAATATGAGGCCACCATTAAATTCAGAATGTGTCTTTTACACTAGTTTTGAGACAACCTTTGTGTGTGTCAGGCGTTTGGATTGATTGAAAACCTGAGCATATAAATAAACAAATAAATGAATTAATTTATTTACTAAATGTACCAAGATCTAAATATCTACTATTTAATCCCACTTATTTAAAATCCCTAGGATAATTTACATAACCCAAGGGATCTTAGTGGAGAATTTTGTTGAGAGTTATTGGATGAATGACAACGGATCTGGGTGCATCGATCATTTTACAAAGGATTTCATGGATATCACCAATGACAACAACATGAAATCATTCTTCACCAATGATCAATCCAAACATGAGGTAGGGAATTTATTTTATGTTTAATTATCCCCATATATTATTTACTCAACTATACCACGAACTAATTCCCTATATAATGAATTTTCAAGTCGATTGATAAATTATAGTGGTAAAATTTTATCCTTGGATTTATGTTGGGTTAATTTATGATTATCCTACTCGTTCATAACCTTCAAAACAAAGGAAAAAATCTAAAATCAATAAGGTATAAGAATAATTCCTTTAAATATTTTTGTTAGTTTTATTATCCCATTCAATTCTCGATAATAATCTTATTTCATTTAACATGAGATTCAAAAAATACCATAAAATCGATCACTCATCATTTGATATTTTTCACAACAGGTTGTTTCTACGGGTTGGTATTTGATATCGATGGTCTGATGGATGTGAATGAATATGATACAAGGTAAATCTTCTATTATATTAGAGTTTCACTTCTCGATTCAGGTGTGTGTTTGACATGGCACCAAGGGGAGGGTTTTCTAGAAGAACTGGGGTCTAAAATCCTACAATAAGAGAAAATGTAGGACCAGTCAATAGTGATGCAAAGCGGGATCACGTCCCATGATATTTGTGAGTATGGGGAAGATGTGGGGAGTGGTGGGCCTAAAATATTTGACCGTTTATATTGCAGGCCAATGCGGGTTGAGCCCGCACGGGTGCGGGTTAATGCGGGTTGAGCCCGCTCACGTGCGGGCTTTCCCGCAGGCTCGATTTAAAAAAATATATATTATTTTTGCAATATATGTTTCTTTAACATTTAATTTCTTTAATAAAAGAATCATGGTTAAATGGTGACATATTATTTCTCACCGTAATGGTCATATTAAGTCACCATTTATTCACATGTGAAATTTAAATAGGTCTATATTTAATGTTTTAATATGATATATATATTATTTATATAGTAATTATTAACCATATTCACATGGTGTGTCAACCCATCTCTTGAAAAATGGAACTCATCGTCCATGTGCATGGTTTCTATTCTATAAGAGTTATTATAATCATAATATTTCTTAGGTCGATTTCATTTTGTTATTATTTAATTTTATTTTGTTATTATGAGAATTGGATAGAACCTCGTGAAAACACTAATAACTTCCTCTGAAACTGGTCGTTACCTGGAAGACTTCATTCATTCACAAGTTTAGTTATTCATATCACCACACAACCAACATTATCATTCATCACCCATCACAGATCACTCACCTACTTTCTATCACAAAAATTCACCACCACATCGGCATTACCACATGACACCATTAACCCACAAAAAGATGTTCCATCACATCCTTTAAAACTCTACTTATTGTTAATTCAAACTTCTCCCCACAAATAAATTTAAGAATAATAAAAAAAATACAATATTTAAATGATTATAAATAGTATTTTTTTGTAAATGTAGGTAAGCATGCGGGCAACCCGCGGGAAACCCGTGGGTTTATGCGGGGCGAGGCGGGCTTGAAATTATTTGTTCGCATTATATGCAGGCTTTTGAGGACAAACCCATGTAGGATCAAACTCGTGCGGGCTTAGCCCGCCCCGCCCTAGTCCGCCCGTTTCGTATTACTACCTGTCAACATATATTTGGGTTCAAATACAAGTTTCACTAGATTTTTTTGGGTTTTCACAGGTACAAGTTGAGAATCACAAATATTCTTGGAGTTTCTATGAAATTACATGTGTCAAGGAGTGTAGTTCAAGAAAACACGAACTATGTGGTACCCCTTATACGGTGCATGGCTTATACGCAAAAAAATATCACATTCCATCTGACTCAAATATTGTGTCTCAGTACCTACCCTAGGTACACAGGAATGGGCACGGCTAGGTACACAAGTAAGGCTAGAGTAAATGGGAAAGGCCATGTACTTAGACACAACTATGATACTCATTGACATCTTGGTACACGGTCATGATGAATGTACAAGGTCTTGTCTATAGTACACAAGCATTAGATATTGAACATAAGAAGGAACACATGTAGGTTCAGAAATTGTGGGACATTCCATGTACTCCAAGTACATGTCATGTACATATTCTATCATTGGTTAAAGACCTAGTAGCCATAAAGTTTTTGGGTTCCATCATTTCATTTCAATGTGGTGGATTTCCCTTATTTGAGAATGAGTTTTCTCAGTCTGTCACCATGAGGGTTCGGTTTTGAATTTTGTTATGAGAATATAACATGATCCCTTTTAAAGTCTATAGTATGAATCCCTCAATGAGGCCCAAATTTGATCCCCATTAAAATATCCCTACATTGATAAGGTTTATGGTATCATGTGACCAACATACTCAGGTGTTCGATCCCCTACATAGAGGGTTAATTTAGTTAGGGTTTTGGTGCCCCAGATATCATGGGTTTAATACCCTATCTAGGAATCAAGTTTATTATAGTTCCAGTGAGTACTTCTTTATGTTATAGACCAAATATTAGGAAAATTTCTAATGATTTCCATCATTCTTACCAGGCCAAAGGATAGAGTTCTCTCGTAGGAGCATTACATTGGAACCTTGAGTAGAATCCTAGACTACCAGAATGTTTCTAACCATACATGAGAATTCATTTCATCTACTAAGTATATCAAGGTGATTATTGTAATGTTCCATATTTATTAATGAAATTCATTCTTGTTGATGAGATGAATACTCTCTTGATGTTTTATGTTTGGTGATTTTTTTTGTTTCCATCATTGTGTAGTCATAATCAACCCCACATGGGGTCTTCCCACACATGTCGGGTCTTATATAGATAATAGTCCATAATATATAGTCCTAGTAGGACTAGGATCAGGAAGATAATTGTTATTATTTATGGGATTGTTAGATCTAGGGGTTTCATTCGACTATATTCTCCTCCATATATAATAGGTCATACTCTTTATATTTTTTGAGGGATTGTATATGGAACATTCTGATTTCCTATAAGTATTTGATAATATAATATGGGATTTAGATGTTATTCATACATTTATAGTATTATTTTATTTTATTTACTTCATTATATGGGGTTTTGGTGATATGAGTGTGTGTAATGATACATTATGATAAGGACTTGAATGTATGTAACATGCCAACAGAGTTCTGGTCACCAACCCTTGACCTATTGAAGGTGATATTTGGGTGTCACAAGTGATTCTTTATTATTTAGGAAGTCTCTAGTAGGTTGGGTCATGAGAGAGTTGTATCAGATTTATGGGTTTATACTAAGAATATATTCTAGAGATTTTCCAGCTTTGAGGTTTGGTTCGGGAAATAGGGATATAGTTTTAAAGTGTTTTGATTTCAACCCTAAATCTAGGGAGCCTAGTTTTGGTGCGATGACTGATGTTTCCTATCACCAAGACTATGAAAACCTTTTTTTTCTTGGAACATATAGGCACAAGTTGTAGGGTTATCATTAGTACATGCATCTTATAAGAATAATTTTTGGTTTCCTTTTTTTCTTTTATCATCTCAATAGATATACACATTGACCATATTAAATGTTTTTAATTTCATGATGCCTCTATGATTACAACCATATATGATTCCATAATAGGATCTGGAGGATTACCTGCCTAGTTATGAAGCTTCGGTATAAGTTCTAGTGTTGGAGGTGATGCATCCTGGTAGATTTATTGTTGAGAATTAGGATTCAATGGAAGAACCATTAGATTATGTTTTAAAGAAAAAAATTCTTAATTAGTTTCATAGACAGTGATCCCTTAGGTTTTTAAGCGATCAATACCCTCAAGAAAATGAGGATTATCTTGAGGTGGTTTTGTGAGTTTTCAACCTAGTTAGGAACCCTCCACATTAGATGGTGGTCCTATTGGTGGGACTTCTACATGTATCAATTGGGTGATGGTGGATTATAATGAACTAGACACATGACGAGGTGAAATGAAAATATATAGAGTTCAAGAGTCTGTATTTCTATCCAGCCATGTTATGATCAGTACACATCCAAGAGATTCTAAAGCTTCAATAGGGCATCATGTTTATGGTAGAGTATTCATTGAGGTTCAACAACCTTTTTTGATACTCCATGGATATGATTTTGGTTATGTTCTTATAAGAATGGACCTTTGATTGAGGAATTCTCTGAATAATTATGGATTTAGTGATATCTCTTTACATTCCTAATTATGATGGAGTGATTGAGCAAGCCTTTGTGTTGGAGATATTATTTGTAGAGATGTAAGTTATAGTATGTGATGCTACTACACACCATGGAGTTGAGACTTCAAAAGTTGGTATGTGATGGGAGACTCAAGGATCCAGGTGATCTTACCATTTCCAAATACTTTCTATTGATGTTGGTTTTGTGGCATAGGTATCATAGGATGGTTTGATCTATCATAAGGATAGGTAGTGCTACACATGAAACAGTTATAAAAATATTTCATGGGATTTTTTGAACCGTCATATGGTAGATAGGGATATAATTAATTCACATCCTTGAAAGATGTAGGGTTTAGAGAATGTATGTTTTTAGGGTGGTGGATATGGAATAGGAACTGGGAGAGAATTTGGATGTGGCTAACGATATGAGTTGTTTTCACCAACACCCTATGTGGTCCATGCTTGGCTTAGGGATCTGGTGGTCAAGGATGAGGATAGTTTTATACAGTGAAATACTCAAAACTATAATCTGTAATGATAATTGGAAGTATGATATTTGTCTTTTATACTTTATATACATTTCAAATAGACAAAGGACCAAGGCACGTTTTTTCTTCCACTTCCATTTTTTGAGATCTAGTGATTCTAGTGGAACTTTTAGCTTGAACATTATGGTTAGAGACTCATGCTATTAGAGACTCATCAATCACACACTAATACCAATAGTTTTAAATATCTCTATAAGGATATATCTTCCATTTAATTCTTTTCATTGTAGTAGTGAGGCCTTATAATTTCAAATTGGTTATGGAATTTCTATCTACAGTTCATGCACCGATTGACTTTTTATGGAAGAGTATATGGTGTGTTTTCAATTATGGAATGAGATTTTCCATAATTAGAAAGAATGAGGCCTACAAATAGTAGTATGGACTCATATATAGGAGGATACATCTTATTACATATAATATGGAATGTATTTCCTTTAGATCTGTGGATGCTATGAGATAAATTTTTCCTGCAGTGGTGGAAGATTATGAGTGTGTCTTCCAAGAGGATGTGTCTTGATTACCTCCACATTGAGAGATAAAATTTGTTATAGATTTTAAATTGAGGTGTTCCTTGATATTTTCACAATCATATCAGATGGATACAAAAAAAAACATCAAGAGTTGAAGGTGCAGTTAGAAGAGATGTAGATGAAGGGACTTGTAAGACCTAGTGTCTCACCCTTGGTAACCCCTGTGTTTTTTTACTAATAAGGAATACAATATTTTTTCTATGTATATTAATATCACTAGAATAAAATAAACACTGATAATAAGTATACAGTACCAAGATTCTATGACTTCTTCTACCAATTGAATGAGGTGAGGTTGTTATCGAATATTTACCTCAGGTCAGGCTATCACCACCTACAAGTTTGAGATGAGGATATACAAAATAAAAAAATTTATTGTCACTATGATAAAAATTATTAATTTGGGATTCATTTCAGTTTTATGAATTCACCCAATAGTTTTCATGTGACTCATGAACTAGATCATTCATCACATCATGTGAAGATTCATGGAATAATTCATCGGTGACATTCATGTGTACTCACTATTTGAAGGGAGCTTGTGAGACAAATAAGAATAGTCCTGGATGTACATCGATAGAACCAAATTTATATGAAGCTCTCTCGGTTTCAGTTCTAGATTCTAGAGGTCCTCATCTTAGGATATTTCATCTCAGAAGAGGGAGTATAAGTGGACCTAGCACCAATTGAGGCAGTGTTATCTTTGGATCAACCCAAGAGCATGAATGGAGTACAAATATTCCTTAGGTTGGTAGGATACTATCTATTAATTTTGTCTAATTTATCCAATATTTCATCACTCATGACTACCTTGACTATAAAGGGGAATCCTTTTATTGGGATAGAGATGTGTCAGCTAGATTTTTAGGAGTTTTGGTAGATGTTGATGAGAAGCCCCCGTCTTGAGACCGCTAGAATATGGTGATGAGTATGTGGGGATTATCAATGCCTCTGAAACTAGGATTTTATGTTCTCTAATGTATATTAAAGAAGTGGTTTCCTATAGGTCCCAATAGTTTAGTATCAATGATAATAATTACAAAACCAACATTCAACACCTAGCAGCGGTGGTCTTCACCCAAAACATGTGGTGAAACAACATTATGGGTGAGTGGTTTATCTTATAGTATAACAACAAGATTCTTAATTATACATTTTCACAAAAGGTTATCAACATTATCTTGAGGAGATGGTTTTATTTCCTCTATGATTATGACATCAGTATAAACTATACTCTACAGATGGGGAATGTGGTGGTAGATCCTCTTAATAGGATATCATGTTCATATTTATTTGTTGAGGCATTAGAATATCTAGAATCGTTGCAGTTATCCCTTGTAGAAGAGGATTGTGAAGAGTGCCTCCATTCAATGTTTTTTACCCCACTACTTCTTTATCATGCTATGAATGCTCAAATGGGAGATACCAACTATTATATCTTACATGATCATATATAAATTAGACATAATTCTGATGGATTTTCTTATAGTGGTTAGTACATTTTTTTAGAAGTGTGGATGATGGTAGAGTTGGTTCTGGGGGATTTCCATACATTTTTAATATTGGTACATCCAATACTATCAAAGATGTACTATTTCCGTCATTATAAATTCTAGGGGTCATGTCTAAAGAGTTTCATAGTAGAGTTTGTCTCTTGTTTCCTTACTTATAATTAGGGGATGGTCGATAACCAGGTTCGAGAGGGTTTAGATCAACCCCTTTAGTTGTTGGAGTGGAAGTGTGATGGCTTATCCATGGAAATAAATAAGGATATTCCACTATCATCATGGGGACATGATACTTTCTGGGTGATTATATATCGACTACCCAAGTCATCCAACATCCTACCCATTTGTGAGTAGAGTTTAGTAGAGATATTAGGATTCCTTTACATGTAGGAGATAGTCTAGATTCATAGATTCACCATGCCTATCATTTCAGATAGTGATTCCCACTTAAATTCATGATTTAGGAGAATATTATAAGAGTCATTTAGTAAATATTTTCCTTGGAGTAGATATTTTCACCCACATGTATAAGGGAAGAGATTAAAGACCATCCTGGTTATAGAGGTAATGTTTAATGCTTTCATGTAAGACATTGTCTATAGTTTTGAGGATCATATAACCATGGTGGAGGTTATGGAGAATGAAAATTACCACTCAAATATTAGTGTTACACTATTTGTGGCCTTTTATGGAAGACCCTATAGGTCTCCACTATGTTGGATTGATCGAGATGATTAAGAAATCATGGGCCTTGAGTTTGTGAGAGTGAAGAAAGAGAAGGTTTATATCATCTAAGAGTGGATGGGGACTACACAGAGCCATCATAATTCTTATGATGATTGAAAATTGATTCCTTTGGAGTTTGGTGAGAGAGAAAATTTATTCTGGAAGTACTCACCACAACGAGGATTGTGTTTAATTGGCCAAGATTTAAATTTAGCTTGATGATTCATTTTCCCTTAAGAATAGTATTAGGAGTTTCTAATTTGGCATACCTCTTTACCCTAACATTGTAGTATGAATGGGTACATGATCTTTTTCAATTTTCACAACTGAGGAGGTATGTTCATAACCCATCACATGTTATCAACTATGAAGAACATGAAATTGAGAATGGGGATTCCTTTGTAGTAGAGATCGATGATCAAAAGGAGAATATCCTTTATGTGTGATTTATTCCCTTGGTGTGTGTCTAATGGAAACATGGGAAGACCCAAGAGAGAACATGGGGGTGGGTGAACCAAATGCAAGCTCAGTGCCCTCATCATTTTTAGTAGTTTTTTTTCTTTTTATGGTGAAAATAATTGAGGTGGGGAGAATGTAATAACCCCATTTTTTTATGTATGACTTGTCAATATTATAAGGAATATTTTTTAAATAAGGCATTGGAAATATTTGTGTTTCTTGGCCCCATATAGCCTCAATATTGATATAATAAAAATATTAAATATATTATATCATGATCACATTGTTATTATGAGATAATTCAATAACTTCCAAACAGATTCTCTCATGGGAAATCGAATACCATCATTAAATATAGAATATGGGTTTTTCCTAAGGTGTGACATAACCTTTGTTCATTTTGGGTGTATAGGTTAACTGAAATAGTGGGGAGATTAATAAATAAATAAATTGATTGATTGGTTTATATATGAAATCTTCCATGAAAAAAAATAATCTTTATTTAATCCCACTTAGTTAAAATACCTAGGTTTATCCATACAACCCTTAAGATTTTAGAGGACACGTTCAAGGAGAGATCTTAGACAAATGACAATGGATCATGGTGAAGTGATTTTTTTCAAGGGAGTTCATGGATCTTTCCAATGACAAAATAATGGAACCATTATTCACTCTAAATCAATCCAATATTTAGGTATATTGTTTTTTTTGTTTATTTAATCTCATATTTTATTTACCCAACTTAAATGATAATTAATTCCCTATCAAATTAATTTAAAGGTTGATTGATGGATTATAGTTGATGAAATTTTATCTATGGATTTATGTTGGGTTAATTTTGAACATCCTTCTCGTTCATCTCCTTCATGATAATGGATCAAGGCCAACCCAAACAATGACTGAGGTTTGTTCCTCCTATTTGTGTTATATGGTTTTATTCACCTATTCTACACACTATGGTCATATATATTTATTTTCACTAGTGATTCAACAAATACTCAAAAATCAATCATTACATGATCAATATTTGGTGTAAAAGATCATTTCAGGGGGGTTTTATTCAGGATCAATGGTGTGATTGAGGTGCATAATGATGATGTAAGACTGATTAGGTGTTGTATTGGAGTTCCTCTTCACAGTTTTAGAATACAGTCAATGTTTCACCATAGTAAGACTTTGAGAAACTAATTAGGTTGTCTAAATTCAGCCACATACTATGAGGTAGGTGTGGTGAACATAGATCAGGGATCTATGAATATTTTCATGGCTGGATCAAAGGTAGGGAAGAATTTAGTAGAGATATGTGATACTTTATGAGGTATTTTTGAAATTATTTGTTACAATGAACATAGTACAGGAGACAAAACATAGTGTGGTCCCCCTTATATGATGCTAGGGTTTATGTAGAGTGAAAAATATCACAAGTCATGAGACACATCTCACCCCCCATATGACCTAAAGTAGGTGGAACATAATGCACACCTGGGTACATCATTATGGGAATATCCAGGTACATGGGAATGGTTATAGTACAAGGGTGTATTCATGTACTCATACAAAACATGGGTACTTAGACATGACCGGGTACACAGGCATGACCAGTGTACATAGTTATGGATATAGTACACTGGAACGGGATGTTTAACATGGGAACATGCACGATTAGTTCTAGACATAGTAGGTCACATCATGTACTCTCAATCCACATTGTATACTTCTTCTAGAGAATGTTTTGGCCCTATTTCTCTTTAAATGGGTGCACTCCCTCTTTTCGTTTTAGTGTGGGTGATTTCCATTGTTACAAAATGATTTTTATCTATTCATCACCCTAAGGGTTCAATGTGGAAACTTTTTCTAAGAATAACACATGATCTCTCTAGAATACTAGACCATAAATCCCTATGTGAGGCCCAAAGTTGATAATCGTAACCATATTCCTCCCAAGTACGGTTTCATGTTATCATGTGACCTATGTACTGGGGTGTTTGATCCACTTCCAAGATGATTAATCCAGTTATGGTATTGGTGTCCCCCATAGGCCCTAGTTGTGATCCCCTCTATGTATCAAGATAATTTCAGTTTAAATGAGTACATATTCATGGAATGTGTTGATAGGAAATTCACTCCTTAAATAGTTCCATCAGTTTTAGATGACATTAGGAGAGAGCTCTCCTGGATGAAATTTACCTTGTAGCCTCAAGTAGAATCCTAGTATTATCATATGGTTGTGGCATTACTTGATACCTTATATCCAATCCAGATTATATATTTTTTGTCTCATATTTATGATAGAAATACCTTCATTTTGTTGTGATGAATACTCTATTGATGATTTATTTTGGGTAATTTTGGGGATTTCTAATGATTATTGTTATACAAACCAATGAAAGGGTTCCTCCCATAGATGTTGTGTCTTATGATAATGGCAGGCCTTAGGAAAAAACCCTTAGAGGAAAAGGATCAATTAGAGTATGGTTGATCTAAACATACTGTTTATTTCAACATGTCATGTTGGATATCATTCCCCTTATTATTTAGCAACTTGGTCTCTTTATGGTTTTTTTGGTAATCTATTTGGCTATTTTTGTATTCTTGTACTTTTTTTATACATCAATGGGATTTTTATATGTTATTCATTCATTTATAGTATCAACTTAATTCTATTACTACATTATACTAGAGTATATAAATGTGTTTATGTGTATAGTAACCATAGGCTATGTTTCCCATGTATTAGATATTCCTACTCTACAATTGATGCAATCCCCTAATATATTGGTGATGGGATTATGATGTCACGGTCATATAAGTGTGGGATGGGTGGGCCATGGTTGGTCAGTACATGAAACATCCCTTTAAAGATAATTTTCCCATTATGAAAACATCATCATTCCCCTTGTTCTAATGAACACACCTAAAGTTTTCGTGGAATTGATGAATCTTATCATCTATAGGTATCTTGATCATTTTTTCATGGTATTTTTTGATGATAACTTGGTTTACTCTCAATGTAGGAATAACTATGTCGATAATTTTGAGATTGTGTTTAGATAATTTCATGATCACCTGCATTAGGAAAAAAAACTAAGTGTGAATTTTGTATAAAATATGTATATTTTATTAGGAAACTCATTTCTCAAGAAGGACTATTAGTTAACCCTAGGATAATCAAAGTAAAAAAATTGGGAATACATCTATGAATGATTTTAAGAAATAGAGTTTTTGGGATTATATTGAAATAATAAATGATTTTTTGATAAATCTCTAGGGTTTATTATCCCATGAATTCATTAATGGAAATGCTCATTTGATTCCATTAAACTGAATATTTTCTGAAATCCTTTCATGATCTCAATTTTTAGATCACTACGATACCTATCCTAGTCATAAAAAACCATATTAGGGCTCTGTGATATATGGAGATTCATATAGAACATGATGTGGTTGTGTTATTATAGAGGGAGATCATGTTATATAATATCTCTCTAGATTTATGAAAACATATGAAAATAATTATCTAAGATAATAACTGGAATTATTTGAATTGGTTCATGCCATAAAAACATATTTACACAATATCCTTGGGGAACAATACAATACCATCATTGATCATAAAATATTGAAATATATATTCTCTTAGAGAGACATAAACATTCAGAAACAATGATGGATGAATAATCTCTAAATGTTTGACTTCGACATGGTGTCTACATGCGGGAAAAGGGAATTTAGTGGATGATGCATTGATTCAGGATTCATATAATGAAATGATTAAAGAAACTCATGACTAAAGTTAGTTGATGGGAATTATTTCTAAAGTCAATTTAGAATATACCAAACTCAATGAAAATATATTTTTATACCATGTTACCCTTGTTCCTTATTTTATTGATTCAGTTAAATAGGCTCAATGATCAGACCCTGACTACATCATCATTTGGTCAAAAATAAATGGTGGGGAGACTATAGATGATTTTTAAAAGGATAAGAACTCACCCTTATGTTTTCTAAAATGAATTTTGTTCCTTGATCCCTATGTGTAAAATAATAATTTTGTGTTCCACCATTTAAAGTAGTATATTCACCTGGGGACTCATAAAATTTACAAGGCGATGGTATCAATTTTATGGAGGTTAAGTATGAAATGAATGATTACATCTTTGTTTTGAAATGATGAATTTTTATTAGGTAAACACTCAGTATCAATTTTCTTCTATTATGAAATAATATACTCCTATGATATTTTTGAAATGGGATGAGGTTTTAATGGACTATATCATAGGTCTATCACAAATTCTTCAGAATCATGATTCCATTTGCGTAATTATCAATCAACTCACCAAATCATCACACTTTATATAAATTTTAGAGCCCAAAACAATAGTAGATATATCAAATATATATATATATTTGGGAATATTTTATATAACATGGATTATTATCATATATTATCTCTAATAGAGATCCTTGATTTACTTCTCAGATTAAAATATCATTACAACAAGCTCTTGGAACCTAGTTGAAAATGTGTACAAAAAAACACCCACCAATGAATGGGAAATAAGAATATATGATTCATAATTTGGATTGTAACACCATGATATTTTATGATATTTTTCTCTATAAATAAATTTTATTTCTTTGATAGCTTTCTTTATATGAAACACCAACTTTAAACAAATCCTGTTATACAATAGAAATATTATTATTTTGTGTGATGGTTATCGTCTAATCATTGAAATGAGGGGTATTAATATGATTAACCAAATTATAAAATATATATAAAGGTCCTACTCAATAAAAATATATTTATTTAATCATTTGAAATGATCACTCAATTTTTATTAAAGTCATTATATTCTTCAAAAATAATTTTTCTTCAAAAATGGTTTTTATTTATTTTTGTGGTGGAATGATATAATTAATTTTTGAAAATACTATATATTTTATTTCATAAAAATTATATCATTTTTTAAATAATCATATCATAATTTTCTTATATTTATTATTAGGTATTTTTATAAAAAGGATGTTTTTTATGAATAGTGAAAAATACTGATTTTTATTGGAAGCATACTTTTTGTTTCATGAATTTACAAAATTAAATTTTGTTTTAAAATGGTTTAAAAGGTAAATATTTTCTTTTATATTATTAATAATCCAATTGAGGTCATTGGAAATATTTTTTTATTAGATTATGCACTAAAAAAATCTATAGTTCAGAAAACATTTCTTTGGAAAATATCTATCACTCCGGTTTTGTGGGATAAATTTTAATTTTACCACTTCTATAAATTTAATATTTAAAATGGATTCCATGTTTTGAATCAAGAGGATAGTATTTGTAAAATAGGAAACTTTTATTTTTGTTCATTATAAATAGTAAACATGGTAAATATTTGTCACCTAGGTACGGGTAAAATGTGTAACATAAGATTAAAACATTGGGTTAAGTATTTAAAATTTCTCTCACACTTTCATTTATCCTACTAGATGAGTGGTAGTCATCCATTTCCATCGATTTCTATAATATGTGGCTATAATATCCATTTTTATTTGATTATGACCTCTATATTATTTTATAAAAAGAATAAATACAAAATTTCAATCTCTTGACTTTAATATCTAAAAAAATACATAAGGATAAAATGATGATATGTTTGGTTCTAATGTTTTTTTAAAATATAAATTTTTTTTTTATCATGGTAATTTATTTTTATTTTTTATCAATTGAATAATTAACATAAATTCTTACACAACACAGACACAATATTTATTAAATTGACAGAAAAAAAAATCAAATTATATTAAAAATATTAAAACTTATAAAATTTGGATGAATTATTGTGTTCCACGAATATTTTAAAAAAATATAACAAATTAGTGTTGTGTGAAAGGATTTTATTCAAATTAATTGGTTTTTATGTGGTTTTTAAAGTCATATTAAATTAATAGTTTCAAAAATTCCATTAAATATATTTCATAATACAAAATATTAAATAAATAATTTAAATTTTAAAAATAACCAAATATTCTGAAATACCAATGGGATATGGTTTAAAATATCAACAATGGTATATTTATATTTCATATATCCTTTATTGTCAAATATTTCAACACATAATGATTTGAAAACATTGATATTGTGGTGAATTCAAAAGGGGTTAGCATGGGGTAAAACTAAGAGATAAGGGTAATAACATAAAAACACTTCTTAAAAAAATTTGTATGATATTTTTTCAACTCATAATCACCTTATATATTATTTAGGCCTATTTTTTCCTTTTTTCAATGGAAATTAATTTAAATTAATTTAATTATTTAATTAATTCCAAGAGTTCATCTCTCTCCACTTATAAAATTGAACCTCCTCTCCATCACTATTCATAGTGTTTCAAGCTTTTATGTATAAATATTCCTTTAATAATATCATCCTAGCTTCCATAAATATACAATATATCTTCTTGTCTTTCCAAAAGACATTCCTTCCATGGATTAATGTGTAAACCAAAAGAGGTTTCCTAATGAAGAGGTATAACTCTTAACTGAGAATTTTCAATTTTATTTCTTATTTTAGATAATATATATATATATAGTATCCATTCTAAAATAATGGAATTAGAATAATAAATATACTTATTTATTATTATGATCATTTAACTACCATTTTCTACATTCTTCCCATACTTTGGATACAATAATGTCACTTGGGTGTATGTGCGGGTCACCACCACCACAAAGTGATGTGATTCATTTTTAAATTTTATTTTAAATATATGGTAATAAAGATATATTTAATGAAGTGATATGATATTTATGATATAATAATTATTCAATAAAGTTGACTTATTATTTTATTTTATTTTTTTCTATCCCTCAAAATGTGATAACAACGTTAACACGTACATACGGCCTACTGTCTCCATGAATGTTGGAATTTAATTTTTTGTCTCTAATTTTTATGGATGAATCTATATATATATATATATAATTAATATATAAGATACTAATATCATGATTAACATTCTATAGATGATTGAACCAGGATCAATGTATACGGGTCGTGACTACCATAGAAAAACATGCATGAAAAAATGAAGTGGTTATCAACTGGAACAGTGATTTTAATAACAAATTGTTAATAAAAGGAGGTAATTGAATATAATTAAATCATATATGGTATGATAAATATTATTATTTTCCTATAATATATTAATAATAAATATCTATTTCTTAAATTTGAGGTTCTAACGTGTTTATAGAAAGATGACACTTGAGGTAAGGGATTTATGTTTCTATCCCATCTTATTGGGATTATCTATGCTTGAATTTCCATTGAGGAGATTCTGTTATACTTATATAATATATCCATTTTAATTTTATTATCCTCTATTTATTCCTTAAATTTTCATTTAATAGAACCATTTTCCTCTTTATGGTACTTAAAATTATCGGGAAAATGTTTTTGAGAAAAACAGAGTTTATTTCCTCTTTTGTTGGAAATATCTTTCTTATAATTCCATTATTCCATTAAAATTAATTCAAGACTATTTTAAAAATTATTCTCTGATTTTTTTTAAATAATTAACCACAATTTAATTTATATAAAATGTTTTAAAATTAATCTTGTAGTCATTTTCCCAGTAAGGTACTATTTACTTTTTATCGAAAATGTGAAAGTAATCATTATTTTAAAATAAATAGAATGAAATAAATTTCCTACCATAATGACTTATCAATTATTTTAAGATAAATTTATATTTTTTCATGGTTAATTTAAAATAAAAAAATTTCATTAATATTTAATAAACTATTTGGATTTAAAAAAATATATCAAATTAAAATCTATATTTTCCTCAAGAAATATTATATGAATGTTTTAAATGAATTTTTATCTATAAATATATCCATTGATTTTAATTATGATTTAATTTTGATATGATCCAATAATTCCATACTTATAATTTCTCTTGATGGCTTATAATTATGATTATGAGCTATTTATGAAACCTTTATGTCTTCCATGGGATATGATTTGATGAATTTATGTAATGTTAATAGAACCCATTTTCCTTGTATAGATTATGATATAATTTTAAGATAAATGTTTTATGATATTTTGGAACACATATTTATTTTTTTTCATTACGTGAAAGGTTTTCCTAGAATTAGATATCCCTCTAAGTAATTCGATAAAGTTTTATATCTCATGAAATAATTATGGAAACATGTCATTGTGATTGATCCTCTATGGGAAACAAATATGGATTCATGAACCACTGTAAGAAACAATTCGTGATTCTTGGTCTGTTATGATTTGGGAAAATGGTTTTTATGCTTGATACTCTATTATTTGATGATATGTGTGGTTAAACATGACATATGAAATGGTTTAAATACCTATGATGAGGCCACACATTTTATGACAAGTTTTTATGATTATGATATGAAAATATGGTTATGATTGAATTATGATGAATCCTCATTCATATGATTCATTTATTTTGAAAATGATAACGTTTTATTCCATTAATCTTGTTCATGATCTATAATAGATTCAGTATGATAATTTTATGTTATGGTCAATATCTCATATCATTATTCTTATCTAATTATTTCGTATGATAATTAATTGATATCTCCCATGTTTTCCCTTATTTAAAATATTAGATAACCCTTTTTGGTGTTTCCTTTCCCCGGTTTATGAAGATAGAATATAAGTAGAGTATGTTAAGAAAGGTAAAATTTGAAAATAACATTTTGATAGATGACGAATAATGTACCAAAAAAAGATTTTTATGTATCTAGTCTCTAAAGACACTAAACCATTGTGGTTTTTATGTGGAACATGTTTTTATATATTTAATATTCATCTAAAGTGATCTAATATTTATGTATGAAATGTAAGGTTCATTATAGTTCATATCATGGCATGTTTTAGTCAATCAATGGATATTATTACTTGATATATTTGGGGAAAAATATGGGTGTGAAAACCCATGTCCATTTGATTGGGAAATTTGTCATGAATTTGAATTTTTTATCCATTGGGGGATGGGTCATTTTGAATTATATATATATATCATAGGAAGTTTCATTATATTTGAACATCCAAATGAATTGTTTTTTGACATGTTTTATTTTTCGTTGGACGTATCGGGATTCAAGAATGAAATGGTTGAGGAACGGGTGGATCATTCTTTAGAAATAGTCAATAGAAGCCCACTCACATTGTTAATTGGGTACTCAAGTCATGAAAAGGGTTTATGGGGTGTAGTAAAGAGGTTTCATGGTGTAAAAAGTGTCCAGATTTGTAACACCCCAAGCTTCCACAGTAAATTTCTCTTTGAATAAAACAATAGCGTGTGTTGTACGCAACTTCAATTTCTAACACACCACAACCAATCAAACTAGCCGTTATGAATAGTAATACCCACTTTTTGAAATTTTATAAATTTTACCTTTCAAAATGGACTTCATTTTTGGATTTTAATATTGAAATTAGCTTAGGGGGAATTTTTGGTATTTTTTTGAAAACTTTCAATTTTTGATGAATAGTGAAAAACACTGAGTTATAGTTTAAAACCGAATTTTTATTTAAATAATTATTTGTTTTATTTAAATTTATTTTAGCTCAAAATAGATACATAATACCTATATAAGTTCAATGTAATTTTTTGTGGTTAGTTTATAAAAATTTTATATATATATATAAATTTTATTGAACTTTTTACCGTCTTTTACCCACCTCCTAGAAGCATTTGCAAATTTACATAAAAATTAATTTTACCGCTTTTGTAAGTTGAATTTCGAAAATCTGTGAAACACGGTAGATATTAGTAAGTAAAATTTGGTTTAATGATATGAAAATAATTTTTGGTGAATAGTAACTTTTTACTTTTATTTACCACGGTTAAAAGTAAATAGGGTAATTAAGAGTTAAAATGATATTATTATTACCCGAACACATGTCCTAATTCTTTTGAATAAGTGAAATTAGACCAAAAAAACCTTAGGAATAAAATATTATCCTTTAGGTTTACTTGGATTAGATTAGGACATTTATTATTATTTAATTCAAAAGGAGTTAAAAGTGTTAAATTCAATGTTTAATAACTAAACCATTTGTAATATAGGGTTACACATAAGATAAATTCTACTATAAATATTCATTTGAATGATAAAAATATTTGCTACATAATGGTATTTTATTTATATTTTTTAGAAATTAAATAATTTAATTTATTTATGACACAATGATGATGTAGTAATTACCTAATTAATTAAATATTAAAAATAATTGATATTATAAATATCCAAATAAATGTAATTTGAGACTTTTTATGAATTAAACTAATTTTATAGGTTAATATGACATATTATGGTTGGTTAGATGAATTTTTTTCGATGTAATAATGCTGTTGTGAATTTAGCAAAACAAAATACCAAATAGTGTCAAAATTGACATAAAAGAGTTTTTAAAACAAATATTATATTATTAATTGATATTATATTCCTAAAAGTATAAGGCTCGGCCGAAAGACTTATGTAATGATATTTTTATCATTAATTAACCACTTTTTATTCTCTTAGAAGTATATAGTATGTTTTTTAACCATATAATATAACAATAAAAAGAGACATGGTAAATGTCAAACTATTTAACTAAGAGTTAAATCTAAACGATAAGGTTAATATAGTGACCCAAACCTGTCTAAAACCTATTGTTTGAGTGGTTTTTGACCCACCCCCACCTTATACATTAAATAATTCACTTTTGAGCCATTAGAAACCGAAAATTATTTTCTAATAAAATAATATTTCTTACTTTTCCTAAGGTGCCCCTCACCCCTCTTATAAAAGGGAACTCCCCCTTCTCTCTAATTCACACCTACAAAGCCATTTGGCTCGGATAACCCCTAACCAAATACCCTCTAAAATATCCTACATTTATCATAGAGGTCTTCCTTTAGTCAGAAAGCTAACCTCAAGATCCCTTTTGATCAAATCAAAAGGAAGAATCCGAAGAAGAGGTAAATATTTCATCACCTCTTTCAAGTTCCTTTATTCTTCCACTTCCATTGTCTTTGTTGTTTCCTTTATAAAATAATAACTCCAGTATATTCTATATACTGTGATGTTATTAAAAATATGTTACAACCATATTCATTATTCTATCCATCCTATGAATGACATGTCACCATACGTATGTGCGTACGACTTACCGTCTCCACGTCGTGGTGTAATTGTTATTCAATATATTATTATTTGAATGGGTATAATATTGTTGTTAAATTTATGTAAATAATAAATATAACATGATAATTATTCTTTATATATGATATAACAACAAATTATATATTATTTTAATATCAAAATAATGATATTGTCGCTCGTGCGTATGTACGGATTACCGTCTTCACGAACACGATGAGATTCATTCCCCATTGTATCCATTCAAGACTAATTTTCATTTGATGATTAAAAATAATGTTTAAAGACATGATATAATTCTTTATATGAATAATATACATCCCATCCATAACAAATATGACTCACATAAGAAAGAATATAGAGGAAAATGAATTCGTTAACAACCAAAACGACGATAATACTAAGATATTATTAACAAAGAAATATTAAAAGATCATTCATGACATCATATTAATGTATATGATTCTTGTATAATTTAGTAAAAATTATTTCACCATTATAAAGGAGGTTAACCTACCCTATACCATGGAAAAGTACAAGGTAAGGGTTAATTTCACAATCTCTTCATTATCAGATGTTGTTTATATGTAATTATCTACTGGGAAATCTTTATCATCCACATCCATGATTCTAAAAAATGTATTTCAAAACATTATTACTATTTTATAGACTATAAGATAAAGTCATTTATACCCTTTTTTGACTTTTATAAGATGTTTATAAAGGAATCTTTCCTTCGTTTTCCAAACAAGGACCTTTTTGACCTTTTCGACAAATTTAAGGTAAGAATGTATTTTTAACTTATACGGAGGGTGCGAATATTTTCCACCATTATAACATCGTTGACGCTTCCCTTCCAATATTATAATAATATTTTAAAATATAAATGTTTTTTATTATAATTACGTGACTTTTAAATGATTTTAAAATAGAAAGAGATATTTCTCTAAAAAGGTTTTGATTTCATCTATGTCAACATCCTTTGATGGATTTTAAGTTTGTTTGAAGTTGATTTATTATGATACAAAACTTTCATATTATATTGAAGGTTTTCTGATATGTTTAACTGTGGATATGTTATTTCATACTATTCATGGGTTATGGATAAAGTATTGACATTTTATATTCCAGTTTGAATACAAATGTTTATGTTAGGTTCAAACCTTTTCATACGAGGAATGCATTAGACTTAGTAAGTGATGGGTGGAGCCCGCTATAGCTCCTCGATGCATCGGTAGGTCTCATGAGACAAACTAGAGTCTTGGAATAAGGCCTTGACAAAATATTATTTGTATTCTTGGCACATGGCTTTGACTATGTGGTTATGAAAGTCTGGCATTATGCATTCCATCATTATGAAAGTGGCTATTGATATTGCATGTGATTATTTGACTAGTAGAATATTCGTGTGAGTAAGTAAATGAAATTATTTTAATTTATATTTTCCATATTATGATGAAGTTTCTATTGAAAAGGCTTTTGTCCTAGTTTTATACATTGCACTAAATGTTTATGCTTATTTATGAAAGCTTCCGCTATATTGTTATTCTTACTGAGCATATGAGCTCACCCCTTTCTATGTTTTATTTTTCCCAGGATGTGAAGAAGTATATTATGACTAAACTACAGGGATAGTCTATGGGATCTAATTTTTTTCTATTGAAATAGTTTTATTGTAGTTTTCCATTTTATGATGTAATGTAAACCATATGAATGTATCTATCACTTACAAGGCTTCTAAACTAATCGGTCTTTAGAGACATGATCTTTTGTGATCATGCCAATGATACGTAATAATGCACTGACTCTGGGCTTCTAGGTTCAGGGCATTATAGTTGGTATCAGAGTAAGTTTAGTACAATCCTTGGAAACTAGATTTAGATAAACTATGATTAGATCTCATAGACCTAAGATAGACTTTGAGGATTGGTATAGAAGAACTTCCTAGAATTTTGGTATAGTATAGATTTTGAGAGTTTTCCAAGAAATACATCCCTATCTAGATACGAGCAGGTAAAGGCGGCTCTGGCACAGATGTACCTCGGGTTAAAACCGAAAAACACTGCTTTGAGCTAGACTCGAATGGGAACAGGTGCATGATAATGGGACTTTCTACACTCTTGGTTTTGAAACTCCCAGTGGATATGCTTAGGATAATTCCCATTTTATTTAAAAACCATTATGAAGGGTTTATGAGTATATACTTCCTCAAAGAAAACATTTTTTATGATTATGGATTATATCCATAAATTGTTCAATTTATGTTAAGTGTTTTACAAGTTTGGAATTATGTATTTTGATTCATAAACTAATCTAGTTTATGACATTGTTTATAAATGGAACCTAGTGTAAGGAATGGAAACCGTATCAATGCACGCACTCTATGTAGGGATTTCCCTCCTACTCAAGATAATTATAGTGGAGTGGGTGATGCAACTAGTTCTGATCATCTAATCACCATACTGGGAAAACTCATTTGGGTTATGAATAATAACCTTACACATATGGAGCACCCTGATCTACAATGTGGAGGATCAATGTTATATCGCTTCATGATGCAACAACCACCAAAATTCAATGGGGGTACAAATCCACTAGTAGCTGAGAAATGGATAAATTCCTTAGCGAAAATATTACATGCCTTGGGGAGTTGCGAAAGGGAAAAAGTTTTCATGGTAGTTTACCACCTCACTGGAGATGATGATCAATGGTGGTCATTGATTCAAAAAAAAGGAAGATGATGAAGTATCAAATATGGAATAGAAGGATTTTAAAGATATTTTCTTAGAAAAATACTTTCCTTGTGACCATCGGGCAGATATGGAAAGGCAATTTCTAAGTCTGAGGAAAAAGGAGGATGAGAATGTCGCTAAGTATGAAGAAAACTTTACAAGGTTAGTGAGGAATGCTGCAAATTATATACGTAACCTAAGAAGTAAGATTGATCATTTCTTTAATGGGTTAAAACCATTTCTCCATCAATAATTAGTCTCACAATCCTTCTCGTCATATGAAGATATTGTCTCATGTGCTATCAAGGCAGAAAAATAATTCTCTAAGTCTTACGACTTTAAAGCAAAGCAAGAGAAGAAGAGATCTACTAAACACTCTGGAAATATAAATAATGGGAATAAGGGAAAAATTTAATATCCATCCTATAGTAAATGTGGGAAAAAACACCCTAGTACTTGCCTGAAGGGAATGGGAGATTGTTACAAGTGGGGTGAAAAAGTCCACCAAGATTGTGATTGCAAGGGGAAGAAAGAGGATGTCGATGTTGAATGATAAAATTGTATAGAAAGGGGGCATTATGCGAATGAATGTAGTAAGCGTCAGGGGAACTTACCTTAAAAAATGCCAAGGGATCAAGGCCAAACTTATGCTATCACTACTGCTGAGGTTGAAGCTCCAAAAGACATAGTGGCAGGTAATTTAATGGTTTCCTCAAGTTTAGGAAATGGTTTATTTGATTTTGGATCATTGCATTGTTTCGTATCTTCCCAGTTTTATAATAAAAATAGATACTTAAAATTTGATTTAACAAGGGATTTGTCAGTCAAAACTCCTAAGGGAAGTATCATTGCATCAAATTTTTGTGAATCAGTCCCCTTTAGGGCATGTAAATGTTCTTTATCTGCTGATCTCATCATCATACCCATGATTTAATTTGATATAATCCTTGGTATGGATTGCCTTTCAGACCATGATTCAAAAATTTATTGTAAGAATAAGGAGGTTACTATTTTTTATGACGATGATGAAGAACACCTTATCTTTAGAGCAGAATCATCACCACCTAATTCTTATCTAGATCCACCCCCAATAGCTCAACTAAATTCAATTATTGGGGAGTGAAAGAATATGTTGATGTGTCCAGAAGATTTACCCAAACATCCTCCAGAATGAGAAATTGAGTTTTCCATTTTTTTAATTCCTGGATCAAGTCCCATATCAAAGACCACTTATAGAATGGCCACAGTGGAATTAGTGGAACTAAATAAAAAAACTAAAGGAATTGAGTAATAAGGGATTTAATTGCCCTAGTGTTTCTCTATGGGGAGACCCTATCCTTTTTGTTAAGAAAAAGATGGATCTAGGAGGTTATGCATTGACTAAAGGGAGATCGATGCTATAACAATAAAGAAAAAGTATCCCCTACCTTTCATTGATGATTTATTTGACCAACTTCATGGATCTCAATACTTTTCAAAGACTGACCTTCAATCTGGATATCATCAGTTGTGTGTGAAGAAGGAAGACATTCCAAAAACAGCATTTCGAACCAGGTACGGGCATTACAAGTTTACAGTAATGAATTTTGGATTGACTAATGCACCCTCTGTCTTCATGGATCTAATGAATAGAGTTTTCAAGGAATATCTTGATAACTTTATAGTTTTATTTATTAATGATATCTTGGTATACTCCAAAAGCTACGAAGATCATGAAAATCACTTGCGCATTATCCTGAAGACTCTAAGAATACATGAATTATATGGGAAGTTTAGAAAGTGTGAATTCTGGCTTCAGCAGATTTTTTTCTTGGCCATATTGTCTCCAAGGATGGAATCTCTGTTGATCCTTCTAAAACCAAGGCAATCCAATAATGGCCAGCACCAATGAGTATAACTGAGGTACGCAGTTTTATTGGTTTAACTGGTTATTATCGACATTTCGTCCAGAATTTTTCCCGGTTGGCTAACCCATTAACAAAGCTCACACGAAAAGGGGTTAAATTTGTTTGTATAAAAGAGTGTGAAGAATTTTTTGAAGAATTGAAGAGAATATTATACAATGCCTCTATCTTAACTCTACCATCAGGGAATGATGGGTTTGTTATTTATAGTGATGCATCAAAGAAAGGACTTGGTTGTGTCCTTATGCAGAATGATATGGTTATTGCCTATGCATCACGACAGCTAAAAATTCATGAGCAAAACTATCCTACTCATGATCTTAAGTTAGCATCTATAATCTTTGCTTTGAAAATATGGATAAATTATCTCTATGGTGAAAAATGTGAGATATATACCGATCACAAGAGTTTGAAGTATATTTTCTCACAGAAAGAACTCAACATGAGGCAAAGGAGATGGCTTGAACTACTCAAGGATTATTATTTCATGATACACTACCACCCGGGGAAGGAAAATAAGGTGGAAGATGCTTTGAGCAGAAAAGATCATGGAGTTTTGAACAAGATGAGAGTTGAAAAGGATCCAATATACATGGATCTAGTAAAGATGGATATGGGAAAACCATGGAAGGTGAAACATCAATGGTTTTTCAAATTTTTGCCAAACCATATTTAATTGAAATGATAAAAAGTTCTTAGGTTGATGATGAGGAGTTTCAAAAGAATATTAAATCTGTGAACGATGGGAGATTGATCATCTTCGTATATGAAGAAGGAATTTTGAAATTTGGGAAGAGAATTTGTGTTCCTGATATACCTGATCTAAAAAGGGAATTATTGGATGATTCTAATAGTTCCAATTTCTCTATACACCCTGGGAGCACCAAAATGTATAGAGATTTGAAGGAACATTTTTTGTGGGACAACATGAAGAGGGAGATTGCTTATTTTGTGTCAAGATGTATGGTTTTTCAACAAGTGAAAGCTAGAAGGCAACAGCCTAGAGGAGTCATGCAACCTATTTCCATACCTAAGTGGAAATGGGATAATATTATGATGGACTTTATCATGGGACTATCAAATACTCCTAGAAAGAATGATGCAATATGGTTCATTGTTGATCGTCTTACCAAGTCAACACATTTTCTTGCTATAAGGGAAGACTTACCACTTGAATGTTTAGCAAGACTATATATTAATGAAGTTTTAAGACTTTATGGAGTATCCCTATCGATTATTTCTGATCGTGATCCCTGTTTTATATCAGGATTCTGGAAAAGTGTTCAGAAAGCCCTGGATACTGAACTTTGTTTGAGCACTGTCTACCACCCCCAAACTGATAGATAATCAGAACGGACTATTCAAATATTAGAATACATGTTGATATCATGATCACATGACTTTGAAGGTATGTGGGGACTATATTTACCTCTGGTAGAATTTTCCTATAACAATAGATTCCATTCAAGTATTCAGATGGCACCATATGAAGCGTTATACGTAAAGAGATGTCACACACCAACCTATTTGGATGATGTTGGTGAAAGAAAACTCGTAGGCCCATAACTTGTGTAGGAAATGATGGAAAAGGTGAAGGTAATCCAAAACCACATCAAGGAAGCTCAAAGTAGACAGAAGAGCTATGCTGATAACCGAAGGAAGGATTTGGAATTTTAGGTAGGAGATCATGTTTTCTTGAAGGTATCTCCATGGAAAGGTGTTATATGTTTCGGTAAGAAGGGAAAATTAAGTCCCAGGTACATCGGACCTTTTGAAATTATAGAACGAATTGGTTTTGTAGCTTACAATTTGGAAATGCCGCCAATTCTCTCCAAAGTTCACAATGTATTCCACGTATCACTGTTGAGAAAATGCATGCCTGGCCCAACGCAAGTACTCACCTATGAGGAATTAGAACTGGAACCCGATTTGTCTTATTAAGAAGATCCTGTCAAGGTTCTTAATACAAGAGAACAAGTGTTGAGAAACCGGATGACTCGTCTGGTAAAGTTATATGGAGAAACCATAAGATGGAAGAGGCAATGTGCGAACCCGAGGAACTTATGATGAAGATCCACCCGAGTTTTTTTATGCAATAATATTCTAGAAATTTCGAGGATGAAATTATTTGAAGGAGGGGAGAATTTAACACCCCAAGATTCCATGGTATGCTTCTCTTTGAATAAAACAATAGCGTGTGTTGTACGCAACTTCGAGTTCTAACACACCACAACCAATCAAACTAGCCATTATGAATAGTAATACCCACTTTTTGAAATTTTATAAATTTTATCTTTCAAAATGGACTTCATTTTTGGATTCTAAATATCGAAATTATCTTAGTGTGAATTTTTGGTATTTTTTTGAAAACTTTCAATTTTTGATGAATAGTGAAAAACACTAAGTTATAGTTTAAAACCGAATTTTTATTTAAATAATTATTTATTTTATTTAAATTTATTTTAGCTCAAAATAGATACATAATACCTATATAAGTTCAATGTAATTCGTGGGAGTCAGTTTATAATAATTTTATATATATATAAATTTTATTGAACTTTTTACCGTCTTTTACCCATCTCCTATAAGCATTTGCAAATTTACATAAAACATAATTTTACCGCTTCTGTGAGTTAAATTTCGAAAATCCGAGAAAAAAAGTTGATATTAGTAATTAAAATTTGGTTCAATGAGATGAAAATAATTTTTTGTGAATAGTAACTTTTTACTTTTATTTACCACGGTTAAAAGTAAATAGGGTAATTAAGGGTAAAAATGATATTATTATTACCCAAACACATGTCCTAATTCTATTGGATAAGTGGAATTAGACCAAAAAAACTTAGGAATAAAATATGATCCTTTAGGTTCACTTGGATTAGATTTGGAAATTTATTATTACTTAATTCAAAAAAGAGTTAAAAGTGTTAAATTCAGTGTTTAATAAATAAAGCATTTGTAATATAGGGTTACACATAAGATAAATTTGACTATAAATATTCATTTGAAATATAAAAATATTTCCTAAATAATGGTATTTTATTTATATTTTTTAGACATTAAATAATTTAATTTATTTATGACACAATGATGATGCAGTAATTACCTAATTAATGAAATATTAAAATAATTGATATTATAAATATCCAAATAAATGTAATTTGAGAATTTTTATGAATTAAAATAATTTTCAAGGTTAATATGTCATATTATGGTTGGTTATATGAATTGTTTTCTAAGTAATAATGTTGTTATGAATTTAGCAAAAACAAAATACCAAATAGTGCCAAAATTGACATAAATGAATTTTTAAAACAAATATTATATTATTAATTGATATTATATTACTAGATATATAAGGTTCGGCCAAAATACTTATATAATGATAGGTGTATCATTAATGAACCACTTGGGGTTCTCTTGTAAGTATATAGTAAGTTTATTAACCTTATAATATAAAAATACAAAGAGACCTGGTAAATGTCAAACTATTTAACTAAGAGTTAAATCTAAAAGATAAGGTTAATATAGTAAGTTTATTAACCTTATTTGACTTTTATAAGATGTTTATAAAGGAATATTTCCGTCATTTTCCAAACAAGTTACTTTTTGACCTTTTCGAAAAATTTAAGGTAAGAATTGTTTTTAACTTATACGGAGGGTGCAGCAATTTTCCACCGTTATAACATCATCGAAGCTTCCCTTACAAGATTATAATAATATTTTCAAATTTAAATGTTTTCTTTTATAATTATGTTACTTTTAAATGATTTCATAATAGAAAGAGATATTTCTCTAAAATGGTTTTGATTTCATCTATGTTAACATCCTTTGATGGATTTTATGTTTGATTGAAGTTTATTTATTATGATACAAAACTTCCATATTGTATTGAAGGTTTTGTGATATGTTTGACTGTGGATGTTTTATTTCATACCATTCATGGTTTATGGATAAAGTATTGAAATTTAGTATGCCAGTTTCAATTCGAATGTTTATGTTATGTTTAAACCTTTTCATATGAGTAATGCATTTGACTTAGTAAGTGACAGGTGGAGCCCGCTATAGCTCCTTGATACATCGGTAGGTATCATGAGACAAACTAGTGTCCTGGTATAAGCCCTTGACAAAATCTTATTTGTAGTCTTGGCACAAGGCCTTGACTATGTGGTTATGAAAGTCTGGAATTATGCACTCCATCATTATGAAAGTGGCTATTGACATTTCATGTGATTATTCGACTAGTAGAATATCCATGTGAGTAAGTAAATGGAATTATTTTGATTTATATTTTCCATATTATGATGAAGTTTATGTTGAAAAGGTTTTTTTTAGTTTTATACATTGCCTTAAATGTTTATGCTTATTGATGAAAGCTTCCGATATATTGTTATCATTACTGAGCATTTGAGCTCACCCCTTTTTATGTTTTATTTTTCCCAGGATGCGAAGAAGTATATTATGACTGACCTGAAGGGATAGTATATGGGATCTCAGTGTTGTCTATGGAAACAATGTTGTTTTAGTTTTCCATTTTATGATGTAATGTAAACCTTATGAATGTATCTAGTACTTCCAAGGCTACTAAACTAATTAGTCTTTCGAGACATGATCTTTAATGCTAATGTAAATAATATGTAATAATTCACCGACTTTGAGCTTATGGGGTTGGGGCATTACAATATTCCACAACACAAAAAAGTCACAGTGTGAACCCTTGGTCCACTCCATGAAAGTTTCCATGTTATTTGATTTTTTAATAAGAACTGTGACCCTCTTCTTTGGTCAGAAAAACATGGGTCTTGTGTTATTGTCTCAGCCAAATCCCCCTTCCCCACCCTTTTTTCTTCACGATATTGGCATTCATTGGTGTGGTTTGACATTTTTGGTGGGTAAGATCATCCAACACCCTCCTTCTGCTTTGTTTCTATCTCATTTTCACTGAATTTTAAGATATTTTTTAGGTCAATATGTAAATTTCACAAGTTGATAGAAAAATCTCTCATTTTATTCAAATATTTTCCTTATCCAAGAAACAAGGGATCCTAAGACAATGTATTCCTGCATTCCTATGCCAATCAATTAAGGTATTACTCTACTTTGATTCTCCAAATTAGTGTCACCCTAAATTGATTTTTTCAGGTTTCCAAATGATTATAATTATTTTTGAATTTTATCTGGCTTAAATCTAGTGATCCATCATATGTAAAATGCACCCATTTCCTGATGGTTTTAGTGTGGTGGAATAACCTATTTAGTTTACTGTAAATATTCTATGTTGGGATCTAACATTTCAATTAATTATAAATTGAAATGATTTATTATTTTTTCCTACATGGAATTAGTTAGGGACTTGGAGTGTTAATATAAGTCCAATTGGTCAATGATGAGTATAGAAAATCTTGGTGATCCTTGGGAGCATTTTTCATCCCTTATTGTCAATGTGGAAAATCAATGAAAAAGGTAGGTGGTCTTGAGTATATTCCCTATGGATTTTTTTTATTTATATGTTTCATTTAAGTGTTATAAAATTCCATCTAGGGTTATTACCATATTTAATTTAATTAAATAATTTTTTTATTTAAATTTAATTATCAAATGGAAATAGGAGAATGCTTAGGGTCATGAACAAGCCCAGTTCCCTTTCTTGATACATCATCCTCTGATGGCCAACACTGGGACTATATAACCATAATGGTTAAAAAAAATTTGTTAGGTGAGTTAGAAATAATAGAGAACATCAAATTAAAATTTGGAATAGTAAATTCCATGGGTCATGAACAACCATTTATTATTGCTTGATACATCAACCACTGATAGACGATGTTTAGACTTTGATGCATTGGTTGGCCTCCAGTCCTCTATTGAGGTGAGTAATGGCCATGAGACACTTAAATGATGCATTGGGGAATAAATCTTTAGGAAAATTCCCCATAAACATTGAGATTTTTGGGATCATCAAGATAAGGATGGGATTTTCTAAACTATTTTTTTTATGTGACCAGCCTAAGGGGGGTAGGCAGTAGGTTTACTAAAACCAAGTTTTCATGAGAGGATTGACCCAAAGTGACCATAACGACTGAGGTGGGATATGGTAAATATATTTATTGTTACATTTTTGTAAATTTCATCATATTTGGTGATTTCATGCTACCCTATTAATCAGGTCATGAGATGTGTTGTCCCAGTGTGTCGGGTGTTGACCAAGGATGGTGATAGAGACCAAGGACCTGGTGAGGGTGTCCCAATTGTGTTGAGAACTTGGTGACCTAGTCAGTGCTATATTGACCAATTAACCTTGGGTGGGTGATGTTATATGGTAGTGAGTGTAATTTTGGAACATATACCAGACCTAGGAGCTCGAGGGGTTGTGTACAGGGATGATGGGTGTGGTCGTTCAACCATATTTTGTGTTCCCCTTTGGGATTCATCCCCATGGGGGTGTGATAAGGTTTAAAAAACATGTTTGGATCTAGGGTATTGGTATGGGATTTCATTTCAAGGGGTTGGATATGGTTGTAGATGTCATGGAGATGGAGTTTTGTACTAGAGCTTACATGGATTTGGGGATCAAACATGATAGGGGAAGCCTTGGTATAGGTGCCCATATGACTGGGTAGTCATGGATTTGGAGCTCTTATATAGGAATATCATGGGATTCACACCTAGATTTAGTAAATTTGACACAAGAATCCATGTACTTTGGGATCTTTTGTTAGGAAATCTTTTACAAGTTTCCATAGATTTGGATCTCTTGGATTGGACTATCATGGTCTTCATCCATGGAGTCGGGGAATCTAATACAAGATTCCTTGGATTTGGAAATTTTTGATCAAATGATCTGATATATTCTATCATATATTTGAATCTATTGGAATAGATTATCATGGGCCACTTCTTGAGATTCATGAGAATAGTAATTTCTATCATGGATATGGAGCTCTTAGTTCAAGTTTCCATAGATTTTGAGCCCATTGATTGGTTATCTGGGGATGGTGTCCTAAGCTCATGTGGATTGGTTGGGTCTACTATAGATTTGTAACCTATAATGTTAATTAGAATGCATTCCCATCATGACATATTCAAAGACACTACGGTATTGGGATGAAGTAGTTATGGTAAATTGGGGTTCAGGACCTGAGGGTTGATAGAAATTTATTTATTTGGATTGATCACATTATTTCTGTTGAACATGTCATATACATATATCACTACATATTCTGGTTTGTAGGGGACTATTTTGGAGGTTCCCTAGAGAATTTTATACTCACACCCTACATAGAACACCACTTCACTTGGGTACCTGATAATATATTCACTTGGATGGAGGAATATATTGGGTTGAGGATCGGGATAGCATGGTCGAGTAGGATAGATTTTTTGGTACATGAGATTGGATAATATTTATCTATGATATATAATAAAACCCTTTTGTTATGTTTTTTTCTTTTATGTATCTCTATCATATCCAGTTTGTGGTATTTTTATGTCTATATTATTTTTTTTCCCTTTAATGCATTTCAAGTACTATTTCTAGATGTTTATCTATTTATGCTTACACTGATTAATTACTATTTTTTACAATGTCTAGTTATTTTATATAATATTGTGCACTATCATATAGGGGTATAGTCTCACCATAGTACCACAATATACCCTAATTTCTAGCTGATATCCTCTATCATAAAGGGTGGATCTCTTAAGGTCTTATGGAGAACTTGTCCAGCTATTTGTTATAGTGTGATTTGGGGTTGAATGTTAAAAATATTTTTTATGGAATTATTTTTTGCATTTGTCTTAAGATCATGGGATCTAGTAAACTAGATATTTATGAATGTTTTATAACCTATGGTTGAAACAGTGTTGGTTTTTCATTAACACTTGTTCCTATTGGGAGTTAAGGTTATGGGGAAATGATGATGTCTTTATAATATGTATTGTTACATATTTATTTGATTTTCACAATGGGTGATGCACATGTGTTTTGGATATTTTAATTTATGATGTATATTTGGATCTTGTTCCATTGGAAAGAGTCTAAGAAATTTATTCTGATATTTTCCAACTAAGGAATGAGGAATCTCATGGATAATATCAATCACATATGATATATGTGGTATATAGGAAAATTATTGTTTGATTTTATATGATATCCTTTCAATGGAAGGTTATGTGGGTCTATGATGAGACATTCAATGGTGTGTACGTTGTCTCATTTATTATGAACATGAGGTGTAGTCAACCCATATGGTTTATGTGAAAAATGGTTCCTAACCATTGGACCCCTCACATTTTTTTTCTCAAGTTCAGTTTCATGACATAGTCCAATGTGGAGTAGTCTGATGTGAAGATGCTCAAAGAGGATGGGTACCCTAGTTTTCAACACTTATCTTGGAATATAAAAAAAATATTTCATGAGATCGTATAGTTGTTAATATTTACATGTTGATGTCATGTGATGTTGGTATGGGATCATGCTTGATTCCCTATGAGTTATTACCTTCTGAGAGTTTGACCTATGGAAAAAGTGTTCAAACCCAATGGCTTTCATAGAAATTCACTAATAGGGATAGTTGGGATACATAGTGGTCCTTAGTTTTTTAATGGACCCTAGGTATATATGGTTTTGGTTGTTTGATAGTGACTCATTAAAAGGTTTACCCTGGTGTTATAGATTTTTGGGATTGCGAAATCTATAAACATTAGTTTTATATTATTTCAATAAAAGTAATGGTCATTAATTGGTATATTTCTAAGGGAAGAACCTTGATTTATTGTGGTCTTTATTAATTCCAATAAGGTATAAATCATGGTATCTTGATTCAATATTATTGAATGGTTTATTGGAGTGTGTGACACATAGCTTCAAGAAATAACAGGATGGTAGGAATGTTCTCAATATGTATGATGTTAGTTTGTTTATGTGAATCAGTGGCTCAAGAATAAGTTCATGTTGCTTTTGATGAAATCGGTTTGGCATAGTAGAAACATGGTTGGACCATGTTTTTTGGACCAGTACAATGGATTGTTGAGTTTATGTTTTGAATCATTCCAATCATTGTGGAGGAAATCAAGAAGTATAGTGGCGGTAGTGACATAGATAAATTTATTTCAGGAATTCATGGCATTGAGTTTTGAGGTGTTAGTGAGTTTTTTCTAACAATTCCCTCTTGATTCATGGTGGTAAAGAGTATATGAGACACTTGTGGGTAGGGAATCCCAACACCATTAAATGGGTTCTACATGTCCCTTTAGTAAGAGGTGATATCATATATGGATGAGTTATGGTGGTAACTATAGATTAATTCTCAGTGTACTCTTAATCTCAAGAAAACCATGCCCAATATCTTCACATCATCCTAATTATGCTAAGGTATTATTGGATATACACATACCAATCTATGTTTCTTCTATAGTTTGATGAAGGGTCTCCCAGGGAGTTATTATCATGGAGTGGTGTAAGGAACGTTATATGGTGGGAAGACTACCATATGATATTAGAGAATTTCCCTCATGATAGAAGCATCATTTTCTTGGTTTAACAAGAAATTGGATGGTCAAGGATTCATTTGAAAATTTTTGAGTTGTATTTCTGACCATCTCATTTCTTGTAAACACCGGTTTTGAAATTCAATCAAGGCGATGAATGGATTGGGTGTGTGGACATCTAGCTTGTATTGTACCAATATAGTCTAAAGTTTATTAATCGGGTTACCCCTATTTCAAGAATTGTTTCAAGGGTTGAACCCTATTCATCACTCATTCAAGCCGTGAATCTCGATTTCATCACATCGTTTATGGAGTCAAACATGTGGGAAAAAAGTGGTAAAGGTGATGTTTTGGGAGAATTTAATTGGAATGATATGGAATTTGGTACCATGGATATGGTATGTTGTTTTGAGTATGAAGGGAGTATTATGTGGTTTGGTCTCGCCCTTTGGTGGAATGGTCAGTGTGTGTGGGGCTCTACACATGGGTTGTGGATGCTCATTTGTTTCGATGTGGAATCAGAGATGAGAGGTTGGACCGACTCTTACGGTGTTTTTGTCTATGTTAGTGTATGGTGAGATGAAAAAAATGTTGAGTGGGTTGTGGGACCACCCAACTGATGATTTTATGAGTGATCTTAATAGTGGGAAATATCGTCATTCGGAATTTGTCAAGATAAGTTGACTTACATAGTGGGGACAACTATGAGCCTATTGATAAAATTGTTGATGGGATGGTATGGTTTTGGAATATAATTGTGTAAAAATAATAGTATGAGTTTCAGTGATGGGTATGATTGATGTCTCATTTTTTGGGGAATAATGCACCTCATATTTGGAGTTTCATAACAAAAGATCTTTCAGAGTTCCGGATTAGAACCTCGAAATTTGAGAATGATTTTTCAACCTATGTAGTTAGGTATTGTTTTTTATATTCACAATGAGCCTTCATGGGGAAGAGATGTTTCATAGTGAAGATATTTTATGTAACCATTTATATAGGGTTATCAATTTCATTAGGAAATCTAATTTTTCTCTATTGGTGGACATGTCATTTTGAAAACAAGAAATTGGATCAAGGTTATGGGTGTTTGAGCATCCAAATGTGGTGTTTTTAGACATATTTTTAGTTCTATTTCAAGTCACTGGGATTCAAGAAAGCACCAGAAGAAATATGGGTGGATCAATCTACTAAAATGGGTTGTGGAAGCCTATTAAAGTCTTGAATATTGCATTCATGACATGGAATGGGTTCATAGGTTACGACTATGTGGTTTTATTATTTGACATGTGATATGTAGTCATATCCTAAAAATTCATGGAATGAACCCTTGGTTGAACCCATGATGGTTTCTAGGTTCTCATTTTTTTATATGAGGCACATCCCCTCTTTCTTGGTTAAGAATAAAGGGGGGTGCATGAGGGTCCCAGTCTAATCCCCCTCCCTTGTTTCATCACCAATATTTTCATTCTTGGGTGAGATTCAACTATGTTGGTGGGTAATATATTCCTCCAAACTCTTTTTTCCTTATTACTCCCCTAATTTCATGGAATGTAGTGATGTTTGTTTTAGGTACGGATGCATATTTCATGATACAATGGTGAAATATATAATTTTCTTTGCTGATTTCGTTCTTCCTAGAATGTGGGGATCTCTATTTTTAGTTCTCCTAAATTTGTGTATCAATCCATTGAGGTACAATTCCATTTTTATTTTCTGAAGGGTTTTTACCCTAAATTGATTTTATCAGGTGGTCAAATTATTATACTGAATTATAAATTTTGTGTATAATAGATCTTGTAATGAATTTGGAGGAGAATTCACCTAATTAATAATGGTTTTGGCATGGATGAATAACGTGGTGAGTTATCTGGCATCATGAAATGTAGAAATATAATTGAAAAAATAATTAAAAATTTCTATAATTAATTAATTTTGTCACATTGGAATGATCTAGGGAATCATAGTGTTATGAAGAGTATGGTTGTTGAATGATGAGGCTAGATGATATTGGCAGGCCTTGGAAATGTCTTTCGGCCCTTAGCATCAAAGTGAAAAAATGTCTTAAAAGGTAGGTGGTCTTGTATACTTGCACTATGAAATTTATGTTGAATATATTTCTTTTGGGTGTTGAGTTATGCAATAATTGGTGTTCATCATGGTTAATTTTATTAAATAATTTTTCTTATTAAACCGAATTTAAATATCGAATGGGGAAAACACATGGGATCATGAACAAACCCAATGAACCTGATTGACACCTCAGCCACCAATGGCTATGTCGAGACTGTATCTCTCAAATTGTACTATTGGGGGCCTCATTCCTAGATTATGGAGACTGATACAGGATTCCATGTATGTGGAGATCTTAGTTTGAGTTTCTAAGTATTTAGATCCCACTGATTAGCTATCAGGATATGGGTTTCTAGAGTTGTGAGGAATGGAATGGGTTTATACAAGGTATCCATTATAACAGAGGAGTCATGGTCATCAGGATGTTCTCAAAGGCACTCCATAATAGAGATAGAATAGTTATGGTCGATTGAGGTTGAGGACCAGAGGATCAAAAAAATTCATTTATTTGGAATTTGTCCCTTTATATACAGCTGATCATATAACGTGCACATATCACTATAAATGTTGTTTTGTATGAGACCACATTGCTAGTGACCTATGGAGTTTTTTAATCACATAATTCTCAAGTCACCAATATACTTGGGTACTTGAGCATACATTCAATTGGTAATAGACAGAGGTTCTTCTAACACTTGGGATAACACAGTCAAGTAGGATAGCTTGGATGGTAAAATTAGATGAGATGAGGTTCATCTCAGAGATCTAGAAGATCACTTTTATTATATTGTTACTTTATTCCTATATGTATATATAACAGGTTTAGTGGGCTTTCCTTATATGAATAACATGATTGTTTGGGTTTATAATGCATTTCATGTATTATTATTGGGTTTATAACTATTTAAACCTAATTTGATTATTTAGTATTGGGGATGGTATTTTCTTATTTTATAGTGTATTTAACACTATGATACAAGGGTTATATTCTCCCCATAGTACAACCTTAGACCCCTATAGCTAGTTAGTAGCCTCTTATATATACAAAGGCATGCTTGAGGTCTTATGTCAAACCAGTCTAGCTACTCATTATAGAGTGAGCCAGGGTGTGATGTTACATTGGGGATAAGTCCAAATATGAGATAATATCCCAATTTTATGTTAATTACCTTGGATAATGAATTATAAACATAAGATTATATATATTTAGAAGAGGGTGTCAAGATTTAGACATTCTATAAATTATTTTCATGACTATGTGAGTGATCACCCTATTTAACAGTACTTATGATCATGCTAAAAACTTTGATTTTAGCAAGGGATTAAAGATAAAATGATGATGTTCATAAGGTAAGAAGTATACTCAAATATTGATGTAATTTATTTGATATTATTTATATTAATTATTGTATATAAATAAAAATTTCATGGAATGTAATATCATGTCCTCAGTGATTAGATTTTGAGTTTGTGGTGAAAACTCCTAGTGGTATGATGGTTTCATATCAAGTGTATAGTTCCTCTCTGACTGATGTTTTTTGGAATTTTCTTACATCAAATCTTGTTATTCTACCATTAGTTAAATCATATGGGATTCTAGTCATGGATTTTATCTCTTTATATGGTTCCCATATTAATTTTTGGGTCGGGAAGAAAATTTTCATATTATGAATGAAAATATGATCATTTATTGGTTTAAGGATAAATATAGAATTCCAATTAAAATTACTAATATTTTTTGGGTCTTAATTCCTGTCAATGAATTTTATCTATATTATATTATTTGGGAGAAACTCAACATTGTGGATATTCTTATTATATGGGAGTTTATTGAAGTTATTTCTGAAGATATTTTTAGTCCTCCTCAAAATCATGATGTTTTGTTTTCAATAGACCTCATAACTATTTATACACCTATTAAAAAGACACGTTATATAATGTCCCCAATTGAGTTATAGTAAATTCATAATCAACTCTAAGAGAATCATGATAAGGGATTCATACAACCTAGTTCATTTCCATGGGGTTTCCCTATTCATTTTATTTAGATGAAAGATGGAATAATGCATCATTCCATTGATTATTGAAAACATAACAAGATGACATTTTAAAATACGAATCATCTACACCTTATTGATTACTTGTTTGATTAATTCCATGTAGATAAATTCTTTTTTAAAATTGACCATCATTATGGTTATCATCAATTTATGGTTAAGAAAGTGGATAAACCCATGATAACATTATATATGATGTAAGTTCATTATGAATTTATAGTGATGCCATTTGAAAATACTAATTATCTTACTATCTTTGTGGATTTAATGAAAAGATTTTTTATAGATTACCTTGATCATTTTTTGGTATAATTTATAGATGATATTCATATATATTCAATGATAAAAGAATAGAATGAATATCATTAATGAATTGTGATAAATACCATGAGAAATAAAATGTTAAATGAATCATTTACACTGTGTGATTTTGGGGTTTAGAAGGTTTTGTTCATGGTTTATATAATATCAATTGATGGTATATCGGTGGATCCTTCAAAGAAAGAAGTTATTGAGAAATGTCCTAGAACAACAACATTAACGGAAATACATAGTTTTCATGGGTTGGATGGATATTATATATGGCTTGTAATATAATTATCATGGATATCTAATTCACCCAACATGTTGACTCAGAAGGTGGTAAAGTTCTTATGGATAGAAAAATATGAATGGAATTTCAAGGAACTGCAGAGAGGGTTAGTCAATGTACCTATTCTAACACAACCCTATAGTGGAGATGGGTTCATGATCTATAGTGATGAATCAAAGAAGGTAATGGGATGTGTAATAATGTAGAAATATATAGTGATAGAATATTCCTCACACCAATTGAAATTACATGATCAAAATTACCCAACTCATGATTTGGAGCTTAAAGTTGTAATTTTTAATTTAAGGATATGGTGGAGTTATCTTTATGGTGAAATGTGATACATATATATGAATCATAAAATATTTAAGTATAACATCACAAAAAATGTGTTGAATATGATCTAGATAATATGGTTCAAATTTATTAATGATTATGACTATTTAATTCATTTCCTCTTTGGAAAGGAAAACAAGGTGGTTGATGATCATATTCAGAAGGACCATTCTAGTTTGGCTATTATGAGGACTGAAATGGATCTATTCCATATGAATTTTTTGAATATAGAACATGAAATACTGAGGAAGGGATACATATCATATATTTCTCATATAAATATACAACTATCCATCCATGTGATGATTAATGTAGTTCATAAGGAATGTGTTTCACTATAGCATAATTTCAGGATTCTTTTAGATTTCAACCATTATTTTGATCAAATTTCAAGGTTTAGGAACCGAGTATGTGTCCCTTCAATACCAAACCTGAAGAAGTGTTGTTGGATGAAGCTCATAGTTCATTATTTTCTATTAATCTAGGATGTATGATGATTTATAGTGTTCTAAAAGATTATTTCGAGTGGGAAAAATGAAAATGGATATCGAATATTTCATACCATGATGCCAAATACGCATCAAGTTATTTCTATAATACACAAATCTATGAGGATGTTACTTCCATAACCCATATATGAATAGAAATAGGAAACATTTACCATGGATTTCTTATTCATACTCCTAAAAACATCTAAAAAGAACAATTCCATTTCATTTATAGTCGATCTCTTTATGAATTCCTCACACTTCAATCAAATTGTATAAGATTACTCTCTTCATTAGCATTCCAAATTTTACATTAAGTGAGGGGTAAGAATTCATGGATTATGACGGAGAGGTCATTTTAATCATGCAAATTTATTATTTATATAACATAATTACTCATAGTACTAGGGTAATAGGGGTGTCAAACTACAGGGAAGGACATTGTGACTATGAAATTGACCAAATAAAAGAAAAAACAATAAGAAAAAACAACAATAACTAAAATGATAACTGTGAAAATAAGAGGTAGTGTGAGGTAGAATAGATAATGAGTTAGAAAGAAGATGAAATAGGGTAATCAGGTTGCTTTGAAATGATACAATAATATTATTCTATTTTACTCCATTTATTTAATCCTCTAGTTATTGGAAAAATAGTGATAACCCACTGAGTTTTTGCACCAACGGATCAATAGAGAACGGTTAACCTTCTTGATATTTTATCTATTGATATTGACACTTGAATAAATCAATTTAGTATAGAGGAGATATGCATTGACCATTTCAAATTTTTGATACATTGGACAATTATCAAAGGTGAAATGATTCACTACCCCACCAATTGGTTATTGGGTAGTGTAAATTGATACTCATAATCGAACAAAATAGAAAAATGAAAGTAGAAAAAATACACTAAATAATAAAATTAACAAATCAGAATGGATGAAAAGAATATTAGTTCATTACAACCTCATTACCCTAACCAAATTAATTAATCATGCTCAAGGAAACAAAAATGAGAACAAAATGGAGATAAAGATAAAGAAGCATCTCTAGATTAATTTCACCCTCAAGATCCATCTCTAAATCCAATTGCTGCTCCAAGATTAGCCACCTGACCCTGTCTCTGTTCTGTTTCTTGAGTGAATGGAGATGGTGATTGATTGAATGATGGGCATGATGGAATAATCAGGAAGAATAGATGGACAGAAGAGTCTCGAATATGGTCATGGAGTGGATGGGAAAGAATGGATGGATTAGTGAGTCCCATGAAATGGATTTAGGATGGGTGAGTCGGTGTAATGGAAAATGGTCCTATAGTGAATGATTATATACTCCCCCAATCATTCTAGAATTGGTCTAGAGAGTGATGTGTGTCTTTCTCTCCCTTGAATTGTCTGGATGGATATCCTTTATCTTCCCAACCTTACGCACCTCACCTATGGGCTCACAGTCACTGCACATACCTACTCATTCTCTTCTCCATGCAGAGAGATGTTCACTGTACTTATTCTACCTCAGCTAACTCAAGTGTAGCTCCTGTAACTTCTTTTGGATGGGTTCCATCAACCATCTCCATATTAATGAAAAGATTTAAGAGAATTAAAAAAAATAAAAATATTAAATTTGTACTAATTATAACTAGTAAGGAATAAATATATATACATAATATATAAATAACGTTATTATTATTATTATAAAATTAAAAAATTATATAGAAACACAAATTATTACATATAAATATATTATAAAAATAAAATTATTGTTATTATAACTATTCAAATCATATAACTATTATTATAATTAATTATATATATTATTATATATTAGTAAATTATTATATTAAATATATAATTAAAATAAAATGAATAAAATAAGTGGGTGGGGTTCGGTGTGATAGAGGGTGGAGAGGATAGTCAGGTCTGAGAAAAGGTGAGGTTGTGGGGATTTCATCTTTGATAAGAGGTGAGGGAACAAATGTTTAGCTTAGAGGAGGCAGGTGTGACTTAGAATCAGTGGTGGTTCGGGTTTCATCAATCAAAGTATAGAAAACAGTGATGAGGGGGATGTGGATTATATAGGAGTAGGGTTAGATGAGCTCGAGTGGTATCCATTTCCCGCTAAAAATCTGGCCCATCAAGGTCGTTAGTGGAAGCCTTTGTTTCTGATTTGGTGGTCAGCGGTTCTTCACTTAATCGGTGGTGGCTCGGCTCGGGGAAAATGTAGTTCTATGAGGTTCATTGAGGGTTTTGGATGTATTCAATGAACTATTGTGTGGTATTTTCAAATCTACAATATAATTTTTTTATTCAACGTTTCATGGATCATATGCACTTGTTAATGCTCGATATTTGTGTTTCTAAGTTTGATTCATGATTTTTGGTGGTTGATTGTTTTTTTTATTACTATTATTTGTGTTTTTATGGATTTGGGATGGAGTTGGGTTGGATGTGTGGTGGTGACAAATTAGAATAGTGAGTCAAGAGGTCTTGAAATGGGTTGAGTTCAAAGATGCCATCGGTGGGTGGTAGCAATGGTGGTTGCAGCGGATGAGCCACCATTAGCAAGCCAATGGTGGGTGGAGGAGATGGGGAATAGTGGTGACTCTAGTGAGTCACCATTGAAAGGAGTTGTAATGGTGACTCTTTGAGTCACCATTGGAAATACTGGTTGTGACTCAATGGTGTCACTGTTGGGTGGTTCTGGAGGTGACTCAAAGGATTCACCATTTATTTACTTCTAGCGGCAGCTGAATGAGTCACCATTGGGGGATTCCAACAGTGGGTGGTTCTCTATTATAATGGTGCGTGAATGAAATGGCGGTAGCATCACCTGAAAAAATGGAATAAATTAATTTTATGAATTAAAATTAAAAAATAGAAACAAAACACAATAAATTAAAAAAACAAAGTAAGGGTAATTTATTTTCAAATTAAGAAATTGAATTAAATAAATTAATCTAAAACAATAAGAAAAATAAATTGAAAATTGAATTAATTAAAATATTTATTTAAATTTAATATTTAATTAAATCAAAATAATTTGAAAATTAAGAAAGATAAAATTAGTTACAAATTAGAAAAATTAAAAAAATATTAAAACAAGTTAAAATTTGTTATTTTGAAATAAAATTTGATTAAATAATTAATTAAAATAATGAATAAATTAAATTTATGAATTGCTGAGATGATCCAGTATATGGATGAACCCAATACTAAAAATTATTAATAAAAATAAAGTATACAAAGTTAGACATGGAAAAGGAGTTTACAAAGGTGAGAGTGAATCACTCCTTGCATATCATCATTCACAATTGTAGTGAAATAGCTAGGAGCTCTAAAGGACCACATCGTAGTTGTTTCCATGATTTCCCTCTTTGATAGAACATTTGTTCCCTGATTTTCCTCCCTATATGCAAGAGAGACAGTCAGATTAAAATGCACAGTATGGGTGAGACACTCAATCCACTATGGTAGACACCTCTATGGGACCTTCCTAGTCCTTGTTCTTAGTGCCATAAAAAAAATTTTAGAATCTGAATCTGTCCAAAAATTGGTCCATTATTGTTGGGAAAATTGTCTAATGGCATAAATAATCACCCATAGCTCATCCTCATAAGCATTCCTAATACAAATGTGGTGCTAAAAACCCATTTGAAAAATCCACGCTGAGTTCATAAAATACCTCCACATCCTAATGGTCTTGAAATGTCAGAGGCCGCACTGTCAATATTGAATTTAATCCTCATTTCAATCAGGGTAATCTAACTTACATATTTATGAACAAGTTTTCATTTTGACCTACCTAAAACACCTAATAGTATGAGAATTTTCAAATCCTCCATGCTATTATGCATAGCTCCAAGATCAATTTTATCTTCCACATGTACCTCCCTTTGAAGATCAACTATTCATGTATGTATCGGTGGAGTATTATCCTCAAAAATGAATGCATTTAATACCTTCCAAAATTAAAAAAAATAGAAGCTACAATAGCCAACAATTGGTTTTGGACCTATTCTCTTTCTCCGATATTACTAAAATATTCCATGTGCATGCTCAGTTGCAAGACTGCATTAAAATCAAGACATAGGATATGAGTTGTGTATTCCCAAAACTACCTTGAATATTTGAATTCAATGAAAAGTTGTTTTAGTTTTTCTTCTCCCATTAGGAATATAGGGTAGGATGAGACAATTTATTTCCCATCTTGCTTCAGCATGTAATGTGTTGGTAGCTTGTTTTTTTCAGATTCCCCATAAGGGAGTGACCATCAAAGGCTTAATGAAGTTGTCCTTGAATTTTAGTAGCCATTTTGGTACCATGATCGAACTCTCACATTTCATCTTGTAATAGTATTTATAATTGATGTGACCATTGTGGTTAGTCCCCCACACTAGTGTGTCATTTTCCATAAAGGTGTAATTTTGTATCTCCATTGTAGTCTACACCAGATAAATTCAAGGTTATTTTAATGTGTATTGAGATTAGAAATTTTCATCTTCATCTTTTTAGTGGGAATAGTAAGCAAGTCCTTGAGTGGTTAATCAAGCCAACAAGTATAGCAGGCATTGAGTTCAAGAATGTTTTATGTCCATCCACTAGGTGTTTTTCTTTATGTCAAGGAAATAGTTCTTGACTGAGGTCCATGTTGATGATCCAAGAGAATGTGTATTACCATCCAGTAGTCCCTTCCTGAACCTACTAATCAAAAATTCACAAGAGGGGTCATTGGTGGTTATTATCTTCCATGTAAACTTACCAATCAGACCACCATTGAATATCTTGAGGTCCTTGATGACAAGACCCCTTATTTCAATGGGTTTGATACACTCCTTCCATGTAATAGTCACAAGTTTCCTCTCATGCCTTGACCCAGTCCAGATTAAGTTTATGATCATGTCTTTCAACTCCATGATGAGATATCTAGGCCACCCGTAAATAGAAAAAGAGTAGACAAATTTATAAGTTAAGACCAAGTTCACCAAGAACACCCTCCCTACATGAGACATGGACTTACCCTTCCATTTGGAAAGCTGCATTATGATTCTAGAGATGATTCCTCTTAGGAATTGACTTTTGAGTTTTCCCTAGAATAAAGGAACACTGAGGTAGTTAAAGGGGATGGATTCCCTTATCGCCTTGAGCTTCCTAGTGATCATGTTCTATTTACCCACCAATAATCCATTACCAAAGATAATGATGGATTTTCCCCATCTAATATATGGCCCCTTAACTTCCTCATAATGTGTGAAAAGCACTTGGATTGAAGAGATGGTATCTATTGATTTTTTCCCAAATAAGAGAATCACATCTGCATATATCCTCATAGAGGTCACAAAAATAGTCAACCACTGCCTTTGATACATCATCTATAGATGTGTATAAGTGATCATTGATGTTGATCACATTATTTCCATCCTTAAATATCTTGTCCATGTGGGGCATGTGAAAAAATTTGAGTTCATGACCCCTTATTTTATCTATTTTACATTTAAATGGTTTGTATACTGCCTATCCTTCATAGTTAAGAGGTCATAAAATTTTGAGTGGGCCTAGGTTTCCTCCCTATAGGGATGATTTTGGTTTAGATATTGGTTTTGGATGCTAGCATTAAGGTTCTCATCATTCTGAATGTCATTTTCATGTTTGTAAAATGAGCACATGATCCACTCCCTAATGAGTATCTTGGTGTGCTTTAATTTTTCAACAATCCTCTACAATGTAATTCTAGTGGGAGACAACATTCAGGCCTCCAAAATTATTTCCCTATATCCAATCATGGTGACCAATCCATTATTGAATCAAAAAGGAAGTGGGAGAACTCTTCCCACATTGAAGATCTCCACAAATATGGGATTATGATCCAACTGATGGTTAGGAAGAGTGTAGCCTGAAATCCCACTAGTTGTGCTCCTATCATCCATTTGAATGAATCATATGTCAAGCTTACTAGATTACCTTCCATTTAGAAATTACCTGCTCCAGGTAAAATCCACTCTAGTAATGGGGACCTTAACAAGGTTACACTAATATATGCAAGAAGAAAATTCTACAACTGCTATCCAGTTTAAATTTTCTCTAGTTTTTTATCTTGGTGTGAGGACTCTATTGAAATCACCCATAATCACCCATTGATGATCCATATTCTCATAAATCTCTTCGAGCTCCTTCCATAATTCACTTCTCTTAACATAGTATGTTGAGGAATACAGAATAGTTACCTTAACTGTGTGACCAAGGCTATTGAAAGTAATTTTTATTCTTTGGATTCCCTAACTATGTGAATAAATATGAATAATTTCAGGTCTAAACACCCAAATGTGTGCCATACTACAACAATTATAGTTTTTAGAGACAAAGTGATATACTTAGGTGAACCATTTGAATGTTTTCCAATTCTAAAAATTAATTTTTGGTTTTGTAATTTCAATTATTGCGTGTTTGTTGGCCAATATAAAATTATTAAGGGATTTTTCTATTAGGGTATTACCTAGCCCTATGAAGTTCCAATAAAATATCTTCATCATTTTATGGCCTTTCCTCTAGTTTTGGGTCCTCCATCTTGTGCCATACCGACATGGACTTTTTCCCTTTTCTCTCTGCCCTTCTTCTTCACTTCTTTTGGTTCCTCATTAATTTTGATATGATAACCAATTTTTGAAGAGGATTGAGAATCTTTAACCTATTAATCCCAGAGCTTTCCACTTAAAGGGATGAACCTATTCTAAGTGTGAAAAGACTCAATTGCTTCATTTCTTGAGACATATTTCCTCGAAGTTTTTTATGGGGAAACCATCACAAAGGGTTCCTCACTATCATGATGATATGCATGCTGTTCAGGATAACCAAAATTATGTGTATTCTCTGTAGGGATTTCCTGATACTCCCTAGTATTACTTGATGAAGACAGATCTATAGTTTCTATCTACTAATTAGGTTTATCATGTTCTTGAGGGCTTCTCACATTTGGATTTCCTGCACATATCCCTTTATATTCACCTTTGAAGGACAATATATGCATTTGATGTTGTACTGAGCCTATTTCCCCTATCCATTGATGGGATACAGGAACTCCTATGTGATCATGGCCTTATTTAAGGTGTTCCTGGTAGGTACATCCTTTTCAAGTATTTTCTATATTTATAGATCCTTCAATATACCATCATTGTGTGGTCCTACATTATGGTTCCCTTATGTACCATCTTAAATAGAGGTACCTTGGGTGTTCTATATTATTTTGATTTCTTCAGGAGCTTCATTGGTTCATGTAGAGGGTGTAGGATCTTCACTCCATATGTTACCATGACTACCCTCCATAAGATAAGTCTATTTTTTATATGGTCTTCTGCAAATTGGAATAATGACCATCATTTACGGGCTTAGTATGATTATTTCCAAGGGTTGGGGGAGAATCCTTCATTTCCTTGGTATGCTCATAGTGGGAAGAAATAGAGGAGAGGGTAGGTATGTTTGAGGTCTCACCCATGCCATGCACAATTATGTCTGTCACAATTCTATTTTTAGTCTTGTCTACCTAGGAGGGTCCATCATTGTTGATGAAAGTTGTAATAGAGGATGGAACATGCTCCTTTCCTTTTTGACTCCTATACTGAGTAGTCACATTTCCCGTCATATTGAAGAAGGATATTTCTTTATCTCTTTATCATTCAGATATTATATTCCCCAAAAGAAATATCCTGTGAAAAATTTTGGTTTCTTTTCTTACTGTATTACCAAGTTGATAGTGTCATCTATTATGGTTAAAACAACTCCCTCCGAAAGCATGTTATATAAATCAACCTCAACCAATAACCTCACATAATGGCTACAGCATGGATTATCAGTCTCTTGGTATATCCTAATTGGATTACCCATAACCAAAGCTATATCCACCAGAATGTGTGGATTCTAATATAACTAATTTATCATGCACATAAGAATCTAGTTTTATGAGTGAGTTTTCTTTACCACATCTGGGTCAAAATGTATGTCCCAATCCTAGATTTGTAGGAAGCCAGGTCTTAGAGATATTGATCTGAAGCTCCATGCTCTTCGTTTCTTTTAATCAGATCAAAACACGATGTGGAAGCACCCATGGATCATTGCTATAATATTCCACTCACTAAAGACCCAATGTTCAGCAATCCTCCCTATAAGGTTAGTTAATTTCCATTTAATCTCTCCCTTTTGGATTAACACTCTCATGATGATAAATTATTGACATAGATTCACTCTCTCCTCCACCACTTCCGGATTTTCATAGACATGTGTGGTCTACTTTTTCAAGATATTCTCCCAATGGGAGGATGATGAGAGTCAGATAAAGATATATTAGCTTCATATTTAACCACATCTAAGAAATTATTATTCATACCTACAACATTGTCCAGGGCATGATTTTCTTCATTCAATTTCATTACCACGACTTGAAACATCCCATTGTGCCCAACATGATCTGATTGAAACAAGAGCCTTGCAATCCCATTTGGGGTGATCGTCTCGCAAACAGTAGGGCCTTCAATATTAATGTTTTCTCCATTCTCCCATCACTCTGCCATATCCCCTTAAAAATATTCAATTAGTGAATTTAAAATTAGTGAAATGAAAACTAATTAAATCAATAATTAATAAAATAAATTAATAAAATAAATATTTATTTTGAAATAAAAAAAATAAATAATTAAAGTATTAAAATAATGATAATGAATAAGTGTTATATAAAAAAATTGAATGTTGAGACAAAAAAAATTAATTAGTTTTAAATAATTCAAAATGACTAAAAAGAACCATAAAATTCTTATTTTAACAACTAATGACAATTTTAAAATTTTAAATCAAAAGTAACAACATATGAGAATTATTACACAAAAACATCATTTTAATAATAAAGAAATAATAAAAAGTAAAAATTTATGGGGAAAAGTGCAAACAAAATCAGTCACATCAAACACCCCCACACATAAATCATTGATTTTCCTAAAAAAATAAATGGTTTTTTATTTTTAAAACAAAATGAAATTATTTTTCAAATTTAGTTCTAAATGAGCATGTCAAGACTTTAAAAAATAGAGGCATAGAACTTGGTCATTCTTTTCAAAGAATTCTCAAAAATAGGTCTTTCCTAACTTCAAAAAAAACACTGGAAATCAATGGCATGCTAACTCATCCCACATTGAAAATGCCATGCCTCCTATATTAAATCACTTATTTCCCTACTTCAATTCCATTTCATATTTCAATTCTAAGAGTGATAAGAGGTTAGATCAAGTGGAATTAAAATATTAACTAAAGGCACCTTCAATTTTGCATTTCTCATAGGTTCCAAAAAAACAATTTTTTTATTGGAATCACATTATTTATACAACTAAAATAATATTTAGGTAATTAAGTTGTCTCATTCTTTATCTAGGTTCAAATTTCCCCTCAACTTAATGAACTCGTTTTTAACCACTAGAAACTTTTTTATTTTTTTATTTTTTATTTTTTTTGTTTTACCCATCCATGTTTGTGTGCATAGAACTGTGCAGATGCACATATTTAATCTATATAGAGGGCTAACACACACACAACTAGTCCCTAGAGTCTCAGATGTTCACCGTGGGGTCCCATTTTCTAATTTTACTCTGGTTTCAAAGGTCTTATTAGATTAGAATTTGAGTTTTCTCAATAAAGTGATTGTGTTTTTTATTAAAATAAGATAGCCTTATGTTTGAGTTTTAATTTCCATTTTTTTAATGTCATGATCATAATTCCACAAATAATTATCCTATATCACTCCCTTTTTCAATTTCTAAATAGGAAATCCATAGAAATAGTGTGAAACTGCACTCAGCAATCATAAATCCCCAATTTTTTAAGACTTAATGTAACCCTCGACAACTATTAGGTAATTATCAACAAGGCAAGATATGATTGATGTGAAAATTAAAGCCATGATCCCCTCAATTTATGAAATAAAATTGAAAAAAATTGAAATAATATGGAAAATTTTGAAAAAAAACACACATTTTGATGATACAAATTGTAGAGTGAATTTAAGGTGTCAAGAAAGACCCCACTCTCCTACACTTAAAAATCAACATTACCCCCAATATTTACTCCTAAGGTGGAAAAAAATATTAGTTCAAATCATATGGTAAATTTAGTAAAAAAAATTTCAAAGTGGTCACAGGAACATTCAAATGTTTTTCTCCACAAAAAAAATAATAAAGAAAAAAAGAAAAAAAAATATAGAATACCCCATAGGCCACCACCAAACACTCGGGTTGTTTTTTTGAAAAGTTCTTGAATTTAATTTGTAAATGCATAAAAAATATTGTTCAACACAGTTTGAACGATATAATGATGATAAATACATTATAGTAGCAGTTGAATGAAAATTAATATAGCAGGAGAAAGCAAGTTTCACATATCAGCTGGTAATAATACTCAACTCACTAGATTTTAGCAATCAAGCACACAGCAAGTAAATAAATTCACACATTTCACAAGAAATCAGGGGGTCTCTCCCACACTTAAGTCCTAGTAACAAGAAACAAGATTGAAAATATTTAAAATTTTGAAAATTAGAAATAGTAATTCCATGAATGTGGAAGATTTTCATTTTTAAATTCAGCAAAATGAAGCCTCCCTTTGTGTACTTTCTACAAGATCTCTGGTTTCTTAGTCTATGTTCCTACAGATTTAAAAAAAATTATATTATACTTCAAAAACTAAATTTCAATGAAAATTTCAACAAAATAGTGAGTTGGAAGTGTTATCCAATGTTCTTAAACTAGGAGCTTCCTTCGAGCATGGATGCTTCAAATGAGTATGCCAATGGAAAAATTTATCATAGCCAACTAGGACCACCAACCACAGTCAACCTGAAGCTCATGAAAATTGGTAATCAACACTTTTAAACAAGAATATATCAAACTCAAGTAATAATATGACCTTGAAACTCCATAAATTATTAGTCTCCAATTCAGGGAAATAAAAAACAAGATGGGTGCATTTATTCAAACTAGAAATTAAAGTATAAAACAAGAAAATCATGGGTTGCCTCCCATGCAGTGCTAGGTTTAAAGTCCCTATCTAGTCTTTATTCCTATAATAATTTCTAACTTTGATCATTCAATGGAAATTAATTATTAATGGTTTGTATTAACTATTTTCTAGTGAATTAGCAATGAGATCCCTCAAGAAATTTTTCATCTTCAACAAGAAGCAATATTCTCCAAAAAAAATTCATCAAAGCAGTTGGTAACATGCTATCTAGAACATCTTGGCCTCTAAAAACTAATTCATCAGCACATAAAAAGTTCAATAGAAGCCCTAGAAAATAAACTATTTAACCAAAAATTATTTAACAGCTTCTCCCACACAAAGAGTCTTTCACAAACCTAGGAATATAAGAAAATCCAGCATTTGCATCCACATTAATTCCATAAAAGAATCCTAAAACAGACAGAAGATTAGACAACTAATAATAGTCCCATTTGAAGGAATAATACTTATCTTACATTAGATATTTTTCAATGTCCATAGGGGACTCAAATGATGTGAACTTTTAAAATTCTTGTTGGGATTCATCCCACACAGCTTCAAACTGAGTAGGTAAGAAGGTATCAAAGAAATACACTACTTTATAGTGGAAATCATCATGTTTTTTAGTAGGTTTTATCCCATAACATTCTCCAACATTAAGAAATTTCTAACATACAGCTTCAAAAGGGAGACTTTCATAAACAGGATGAGACAGTTCATGAAGACGTTATAAACCAAATTCCAAAATGGGTTTTAGGGAAATAATTTCCTCATCAACAGATGGGTGGAGGGGGAAGGAGTAGCATCATGAGTAAACTTTCAATGAGTTGGGGAATCTTTATCTTAGTGACATCAATTGAGAAATAACCATACTCATCTCTGAATGCAGTTTGAAAAATTGATTATCAGCAACATCAATCATATTACAACTAATCTCATGCTTGGGTTTTTCAATAACTGAAATATCCCCTACATCATTCACTATTTGGAGGGTATATTTTCCTTTGCAAACATTAATGATAGCTACTCCAGTAGCAAGGATGGGTGTGCATAAAATTATTGGGACCTTGCCTAAGAAGACCTTTGAACCTATCCCATTCCACATGAAAAGGCTCTCCCTCATCCTTGACAAAGCTGTTTATATTGTGCCTAACATTAATGGTGGTGTTCCTTTGGTAGAATTTGGATACATAGTCATTAAACAGCTCATACATGGTTCCAAATATTTCTTCATCCATATTTTGGAACCACGCCCTAGCCCTCCACTTAATAATGAATGGGAACAACCTCAACCTCAACTCCGGTTCACTCAAATATCGTAGAGGTAATTACTGGAATGATCTACAAAAATATTTAATGAATGCATATGACTATTATATTGGTTGACCATTGAATGATGGTAGTTGAGAAAGATGAGATCATTTGATCTCCTGGATCCTACACCTAGGGGACAACCTAATACAATTTGGGTTTCTTGACACAATTGGAATTTTAAATTCCCAAAATATGGGTTTCTCGGGGGTAGGAACCATGGGTAGTGGAACATTGGCATTTTGATTATAAGATCCTCCTTCCATATATTCCAAATTTTCCATTTAAAATTTCTTTTATTTTCTAGGAATATAATAATGCTTGTTGATTTCAGATAGTGGGATTATTAGTTCTTACATAGAAATTATAGTGTGCAACCAGTTTGAGAAAAAACTATATTGAGAGATTTTTTTACAATTTGAATGTTTTGTTTTTAAAAAAAATATGTTTTTTGTTTTTTTAGTTTTTGTTATATATAATTTTTTTTGTTTTTTTTCCTGGCTCGCACATGACTTCCTGGAAATGGAGGAAGAATTTGATGGTGAGGTCGTTGGACTCACAAAAATTTAATATTTATATAACATAATTTTTTCTAGTAGTATGGTACGAAGGGTGTTGAACCAAAGGGAAGGACTTAATGACTATGCAATTAACCATAGAAAAGATAAAACAAGCAGAAACAACAAAAACTAAACAGGAAATAGTGAAAATGGGAGGCAGTGTGAGGAAGAACATAGCATGAGTCAAACAACTGATGAAATTGGGTACTCATGTTGCTTTGAAATGATAAAATTATATTCTCCTATTCTACTATGTTAATTCAATCTTCCAGTGCTTGAAAAAATGGTGATAACCCACAGAGGTGTTGCTTCAATGGATCAACATAGCTCGATTAACCTTCTTGAGCTTTGATCTTTCAATCTTAACACTTGAATTAATCTATTCAATATAGAGAATATATGCATTGACCTTTTCCATTTTTTGATACATTGATCAATGATCCAAGGTGAAATGATTCACTACCCTCACCAGTTTGTTGTTGAGTAGTGTAAATTAATACTCATAATTGAAAGGAAAAGAAAACTGAACATAAAAAAAATCACTGAACATTTTAATTAACAAAGTAGAATGGATAAAAGGAAGATCAGATCACCACAACCTGATTCCCCTGATCAAATCAACTAATCATGCCCGAGAAAATAGGAATGAAAACAAAAGGGAGAAAAGGTTGAAGAATCATCTCTCGAGAGATTTCTCCCCCAAGCTCCTGCTCCGAATCCAGTTCTAGCTCCTATATTGACTACCTTCTCAAGTATCGGTTCTGGTGCTCAGGTGAATGGATATGGTGATTGATCAGCTGTTGGTCACGATGGAATGATCAGGGTAATGGATGGATGGAAGAGTCTAGAATATGGTCATGGAGTGGACGAATGGGTAGGAAAGGATGGATGGGTGAGTCCCGGTAAATGGATCTGGGATGGGTGAGTCAATGCAATGGAAAATGTTCGTGCAGTGAATGATGATCTGCTCCCCCCGATCGTTCTGGAGTTGGTCCAGATGGTGATGTGTGTCTCGCTCTCCTTGGAATCTTCTGGATGGGTCCCCTTTAACTGCCCAACCTTATGCACCTCACATGCATGCTCATGGTCACTGCGCATACCTACTCTTTCTCTTCTCTAAATGGTGGGTTGGTCGATGTATGTCTTCAACCTCTGCTAACTCACGTGCATCTACCCCAACTGCGTGTGGGCTGGCGCCGTCAACAATATGCACAATGAAAACACAAATGAACGACAAGAATTAAGAGAAATAAATAAACATGAAAAAATTAAATTTGTACTCATTACTATTAGTAAGGAATAAATATATATACATAAATATATAAAATAATGTTATTATTATTGTTATAAAATTACAAAATTATGTACACATTTATTATTACATATAAATATATTATAAATAATAATAATTATTGTTATTATAATTATTAAAATCAGAGTTATTATTAAAATTAATTATATATATTATTATTATATATTTGTAAATTATTATATTATATATATATATATATATAATAAAAATAAAAGGAGGAATGTATGTGGTGGGGGAGGGGGGGGGGTGTTCGGCAAGAGAGGGGGTGGAGAGGACAGCCGGGTCTGAGCAGAGGCGAGACCGCAGGGCTTTGGGCTTCGAGCAGAGGCGAGGGCTTGGACGTTCGTTTCGACGGCTGCTGGTGCGACTTCGAATCAGCGGTGGTTCGGGTTTCTTCAATCAGAACACAGGGGATGGAGATGAGGGGGATGCTACTTGCAGAGGAGAGGAAGTTGGCAAGCTTGAGCGGTGGCCGGTTCCGGCTTTAGATCTGGCGCATCGAGGTCCTCAGCGGCGGCCTCTGTTTCAGATTCATTAGCCGGCGGTTGTTCACTCGACCGGCGGTGGCTCGGCTCATGGCGGATGCAGTGTTACGAGGTGTGGTGAGGGTTGTGGATGGATTCTGTGAACTATGGTGTGGTATTTTCAGAAATTCAATTTAATTTGTTGTTCTTCCACGCTTATTGGACCATCTTCCCTTGTTAATGCTCGATTAGGGTGTTTCTGAGTTTGATTCATTAACGGTGGTGGCCGTTTGATTTTTGGTTGCTGTAATTTATGGTGCTGTTGATTTGGGGTGGCGGTGGGTTGAAGGAGTGGGTGTGACACGGTAGAACGTTTAGTAAAGAGGTCTGGCTGTGGGCTGAGTTTTGAGATGGCCGTGGTGGGCGGCAGAAACGGCTGGTGGAGTGGATGAGTGAGGAGAGGAGGCCTGGCCGGGACTCTAGTGAGTCACCGCTGAAAGGAGATGCAACCGTGACCGCAGGGTGGTTCTGGTGGTGATTTAAAGGAGTCACCCCTGCATTACTTCTAGCTGCAGGAGAATGAAAGAGTCAGAGTCACCATTGGGGGTTTCCATCGGAGTACTCTATTCTGATGGTGGGTGAATGAATGGCGGAAACCACACATCGGAAAAAGAAAATTAATTTTATAAATTACAATTACAAAATAAAAACAGAACACAACAAATTTTAAAAAACAGAGAAAATTACTTTCAAATTAAACAAATGAATTAAATGCATTAATTTTAAACAATTAAAAAAGAAATTGAAAACTGAATTAATTAAAATATTGAATTAATTGAAATATTGAATTATACCAAAATAATTTGAAACCTTAGAAAGATAAAATTAGTTAGAAATTTTAAAAGTAAAAAAGATTATTATCAAATTAAAAATTTTTAAATTTGAAATAATACTTGATTACAGAATTAATTAAAATACTGAATTAAATTCAATTAATGAATCGTAAATTAGGGAAATGAAAATTAATTACAAAGAATTAATTAAATAAAATAATAAATGAAATAGTTATTTTGAAATAAAAAAGAAATAATGAATGAATTAAAAGAAAGAAAATGAAAAATTATAATTTAAACACGAAAACAAAACAATAAATAATGAATGTTAAAACAAAATTAATTAGTTAGTTTTAAATTATTTCAAATGACAAAAATTATCCGTAAAATACATATTTTAACAACCAATGAAAAATTTAACAATTTAAAACAAAATTAACAACAAATGAGATTTATTACACAAATAACAACATTTTAATATTAAAAGGGGAATAAGAAGTACAAATTCATGTGGCAAAGTGCAAAAAAAATCAGCCACATCATATTACCACATTATATTGTATCTCATCATGAAAAAAAGTTTACCACAATGTTCTAAAGAAGTCTTCAGAAAGCTTTGGTTTTTAAATTACGTTTCAGTACTGCTTATCATCCTCAAACAGATAGTCAGTCTGAGACTACCATTCAAACCCTGAAAGATATGCCGAGATCATTTTCTATTTGTTTCAAAGGTGGTTGAGATCAACACCTTTGTTGGAATTTTCAAATAATAATAGCATTCAGTCAAGCATTTTGTTGGCTACTTATAAATCCATCTATGGTAGGTAGGGAAGAACCACTAAATGCTAAGATGAAGTTCGAGAAATAAAGCAATTGAGATGCGATCTAGTTGATGAAATGGAAGAGGAAGTTAGTGCCATTCAGTAGAATATAAGAGATTCTCGGAGTTAATAGAATAGTTATACTGACAATCATTTGTGAGATCTGGAGTTTGAACTTGGTGAAATGGTATTCCTCTAAATTTCTCCCTTGAAGAAGGTTATAAGACTAAGAAAGAACAGAAATTTGATCCCTATATATATTGGTCCCATTGAAATTCTTGATCTCATAGGGATGGTAGCTTATCATTTCTCACTTCCACTGAATCACTCTCATTTTCATGATGTATTTTTTGTGTCTCTTAAGAGGAAGTACATACATAATCTTTCACATGTACCAAACTCAGAGGTCATACCGTTATAACAAGAACTCCCTAATGTAGAACAATCAGTGAATTTTTTGGATCGTAGAGAGAAAGTCTCATGAAATTAGACCACTCACCTTGTTAATGTTTTTTATTGACACCATAAATTAAAGGAAACTACATCGGAACTTGAGAATGTGATGAAACAAAGATATCATCAATTATTTGTGTCAAAGTGAATGAACTATGAGGGTGACATTCTTTTAAGGGGGCTAGAATTTAACACCCAAGGATTTTATGATATATCTCTTCATAAATAATATTTATTTCTTTAATAACTATCCTTATACGCAACATCGAGTACAAAAAATTGTGTTATACTATTGAAATATATTATTTAATATGAAAGTTATAACATAGTCATTGAATTAGCCTTCATGAATAGAGTTAACCACACTATGATATATATATGGGTCTTAATCAATGCAATTGTATTAATTAATTCTTAAGAGATAATCACTCAATTTTTAGTAAAGTCGTTTTATTCATAAAAAATTGTTTTTATTTAATTTTCTGTGAGAATGTTATAATTAATTTCTAAAACATTTAGAAATTTTATTTCATAAATATATTATTATTTCTGAAATCATCATATCAAAATTTTCTTAGTCAATGTTTTCTTTGGATTTTTCTAAAAAAATTGATTTTTCGATGAGCAGTGAAAAATACCGACTCTTATAGAAACCTACCTTTTTGTTTCAAGTATTTAAAATGTTCCATTTTGTTTTAAAATCTTTTTAAAATTATAATTAGTTCATTTATATTATTTATAATCTAATTAAGGTTAGTGAAATTAATTTTATTGTATATTTTGGTAGAAATACTTTTTATACTTCCGGAAACATTTTTTTTCTAGAAAACTACATTTCCCCACGTTTTGTGAGTTTATTTTTAATTTATTAGATTTTTACACTTCTATGAAATGAATTTTAAAAAATTGATTCCACATATGGAATCATAATGATAAAATTTGGTTAATAGGTTTCTTTTATTTTTTCTTATTTTGAATGGTAACTATGAAAAATAATTTTCACCATAGTAAGCGTAAAACGGGTAAAATGGGATTAACCATTTGGGAAAGGCTTCAAAATTTCTTTAACACATTATTTTATCCAATTTGGTGAGTTTCTTTCGTCCATTTCCATCCAAATATAGAACATAGGACCACTTGGTGCCATATTTCTATTGACTCTATTGACTTTAATATATCTATTGACTTTAAGAGAAGAATAAATAAAAAATATCACTCTATTGACTTTAATATATCTATTTTTTTAAATGCAAATAAAGAGATGATAAGTTTAGTTCTAAATGATTATTGAAATTTTGAATTACGTTTTTTATCATGGTAATTTATTTTTATTTTGTAGTGATTGAATAATTACTTTAATTTCTTACACAACACCAATACAGTATTTATTTAATTAAGAGAAAAATAAATATATAATTTAAAAATTATTATATGTAATAGAATTTGGATGAATTATGATGTTTCATAGATTTTAAATAAAAATATAACATATTAAGAATTTTTGAAATGTTAGTATTCAAATTGCTTTCCTGTCATGTTGTTTTCAAAGTCAAATAAAACGAAAAGTTCAAAAAAAATGAATTTAATGATATTTTTTATAATAAATAATATTTTATAAAATTATTTAAAATTAATAAGAATCAATTCTTTAACCAATAGAATTTTATATGGTATTAAATATCTTCCATGGTCTATTTATGAGTCACAAGTCCCTTTATGTTAACATTCTTAACCATTAAAGAGTAGAAACATTGATATTGAGGTAATTGCCAAAAGGTTGACATGCGATTAAATCTATTAGATAAGGGTAAAAATATAACCATAATTTTATCTAATTTTATTTTATGATTTATTTAGAATAATACTCATATTATCATATAAATATATCAATTTAGAGCCATTTTTCATTGAGAATGTATTTATACTAATTTAATACTTTAAGTAATTCCAAGGGTGCGCCTCCTCTCACTTGTAAAAAGGAACCTCATATCCTTTATTATTCACATTGTTTGAGAATTCTAGATTAGAAAATATCTATAATAATATTATCCTAAACTATTTCACCACATCCTAAGCTTATAGTATTCCCACTATAAAATCCTTTCAATGCTTATTGTGTAAGAAAAAATAGGTTTCCCAACTAAGAGTTATGACTCTTAACCAATTACTAATTTTATCTCTTATTATACATCCTCTAAATTTATTGAATATTTTATAAAATAATTAATTCATTATTTTTGAAGGACATAATTATTATTACAATTATGGAATAACCATTACCAACCTTTTTCCCATCCATTGTAAAATGATAATGTCACTCATGCATATGTGTAGACTACCACCACCATGAAGCGACGTGATTTGTTTTTCAATTCTATTTTAGATGGATGATAATAAGGATATATTTAATGTTTATATATATGATATTTATTTTAAAATAATTATTATGTAAATGGTAATTATCATTTAACATTATTATTTTCTGTCAGTTGTCAAGTGAAAACAGTGTTCAAGTGTGTGTACGACCTACCGTCTCTATGAATGGTGTAATTAATTTTTCTATATCTACAATTTATAGATGAATATATATATATATATATATGATATTAATATCATGAATATCATTCTCTAGATGGTGTAACCATGATCACACTATAAAGATCAGAACTTTTGAACAAATATATGCATGGAAAATGAAGCAGTAACCACCCAGAACCGCGACATTAATAAAAATTATTAATAAACAGGAGATAAGATTTTACAAGTAAACCATATATTGTATGGTAGATACAAGTATAATTCTGGAATAAATTTATAATAAATCTATATTCTTTATATTGGAGGTTCAAATGCATACAATGAAATATGAGACCTGAGGTATGAGATTTATGTATCAATATCGTTTTAATCTAGATTGTTTATGCCTGATTTATATTTGAGGAAATTTTATTATACTTATATGATAAATCCATTTCATTATATTATCTTACGGTTATCCATATTATTTTTGAGTTATAACCATTTTTCTCTATGTGGTACTTAAAATTATTGACATTTTTTTGAGAAAAGAATACATTATTTTCTCTTTTCCCAGAAATATTTTTATTTCATGTCCACGTTTTCATTAAAATATTTCCAAGAATGTTTCTAATACACTCCATTGATTTTTTAATGTCATTTTACCCTTAATTTACTTCTTACAAACAATAAATAAAAGTTATATTCCTATCGTTTTCCGAATAATGTACTTTGGACCTTTTATTGAAAATGTGAAAAGAATAATTATTTTAACATACATGTCATGAATAGAACATACCACCATCATTATTTCTCAATTCTTTGTAGATTACTTTACATGCTTTCATGGTCCTTTTCAATGAATATTTTATCATTAGTACTTGAAAAATATTTTTATTTTAACAAAGTGATTTCAAAATGAATATTTTATTTTCCAGAATAAATATTTCAACGAAATTTTAACGGAATTTTTGTTTAATATGATATCCTAAGATGTTAATTATTTTTTACTGGGGATAGGATCCTAGGATACCATCCTTGTTCTTTTTATTGATATTTTATTATTATTATTATATGATGGTAATGAAACACGTTTATTTTTCATGGGTTATGCTATGACAGATTTAGTAAATGTTTATGCATGTTGTTTTCTTTGCATGGGTTATGATATGATGATAAGATTTATGCTTTCTGATCATGTGGAACAGATATGTATGGTTTTCATTATGTGAATGGTGGGATCATAATTATATATCTCTCTAATACATTGGGTTATGTTTTATTTCTCATGACATAATTATGGGAAACAATTTGATGTGCTTGATCTAATAGGGGAAATAGGTAGGGATGCCTAATCCTCTATGGGAAACTGGTGGTGATGCCTTATCTATTTTGGGAAGGGAAGCACATGTTGATTCCTAATCCACATTGATTTGATCGTCTAAATAGTTAACCATTATATATAAATGGTTTCTATTCCTATGATGATGCCACAAATTTTATCACATGTTATTATGATTATGATTTGAACTTATGGTTCATGATTGACTTATAATGATTCATCATTCCTATGAATCATGTATTTTGAAAATGATAATGTTTTATTCTAGGAAACTTGTTCATGATTTATGATATATTGGTTACAAAAAATTTATGTTAGGATTGTGATCTCATAAACTTATTCTTATTTTATTCCTTCATATGATCATCAATTGATATCTCCCATGCATACCCTTAATAACCATTAGATCTCACTATTTCAAAGGTTTCCATTCTTTAGGTTTTGAAGAAAGGATTTAAGTAGGGTATTCTAAGGATTTAAGTAGGGTATTCTAAGAAGTGTAAAATGCGAGAGTAACATTATGATAGATGATAAAAAAATGTAACGAAATAATATTTTTATGTATATAGTCTCTAAATACAATAATTTTTTTTTGGTTTTTGTGTGGATTGTAATGTTTTGTGTTGAATAATAAACCAAAATGACGTACTAAATATTTATGAAATTTTTGGGTCTCTATAAAAAGATATCCTTAAATCTTGGATGATGGAAATTGGTGACTCATCAGAATATTATATAAATTTAGTGAAGTTATATTATTATAATAGTTATAAGTTAGTGGTATATATGGATCTATTCGAGGAATTTCATGGTTTTACCTGTCTCTCTCAAGTTTTTTTGGGTGGAAATAGGGAGAAAATTCACAAATTTGATATATTCTTATTGATGAGACAATAGAAAAAATTCAGATCATTAGGAAGTGTATGTTTATGGAATCAAGATGACATATATATTATTTAGGTCATGTTATGACCCATTATATTTTGTTACAGGTGACCATTTATTACTAAAAGTGTTGCTGTGATTGGATCATTATAATTTAGGAAATAATGGAAAACTAGCTCCTCGATATATGAGGAAATTTGGTCTTTTATAAAATATATTCAATGTTTAATGTTTATTAGTATTACAATTAAGATTAATTACTTTGCATAAAATTTTCCTAGATTCTCAATTGTAGAAGCTAGAACAAGATACTACTCATGAGATAAGCTAGAATAATGTTACTCTTAAAACTGATTTTCCTTTTTTCCATGAATTAATTAAAAATATTGATAAAAATGGATGTAACAGAAGTGAGAGAACCATTTATTTGGTATGAGTGATATGGTAGAATAGTCAAATTCAAGAATACACTTGGGAATTAGAGAAATTCATGTTATAGAAATAGTTGAAACCCTTAAAATACAATGCTAATATTAAGCCTTGAGGATGGAAATCCAAATTGTGGGGAAATGTAACACCCCCTATTTGAGGTAACTCCATATTTTATTCTATATTTAATGTTATGGAATGATTTTCATAATTCATGGGAAGTATTATAATGGTTTTATAATTTTTTAAGGAAATTTTAAGGGTGTACAGTTTCAACATGTGTAATGAAAACTCTGAAGCTTCTTCAAAAAACTATGTGAGGTAAATTTGTATATTTTTGGAAAGTGGTAATCCACATGGTTAGAGAATAGTTTTCCAAACCTTATAGAATAACTATAGAGAATTTAAATTTGTTGAAAGTTGTTATTATCATAGTTGGTACATGGTTTTCTTATCCTCTCAACCTAACCTTGTGATTTCCTTTTTTAATTCTTAAAATTATTTATAAAACTTGAAACTTACCTAGAAACCCTCATTCCTATTTCCCTAACATTGGGTCCCAAAATTCATCCTCCCCTAGATAGATTTCTAATGATAATATACTTTTGAACACTATTATCAATGTATCATTGATCATTAGAACATGGAAACAAATGTCAAGGGTTATGTTCTATGATTCTATTATCAATCTACAAATTTCTTCTTGAGTAGGACCCTATGAAAGGTTTTTATGTCCAAATCTATGGGATAAGACATGTTTTGATCAGTAATTATTATCAAATATTAATTAAATTAGAGAAGGGTTATAGATCTAAGAGTTAGTGTGATGATTTATCATGTCAATGGTTTTCATGGTTGGTGGGATTTCCCTCCTTCAACTTCTTCTGGAATGTGAAGTCTATTTGATTTATAAAAGAATTTCTTTCTACATTGAACTGAAATTTTCATGTTAAAATTGTACTAGATTTTCCACTTTCTGGTTGTTTCTCTAAATATGGGTCATGAATGACTCCCTCAAGGAGTTTTATTAACTTATTAAATGTTTTCCCAAAAAATTTTTAAATTTTGATGTGTTCACTTGTAATAATATTGTAGGTGTTATTTCATTTTCACTGGACCTTCTTGATAGAGATTCGGTCACATAGATAATTTGGTCCAATTATTATCGTCAAGTGATGATATGGTGGAAGAATTAACTCCACTCATAATAATGGGAGGCGCCATTCACAATTCATGAATTTTCATGTGTGTAAGAGAGATAACACAAAATTGGTTTTCCAAGTCATCTAGAAAGAACTGTTTCTTCTATCTATAAGTTTTTTCCTGAATTCCTCATGACGTTATTCCTGATTGTATTATATATTAAAATTGAAACTATATCAACTAAATTGTTATTTTTTATAACTGTTTTATAAAAACATTTAGATAAATCAATTCTTATTTTAGGGGCATGTGGGAAAGAATCATGGGGGTTACCTACTGGGATTTTATACTCACCCCTATCATATATACATTGGGGATTACAAAAATGTTTTTTCTATGATATTGGAAAGGGAAAGGTTTAATATTTCACTAGTTTTTCCTCATGATGTAGCTTTTAGGGATTTTTGAGGTGCTTTGGTTCTGGTCATGTTCTTGGATTTTAGAGAAGTGCCTCCATGATGCTTGAGTTTGACATTATTTTTAGGGTCTTGGTTATTCTTGTTTTATATGTTTCCATTACTACACTAATTATTCATTTTTTATAGTTTAAGTTGTCGTATTTATTCATGCATCATTTATATAGATATATTGGTATTTTATATAAGGTGGTTCTAGGTGTGTGTTTACATGTGTGTATATTAAGGGTAAAATCTTCACCCTATTTCTTATTAAAACCTTGAAATTGATTACAATATTTTTTTGTCTGAGGAATGTCACCTGTGGTCAGTGGAATTTCATATCTTTATAAGACAATGGTTATGATTGGTTTGTTACATTATCTATCCTTGACATTAAAATCAATGTATATACAATCCTATCATTCATGACTCCAGCTTCTCTTTTAGTAATTACATGACCCATTCCCAACTCCCTTAGCCTATCCAGAGGACAATTCCAGTGACACGTGGGGAATTGAATTAAATAATTTAAAATTTAAAAACAAATAATTTATTGGATATTAGTGCCTTATCATTTTACTTTTCATTAATGAACTTTATGGATATTATCTCAATTCATCTAGATAATTACCATTCCCTTTAACAATGTCTTATAGTGTTTTGTTCCATAGTTATTACATGATTGAAATTCAACCCAATTATTCATCCCATTATCAATATTTCTTTCTATAATGGGATTTATCAACCTCTTTGTCTCTTGATTTGGTGAAAAAATTTATGACATGGAGAATTATTTCTCTATCTTGGTGTAAAATGATAACAAACCCACAAATGTTTTAGATGTATTAGAGGGTATTTCTCTTCCATGGTTTAGATTTATCCCAATAAATAACTAATCAATCAATCTTTCTAGTTTAATAATGTAGTATACTTCATTAATTATAAACCATATATTTTTATCCTCGTACTCATCAATATTTTCCTCTTTTATTTTATTAATTTACTTTCCAGGTCATATCATTGGTTATCGAGAATTTACATTTTAAAAAATATCACATTAAATGATTTTAATTTCATATCATCAACCTTTTTTTCCTCATTAGTGTTTCAATTCATTGACCAAAATTGATCAATATCTCATAATAGACAATATACAACAAAGATAACTTAATCCCTTTAACTACTTCTAAATTTTAGGGATATATTCTTAAGGGATATGATTCATTATATAGATACCAAAGGATTAGCCAATACATTAATAGATAACAGTTCAGGTCACATAAAGTGGCCAAATATTTTTAAACTACGTTTTGGAGTCACTGGAATTTCTTTGTGTGAATGGTTATTGGTCATAAAATAAGTCAACTACATTAATAGAGTTATATTCTACTTCGTTCCAGCACCAACCTTAATGAATTTATCTTGAGGAGAAATCCTTTATTGATATCTAGTGTTGGAATAGTCTCCATTACTACCATTATAAACCATTTATAAATAATAGAACACATATAATTAGCTCATATAACTACGTGAATTGGATAAAATTATTAATGTTTCTATATAGGTAATCTATTTAAGAAAGTTTTATATAATATCATAAGGTTTTATCTTGTTTTTTTAATGTATAACTACGTTCTTATGAATATAGACCCCATGGTTACTAATTAACATATTCTGATACAAACTTTAACACCTTGACTCAAGAAACCGAATGATAATGGCTATTTTATTATATTGGTATAGAATACAATAGATTACATTACACTATATACATATTTTTACTAGTATTAAGTGACTAGATACATACCTAATCATTACATTAAATTTAAAAAAACATAAACTATAAAAATTCAATAGAAACATTATTATACCACATTAATTCTTCAAATCATACAAAGTATTATTGTATGATCATGGGTGGAAATGGAAATAAAATTAAGGGGTGAACCTAGACTCTTAGTAATGGGTAGCATACAACTGATACCATCATGGATGGAACATTTCATAAATAATATGGATATATTAAATAATAAAAAATAATTTCATATAACTAATAACATATCATATAAGTAATAACATATCATATAATATATGCGTGGATAAAAAACATGTGAAATAAGTAATGACATTAATAACAATAATCTATTTTTATAGTGACATAACGATTAATGTCATAAATATTAAACATATCATCAAGGCCTTATGGGAATACATTATAAAAAAATGGTATGGTATACCCAAAATACTACTGCTAGACTATACCAGGAGACCAACTGATGCATCAAGGGTATATACAATTCTAAGAAAAACTTTTCATACAATATATTCAACGAATCCATTATATAAAATATTTTAGTTGATATTAAAAAACAAATTGTTCCAAATGAATACACATATATACAAATGACATTTTAATACATTAATTTCATTATAATATTAATACTTATATTTAATTTCAATGTTTTCCTAATTAATTGACTTACATGTATATCATGGTGAATATACATCAATGTGGTTTTAATTATATGATATTCACATTGAAATGGAATGTATCATTGATAAATGTGTATCTATCTAGGAAGATTTCATTATATATGGGTTATAATATGTAATATTGAATTAAATAGTTATAGACCAATGAAATGATAGATAAATACACTCTTTATTTCTTTCTCTAAAAACCCAATTTCCTAGGATTGTGGTATGATAATAAGTAATGAAAATTTCTTATTATTAATAAAATTATGGATTTTTAATAATGAAAAATATAATATTTTAAAATTTAAACAAAAATGTATTCAAATATAATTAAAATGAGATTTCAAGAAATAGGTACAAAAAAGTTTACCTGTAAAGACCTAAGTTTTTAGTATATATATTTCCTTTAAATTCAGTGACATTTATCACAAACAATGATATGAAAAGTATAATATGTTAATGAATTAGTTTTATAACCATTAAAATATTATTATGAAAAAAAAATTATCTAATATATTTAAATTCTTTCAATTAGATTATTTTTATAAAATAGTATTAAAAAAGCTTATCGCTGAACAACACATTTGTTCAATAAAAGTATTTTATCTATATATAGTGTATTTTTAGATAAAAGAAAAATATATTATTTTTAGACATATAATTATATATAATTATATTTATTATTGAATTTATAAAATCAAAATTTACTTAGTATATATTTTGGCGCCTTTTTCGATCATATTTATTTTTAGTCAAAAATGTGGTTTTTAACAAATTAAAACATTATAAGACTTTAAAAATTTATAAGAATGTCCTATATTTTCATAAAACCATTTATGTGATAAAATATTAAAATATGTAATAACATTATTCATTTTAGAATATTATTTGAACTTATAAAATCCATGCACAGTATTTTTAAAACTAATATAAAGGTTACTTTAATAAAGATAACTGTTTTATATCTTTTATTTTAATTAATTAATATTTTGGTAAAATTAGTTTATGGGTTGATTATAATGACACATAACCCAATTTTTTTAATATTAAAACAATTACTGTCTTCAAAATCAATAAAAACCACAAATGTATCTTGTACTATAGTTTAATTTTTTAAAACAAACATTCAATTTAAAAACAACATTAATGAGTCAAGAATGTTTAATTTAAAATTATATTTTACCATTATTGTGAAATTAATTATATTAAATGTAGGATAAATTCAGATTCAATTCATAATAATTTTGTGGTATGGGTCCTCTAAAATCCTTTGTAATAAAATAATTAACATGATTAATGCTTAATTAAGAGTAACAGGTGTTTAAATGACGAACCTAAAGTGGCTTGAATATTCCTAGGATAACATGGACATTATAAATTACCTAGAAACATTGTCAAGTTTTATATTCTTTATAATATTTCTCACTGAATATACCACACATAACTCACCTAACTTTCATGAACATCCATTCTTACCCAATACGTCCCATTCTATTCCGTGGAAAGTGCTATTTCTATCACTTATAAAAGGAGACCACTTCCACCCATTTCATACATGACCATACATTCAAATTAAACTTATAATAGTAACCTATAAACATCTTCTAGAGGTTAATTACATGATCTCAAGCCTATGGTCACCATACGATAGCCTAACTCCTCAATTTCCACCAAGATAGTCAAGAAAAGGTTTGTAGTCTCAGCAAAGATATAACATGTTTCTTATTCATTATTTCATATACTTTATTACTTCTACCACCTAAATTCACTTCTATAAATGAGAGTAATATATATTCATTATTAATTATATGTTTTTATGTTATTATAATAATGTAATATTCCTTTTATTCCTTCCTCCAAAACAAATTCGAAATTAACAACATTGTCTTGCACATGTTCATACTACCGCCTCCATGTACAACGTGTTCTATTTTTCATCACCACATTGCATGGATGGTTCAAAATGCTTTTAACCAATAAATTTTATATTTAAAACAATATTATTATTAAATGATAAATGATTTTACTTTCAACCTTCCACCTATTTTATAGAAAATAAAATTATCGAGCATATGTACGTGCGGATTACGACCTCTATGTGGAGAAATGTTTATTCTTCCATTATCTCTAATCATGTATGACTTAAAAAAATATTTATATGTATAAAAATTGTATCTAAAAAACTATTAATATTTTTTGGTTGTTAATATTTATATAAATAAACATAACCATGGCCAACATTCCATGAGATTCACATAAAAAACAACTAAACCACCTCATGAAACCAACATAAGTGTAAATAATTTAATAAACAAAGAACTTATAATGATAAGTAGGCCTTGGAAAATATATAATATATTAATAAGGTTATAATTATGTTTTTTTTGAAAAAAATTTATTTGTAACGGGAGTTATGTACAAGTACAAAGTGCATATAGACTTAAGTTAGGGGTTCAATCCCAATTTCTGAACATTGATACATGTTTTAATGTTATGAACGAATTTCATTTTACTATAGTGTATATACAATAAAAAAATTAATTTTGGTATAATCCATTGTTTAATTCATGTGATATATATAAAAATATGAATTTTAATCATCCAATTACTTTGATTCAAAAATTAATAAATTTGTTAGGGTTTCGATGAAAAACTTCCTTCATTGAGACACATGATTTTTATGAACAAAATTTATTTTAAATTGTTTATATACCATAAAATTGGATATTTAATTTAATTTATTATCATTATTAATTTTATTTAAACTTAAAATCCATGCTCTTATTCTTTCAAGGGTTTTTATTGGAACGTTTTGTAAGTTATAAGGGATTTTTGTCTCAAACTCCATTCATTGAGACACATTTTACTTTATGTACCAATTTTAAATTATATTGTTAATATGCTTCATAATAGTTATTTTTTCATGAAATATATCATATAAATTGTATTTTAGGTTCAATTTAATTTTTTTCTCCATCAAGGGTTTTGGTTAAGAAACTATTCACGCCCCGACTAAGTTTCTTTTTCATGATTTGTGAATTTTATTCTTGAAATTGATCTAAAAAGTAACCTTTCTACAAAAATTTAATTTTAAATATATTTCATTTACTTTTAATTTCATAAATTTGATATCTTTCATTAAAATTTATCCCTTTGGGGGTCATTTTCTATTTTAAAATTCATCTATAAAAAGGATGATTCCCAACCTAAGAACATAACCCCTTTTTCTTCCTTATCAATGTTTTACCCATTGAAAGAATTTTCTATAGTTTTTAAAGTCACCTCATACTTGTAATTAACTCTTAAAAATTAAAGGATTTATAATCCTTTTAATGATGTGTGTTTTGATAAAATCTTTTATTGGAATTTAATCTTTTTATGCATGATTTGTATTAAAAAATATCTTCTTCTAACGTGAGGGTTTTAAATGTTCTAAAATTACTTCATTCACAACTATTTTATCAAGGAAATTTTAAACAAACATTAATTTATTATGAATTTTTTAAAAGGATACATTTTAAATTTATCTATATTGATCATTTTTTACTAAAATCAATTTAATTTATGTCTTTCTCCGTGAATGTATCCTTATTCCTCCTCTTTCATTTTCTTATAGACTTTTCTATATGATTTTAAGTTTTCAAAAAAAAAAATTATCCTGGTTCAATAAAACCAAACTTTTTAAATTTATTCAAATAATATTGTAAATTATAATTTTCAATGAATATTTTCTAATGCTTCCTATAATGTTATTCATCCTTGTTACATGTTTGATAAAGGGTGTTCATAAAATTATATCATCCACCATATTTATCTAGATTATTTATGACATTATATATAACATCTATGATGTGATCCATCACTTATTTTGTCTTGCATAATCGTCCAATTATATTTTCATGATTTACTTCTAATTCATTTCCTCTGTGAATACCCTATTTTCCATTACGTGATTGAAGGGTGTTCACCTATATTCCCAAGAAATCGATTGATTGGGATAATTTTTACATAAAATATATATCCATTTCTTATACAATGTAAATAGTATATGAATAATCATCTATCTTGAGGGGTAATTTCCTATAATTATTCTAAAAGTCACTGGATACATATTTATTTTCCATGAGTTTACAATATCATATTTATTGATGAAATCAAGAATTATTCCTTATTTAATCACGTGAAATGGATATAAAACCCATTTTATTTCTATGTATTTTAATGATATTTTGATTGAAATCATGTTTCATACATATGTACTATTTTTCATTATGACGGGGCAAGCCAGATAAAAATCTAATGCATTTGGTAATGTTAATGTCTCCTGAGAAGCTATGTATTGGACTAGGGAGAAAAACTAATAAACTCTTATAGACTAGGGAGTAATGCTTGGAATTTTATAATTTCCTAAATAGTAATCCTTTGACTATGATGATGATGGAAAAAGGATTAATCCTTTTCATATAATTATGATTTAATTTATATATTGTTTCAACATATATATAATTCCTTGATATTATGTTACAATTTTTTTAATAACTAAATTTATGATATTCAATATTTATTCCATTATCTTGTGTTTTAATTAATTCTTATTATGATATCATGTTATGCCACATGGCTCTAATGTTATATTTTATTATGTTTACCCTTACTATGAATATGATCTCACCCCTTGTTATGTTTTCCTTTACCCAGGTAATGAAGAAATGCATTTGGAATGAAAGGTTTAGAGGATAATATTATGTAGAGGGTTTATGGTATAATTTTATGACTCTTTGTGAGTTAATTAGTTTTATTTAAAATTGGAGAAAATTATTTTATGTGAAATAGATTGGTTTTATTAGTTAGTGATTTTTCCTAATTCTATTAAACCCAAAAATGTAAATTCCTTGGTTTTGTAAATGTGTGAAATACATTATATTCATGTATGTTTATCAAATCCAGTGTTATATGCTATGTGTTTTTGGCAATAAATCTGAGATATGGGGTCTATGGGAACTACAATACATATCGGAGGACTGTTTAGATAACATCAGAGGACGAGTTGATATTGGTTGAGGATGATTTCTGATTTATGAATGAAATCAAGTGTTGATGATTTGAGGATACACTTTATTTCAATATTATAGATAAAACTGTATGTTTTAAGTGTTGTATATCATATGTTATTTGGGTATTATGATAAGATAACTTCAATCAAAATGCATGGTATAAGTCTATGTATAAGATAACCTACTGAAATTTTTGTAAAGTAGAGATGCTGTGGTATTCCTAGAAACTATATCCTTGTATGGATACTAATAAGTAGGAAATGTTTTGACATAGAGGAATCTAGTGGAAAAAACCCCCAAAATAGTTGGTTATGTATATCTCAGTCATCATTTTGGTTCATGATGAATGATTCCTAAATTTAAACCTCGAAAAAACACTCCTAAGTTATAATATTGGGTTAATTCAAATACTATTTACCAACCATTATAAATAATTTTAGCATTTGATTTTATGGGATATAAACATTTAGGTTAGAGAACCTAATTAAAATATAATCATGGATGATTTAGATTAAACCTATAAAGTTCATTTGTAATGTTTTATAAGTCATTTATTAGTTACTTATTATATATTCATAGATTTACATGTATAAGTTGGAAAAAATGTATCAAGGATTAAACAAAGGTTTCATAGGAGAAGACATATTAAGATTGAGTTTTCATATTTATATGATATTTTATTACAATTTTGGTGAATATTTTAATAGAATGTTTGGATTTAGTATTTGGATGGAAACAAGATCATGAAATTGAATATATAAAATGTATGTATCTAGAAACAGCTCAAACATATAGTTATCTAAGGATACATATTTGGTATTAATGGTTGAGAATATTAGTATATGTTTATATAATAGGTGAAATTTCTAGTATTACCCAATATAGTGAGATTGGTATCTCATTAAGGAGTATATATTGAGTTAGAATCAACATATACCCTTATATATCCTGAATATTGTTGAATAAAATTATGAGGGAATAATTTATTTATGTAGGGTAGAATGTAATGACCCTATATATATATATATATATTTCCTTTAAATTAAATAATGTTCTTCACATGTAATAAAAAGAAAATTTGGATGCATAAATTGATTAAGTTGATCACATTTAAAAGATTATTAAGTATCAATATATGATCTAATATATTGAAATTATTTCAATTATAATGTTTGAATAAAATATTATTAAAAAATATTAATTCTTAAAACATATTTTATAATGGCCCGGGTTGTGGGAGGTCCATTACTTAGTAAAAATCTGATGCTTGAGGTGTTCTGGGTGGTCTCAGAGGCCATCCCAACTTCTCGGTGATGTTTGACCCACAGTAGGCCTACCGGTAGCTCGGTCTACCGGTAGCCGCAGCCTACCATTAGCTCGGCCTACCGGTAGCTCGGTCTACCGATAGCCGCAGCCTACCGGTAGCTCGGTCTACCGGTAGCTCTAGCCTACCCCCCTCCAGTAGCGCTCCTTTTTCGCAAATTGGGTTTCAAACCCTATTTCGACCCCTTTCAGCTTGTTTTTAAGCCCAGTAATGCCCATAAATGTATTTTAATTAAATATTTAATGAATTAACCTGGTTTGTGCATTGGTTTAAACCGCCGGGACCCATTAATGACGTGTGGGGTGTCTCAACCTCGTGGTCATACCATGACCCCATGGTTTCGAGTCTCTCCGTATCTTTAATGGCCCGGGGCATGCTGTATCTTACCCTTTATAACCTAAAGGTTCTCCCTAGGTTTCTTTTCTTTTCTCTATCACCCTATGCTAGGAGTACCCTTCGTTCAGACGAGCAGCTTTTCGTTCGGACGAGCCGCATCTCTATCTGTGAAGTTCCACGCCCGGGATTAGCGTCGATTATTGATAACAAGTAGGGAATTTATCCTTCGTCTCTCTTTTTGTTTATTATGAGGGGTGGGCATGCTTTTGATTATGTATAATTGGATAGACCGAACCTTAATAAAGATAATAAACGGATTCTAAAGAATGAAGGGGGAGGGCTGTGATCGATGATGCTGCTTTGATTTATGATCTTCCATAATTTATGATTTCTTAATTGTGCGGGCTTACGCCTTCTGAAAATCATGTCCATTAGTGGTATTTCTCTATGTACTAATGAAACCTTGCCTCTGGTGATGTTAAATGGATTGTTTTGTGGCTGTGAACCCTTACTGTGAAAAGTAAATCGGTTAATTACTTACATCGAATTTGAAAATCGTGGAGTGTGTTAAATCTTATAAATCAGAAAATACAGGAATGGGCTTGCTTTGTGTTGATGGTAGTGGGTTGCCCTTTTCTTTTCATTCACAGGACGATTGCTGGGTGATGTGGGTGGGTATGGGATCCCCTGTTGTTATACTCTCGGTGGTTTTAAAATTGAGGATGGGATCCTCTGTTATATCACGAATTGGTGTGGAATCCTCTATTGTTGAGAAACCTTTTGGCCCCTAGATATTGGACATGGGGCTGTATCTTGGGGTTTTCTTTGGTTGTTGTGGCTTTACAAGAGAACCGGGTGTGGATGCTTAAATTGACGTTTGGATGGATCTTTTTTTCCTTGGTTTGTGCTTATGGTGTTAGTTTCCCAGTAGTGCATAAACTTATTTAAACATTATTATTGAACATGTAAACCAGGATGGGACAAATGGGTTTTGGTTTGATGTGAGTTGTGACTTGGACATGGTACTGATTGTGTTCTTTAGGCAGGCTGAAGAAAAACCTAAACTTTGGGTGAGTGCTTGTTACCTATACTTATACTTGTAGTTTTGTGTTTTTTATTCACACTCCACCCAAGTTCAGCACTTAGTGCCGAACACCCCCATTTCATGGGATAGGGTGTTTTTCCCAACACTTCAATTAGTGGATGGTTATTAGCTCCTTTTCCACTCCCTTTCCCTGATAGCCCAAGTATCTTCGGGCAGGACGTGATGGCCTAAAGTCCATTATTATCCCAAGAACCTTCGAGCGGGGTAGTGTGGTGGTTACGGCCCAGGTGTGTGCGGGAAGGTTGTTTTCCCAAGTGTCTTCGAGATGAGGCCCCGGTGTCTTCGGGTGTGGCAGTGGATCTTCTAGCCCAGGTGTCTTCGGGCGTGGTGGTGGTTTCTCTGGCCTAGGTGTTTGCAGGCGTGGTTACGTGTGACAGTTGTGGCCCAGGTGTTTGCAGGTGGGGTTTGGTAGTGGGACTGCGTGAGGTTGTGGCCCAGGTGTGTGCGGGTGGGGTGTGGAAGTGGGACTGTAGTGAGAATGGCAGGATTGGTTCGAAGCGTAGGATGTATTCAATAACCAGTGGGAAAGTGGCGCGGGGTACCCAAACATCGATGTGATATTACTATACATTACGTGACTTGCGTTATTTGGGGAGTGTTCCTTAGAGAGGCTTGGGTGGATAGTTTACCTTGTTAAGTGTTTGGTTACTCTTTTCTCACGGGACTTTAGTACGTTCCCCCATTTGTGCACGAAAGTCTTTGGTTTTCCCTACTAAGTATACTTGTATGCTCACCCTACGTATATAAAACTACTTTCAGGTTTCCAGGAGGACTTCGGGGATCGCACGGGACCATACTAGCTTGGACATTTGGGGTATTTGTAGTTGTTTTTTTTCTTTATTTGGTACTTTACCCTTGTAGTCACTTTGTGCCTTGTGGATTTTACTTTTGTAACATGCATTGAGAATGGTTCTTGGCTTTACTTTTACTTCACGCTTTTGGTGTTGTTGGGATTTACTATCTTATCTCCCAATCCAATTAAATGAAATAGGGTAATGCCTTCCATTTAGTCAGAGATTCTATACCCTTGGCGTTGGTCTCCACTCCGGGACCTATTGAAGGTGGGTTTTGGGGGTTATTATCTCTCCTTAAACTTGAAGAAGGAAGGGCCTGGAAATCTGCTGACCCTTCCCTCATTTTGGTGAAGGCGGGTCGTGACAGAATGGTATCAAAGTAATGGTTGAGAGATAGGATGGAGTCTGGAGTTGAGAACAGTGAGGATTGCATGGGATGGTAGGGTAACAGTGTTGGGTTACCTTGGTGTGTGAATTAGGACAGGGAAGACCGGCTAGGACACGAGATTTTAGGCCCCCCTGTGATCCGATGTAAGGACTCTGGACCTACCGAACGACCACGTAAGTCCACACTGATTACAGGGTAGAGAGACCCTAGGAAAGGTACATGAATCATAATGACTTGTGTTCTCGTGTTTCTGGGGTATTTTTGGATTTGGACTAATTAAGAAGTTTAAGAAATTTTAAGAAAAATATTCTGAACTACTTGGGCTTAGACATTCCTTGTTTACCTTGCAGCTGTGGCACCTGGGAGACGACCACGTGTGGTGCGGGTGATCGAGGCCCCGAAGACTACCATGGCCGATCGGCAGAGAGCTGATCGAGAGGAGGAGGACGACCAGTGGTAGAAGACACTTCGGGCCTTCCAACGACAGACCCTCGAGAAGTATGAGGGCACCACCTCTGACATGAAGACGGAGGGCTGGCTAGAGGAGCTAGTGATAGCCTTCAGCTTGATCCGGGCTCCGACAGAGTAATGGGTTCCTCTGGCCATTAGCTAGATGTGGGGAGCAGAGCGTCAGTGGTGGAAACTTTACCTGGGGGAGAGGAGAGAGGTTGAGGTGGCATGGGATGATTTCGAGAAGGAGTTCCTGGCAGAATTCCTCTCTTCTACACTGAAGGAAGAAAAGAGGCAGGAGCTACTCTCCCTCCAGCAGGGGAGTATGTAGGTAAGGGAGCTGGGAATCATGTTCAAGGACCTCCTACATTTTTCTCCGGACCTCTTTCCAGATGAGGAGTCTCGGGCAAGACGTTTAGAGGAGGCACTCCGACCCTCCCTCCAGTATACTGTTACCCCCTTTTCCCTGAAGACGTACTTGGAGGTCCAGAATAAGGCCAAAGTGGTGGAGAGGATGCATGCTCTAGGAGGTGATATGAGAGGGGATCCAGCTGGGATCATTTAAGGGGAAGGCTGTCAGCACCAAGGCTCCAGCGTCAGGACCCTCCAGGTTCTAGCCAGCAGGGAGCAGGCCGTAGCAGTTTTAGTTCGGGTCCCCTGGTCCTCGCCCTTTTCCTTTGGGCCCAGGACTGCGATGCTTCGTCGGTGGGAGCTATGGACATCTCCGGAGTCAGTGCCCAGACTGAGTACAGTACGGAGATGGCGGACAGCCCCAGCACCCACTGCAGTAGTAGCTTCCAGCTAGGCCTTTCCAGCAGCAACATCAGGGGCAGCGAGCTCTTGCTCCTCCGAGGGCAGACGTTGCAGGAGGAGGCTGACCTCAGGGTGCTCCTCAGGGACCTCGACTGGGGCATGGTCGGGGAGGTGGCTGACAGCCAAAGGGCAGAGGAGCTGTGTGTGGAGAGTTACATGCCATAGAGGCAGCAGTTCCAGCAGGTCCGGAGGTCGTTTGAGGTATGATCAGTTTTTTTAGCACTCTTTCTTATGCCTTGTTCGATACCGGAGCTTCTCACTCCTTCTTTGCACCCATTCTAGCCTGTTCTTTGGGCCTAGATGCCGAGAGACTTCCAGTGCCCTTGGTGCTGAGCACACCATTCAGAGGTTAGACCAACTTTTTATGTGTTTTTCGAGGATACAGACTGATGATAGGGCCACATCAGTCGGTCAGGGATCTTCTACTGCTACAGATACAACCATATGATGTCATCCTAGGAATTGACTGGCTATTCTCAGTGTGTGCTGTCATTGACTACTTCCGAGGAAGGGTTGTTTTCTCAGACTTGGGCAGCCGGCGTGTTGTTTACACCGGCGAGCGGAGCAGTCAGAAGGGCAGTAGGCGAGAGGAACCCCTCCGCTCCTTGTTAGACAAGATTTCAGTGGAGTTATTGGATGGTGAGATGGTGGAGGTGCCAGGGATCGTCAGCGAGTTTATGGACGTCATCTCTGAGGAGGTGACGACTCTACCCCCTCGACCTGATATCGAGTTCGGGATAGACCTGCACCCTGGTGCTCGTCCGATTTCGATGGCTCCTTACCGGATGGCACCTTCGGAGCTATGGGAGCTGCGGATTCATATTGATGATCTAATGAAGAGGGGTTATGTTCGACCAAGTGCATCACCGTGGGGTGCTCCAATCTTGTTCGCAATGAAGGAAGATGGTGGTTGCAGGTTGTGCATATACTACAGGAGGCTGAATCAGGTAACGGCCAAGAATCTCTACCCTCTTCCAAGGATAGACGACCTTCTCGATCAGCTGAAAGGTGTAGGGTGGTTCTCGAAGATCGACCTATGGTCTGGGTATCACCAGTTGAGGGTAAAGGAGAGTGACATCTCTAAGACGGACTTTAGGTGAAGATATGGACACTTAGAGTTCTTAGTCATGCCTTTCGGAATTACGAATGCCCTAGATGTGTTCATGGGGCTTATGAACTCCATCTTCCGGGAGTACCTGGATCAGTTTGTAGTTGTGTTCATCAACGATATCCTGATCTATTCAAGATCAGAGGAGGATCACCCGGAGCACCTGAGGAAGGTTTTGGAGGTCCTCCGACAGCACCAGCTCTATGGAAAGTTGTCGAAATGCATCTTCTGAATGCAATAAGTGCACTTCCTTGGTTATGTAGTGTCCGAGCAGGGGTTAGTGGTGGACCCATCAAAGGTCGAGGATATTGTTTCTTGGGCAGCACCGAAAAATGTGGCAGAGGTTCGTAGTTTCCTCAGGCTGGCGAGTTACTATCGGAGGTTCGTACCCAACTTCTCCCGAGTTTCAGCCCCTTTTACAGCCTTGACTAAGAAGGATCAGGTTTTCGTGTGGAGTGAGCAGTGCGAGGTAGCCTTCAACTATCTGAAGGAGAAGCTGGTCAATGCCCTAGTGCTCAGACTACTAGAAGAAGGGGTGGCGTATGAGGTGTTCTGTGATGCTTTAGGGAAATGCCTCAGATGTGTGTTGATGTACCAGCAAGGAGTGATCTCTTATGGGTCTAGGAAGCTATGCCCTCATGAGCGTAATTATTCCACCCACGACCTGGAGGTTGCAGCGGTTGTTTTTGTGCTAAAGTTATGGTGGAATTACCTCATCGGGGAACGCTTTGTGGTCTTCCCAGATCACAAAAATTTGAGGTATATCTTCTCCTAGCGAGACCTAAACTTGAGGCAACGGAGGTTGATGGAATCCCTCCAGTATTACGACTTTGAGATTTCCTAAACTTCAGGGAATGGAAATGTAGTGGCCGATTCCTTGAGAAGGAGATCACAGAAGGATGCGGTCTGAGAGTCAGCAAATGCCTGGAAGGCAATGGAGGAATTGGCTGCCTTACACCTGTATGTGAGGATGGATGGTGATAGAGGTTTCCTATATCAGATGACAGTGCAGTTGTATCTGTTTCAGGAAGTCGAGGAGTCTCAGTGGGGAGACCCAGAGTGTGAAGTGATCCGTGACTGAGTTGACCAAGACAATGCTCTAGAAGGGTGGACAGAAGACGGTAAAAATCGAATGCTCTTCTGGGGAAGCTGTTTGTTCCAAAAGTAGTGCGCAAAAAGGTTCTCAGTGAGTTCCAAAACTCACCCCTAGCGGTACACCTAGGAGTTTCCAAGAGGTACCAGGGCCTGATGAGACAGTTCTGGTGGCCTGGAGTAAAGCGAGCAGTGGCATAGTTTGTGGCCAAGTGCCTAGTGTGTCAGCAGGTGAAGACTGAACAATGCATTCCATGTGGCCTGCTGCAGTCTTTGGATGTTTGTGAGTGAAAATGGGAGGATATCTCGATTTATTTCTTCATGAGACTACCCAAGTTTCAAGGGGGATGGTATTCCATCTGGGTAGTAGTGGACCGGTTGACGAAGTCGGCCCACTTCCTTGCAATTAAGGAGTCGAGTGCAGTGGACTCTCTAGCACAGAAGTATGTGGACGAGGTAGTGCGGTTACATGGAGTCCCAAGTTCCATAGTCTCAGATAAGGATGAAAATTTTACCTCATGAGTTTGGAAGGGTTTGCAGCATTCTTTTGGCACCCAGCTATGCCTTAGCACTGCTTTCCACCATCCAGACGTTGGAGGATATGCTGCGGGCATGCATTCGGGACTTTGGGGGATCATGGGTGCAACACTTGCCTTTGGTAGAGTTCGCCTACAATAATAGCTATCACTTTACCATTGGCATGGCCCCGTTCGAAGCCTTGTATGGGAGGCCATGCCGCTCACCTGTGTGTTGGACCGAAGTCGGAGATGCCGACATCCTTGGCCCGGAGGTGGTGTAGAGCACTATAGAGAAGGTTCAGCTTATACGGGAAAGGATGAAGGCGGCCCAGGACTGACAGAAGTCGTATGCTGATACCAGGAGAAGGACCTTGGAGTTTGAGGTTGGAGACCACGTGTTCTTGAAGGTCTCCCATCGGCGTGGACAACAGAGGTTCGACAAGGGAAGTAAGCTTTCTCCTAGGTTCATCAGACCCTTAGAAGTTTTACGATGGGTCGGTGAAGTGGCTTATCTACTAGCATTACCACCGCCGCTACTGAGGATACATGACGTCTTCCATGTTTCCCAGCTTCGTTGATATCTACATGAAGACTCCCACGTCATCGATTGGGGAGAGTTAGATGTTGAAGTCGATGCGAACTTTATAGAACAACCAATCAGGATTGAGGATCGTAAGGAGAAAGTGCTTCGTGGATGAACCATCCCCTTGGTTCGTGTGTTGTGGAGGCATGGTGGGCTTGAGGAGAGTACATGGGAGAGGGAAGCATAGATGCGTGCCCAGTACCCAAAGTTGTTTTGAGTTTTGTGATATCCTATTTATACTTGTTGTGGTGGAGCGTTTTACCGTTAGGCCGAGCTACCGGTAGGCTGAGCTACCGGTAGCTCTAGCCTACCCCCCTCCAGTAGCGCTCCTTTTGCGCAAATTGGGTTTCAAACCCTATTTCGACCCCTTTCATCTTGTTTTTAAGCCCACTAACGCCCATAAATGTCGTTTAATTAAATATTTAATGAATTAACCTGGTGTTTGTGTCGGTTTAAAACACCGGGACCCATTAATGACGTGTGGGGTGTCCCAACCACGTGGTCAACCCATGACCCCATGGTTTTGAGTCTCTCCATATCTTTAACGGCTCAGGTCATGATGTTTCTTACCCTTTATAACCTAAGGGTTCTCCCTAGGTTTCTTTTCTTTTCTCGATCACCCTGTGCTAGGAGTACCCTTCGTTCAGACGAGCAACTTTTCGTTCGGACGAGCCACATCGCTATCCGTGAAGTTCCACTCCCGGGATTAGCATCGATCGTTGATAACAAGTAGGGAATTTATCCTTTGTCTCTATTTTTGTGTATCATGCGGGGTGGACATGCTTTTTATTATGTAGAATTGGATGGACCGAACCTTAATGAAGATAATAAACCGATTCTAAAGAATGAAGGGGGAGGGTTATGATCGATGACGCTGCTTTGATTTATGATCTTCCATAATTTATGATTTTTGAATTGTGCAGGCTTACACCTTTTGAAAATCATGGCCGTTGGTGGTATTTCTCTGTGTACTAACAAACCCTTGCCTCTAGTGATGTTAAATGGATTGTTTTGTGGTTGTGAACCCTTACTGTGAAAAGTAAATCAGTTAATTACATACATAGAATTTGAAAATCATGGAGTGTGTTAAATATTATAAATATGAAAATACCGGCATGGGCCTAATTTGTGTTGATGGTAGTGGGTTGCCCTTTTATTTTCACCCATGGGCCGATTGCTGGGTGATGTGGGTGGGGATGGGATCCACTGTTGTTATACTCTCAGTGGTTGTGAAATTGAGGATGGGATCCTCTGTTATATCATGAATTGGGGTGGAATCCTCTTTTGTTGAGAAACCTTTTGGCCCCTGGATATTGGAAATGGGGCTGTATCTTGGGGTTTTCTTTGGTTGTTGTGGCTTTACAAGAGAACCGGGTGTGGATGCTTAAATTGACGTTTGGATGGATCTTTTTTTCCTTGGTTTGTGCTTATGGTGTTAGTTTCCCAGTAGTGCAGAAACTTATTTAAACATTATTATTGAACATGTAAACCAGGATGGGAAAAATGGGTTTTGGTTTGATGTGAGTTGTGACTTGTACATGTCACTGATTGTGTTCTTTAGGCATGTTAAAGAAAAATCTAAACTTTGGGTGAGTTCTTGTTACCTATAATTATACTTGTAGTTTTGTGTTTCTTATTCGCGCCCACCCAAGTTGAGCGCTTAGTGACGAACACCCCCACTTCATGGGGGAGGGTGTTTCTCCCAACACTTCCATTAATAGCTGGTTATTAGCTCCTTTTCTGCTCCCTTTCCCAGATAGCCCAAGTATCTTCGGGCAGGCTGGAATGGCCTGAAGTCCATTATTATCCCATGAACCTTCGGGCGGGGTAGTGTGGTGGTTACGACCCAGGTGTGTGCAGGCAGGTGGTTTTCCCAAGTGCCTTCGGGATGAGCCCCAGGTTTCTTCGGGCGTGGCATTGGATCTTCTAGCCCAGGTGTCTTCGGGCATGGTGGTGGTTTCTCTGGCCTAGCTGTTTGTAGGCATGATTACGTGTGACAGTTGTGGCCTAGGTGTTTGTGGGCGGGGTTTGGCAGTGGGACTGCGTGAGGTTGTGGCCTAGGTGTGTGCGGGAAGGGTGTGGCAGTGGGACTACAGTGAGAATGGAAGGATTGGTTTGATGCGTAGGATGTCTTCAATAACCAGTGGGAAAGTGGTGCGGGGTACCCAAACATTGATGTGCTATTACTATACATTACTTGACTTGCGTTATTTGGGGAGTGTGCCTTGGAGTGGCTTTGGTGGATAGTTTACCTTGTTAGGTGTTTGGTTACTCTTTTATCACGAGACTTTAGTACGTTCCCCCACTTGTTCACGAGATTCTTTGGTTTTCCCTATTGAGTATACTTGTATGCTCACCCTATGTATATAAAACTGTTTTCAGGTTTCCAGGAGGACTTTGGGGATCACGCGGGACCATTGTAGCTTGGACCTTTGGGGCAGTTGCAGTAACTATTTTTCTTTCTTTGGTACTTTACCCTTGTAGTCACTTTGTACCTTGTGGATTTTACTTTTCTAACATGCATTGGAAATGGTTCTTGGCTTTACTTTTACTTCCCGCTTTTGGTGTTTTTGGGATTTACCATCTTATCTCTCGATCCTATTAAAAGAAAAAAGGTAATGCCTTCCATTTAGTGAGCGATTCTATACCATTGGTGCTGTTCGCCACTCTGGGACCTATTGAAGGCGGGTTTCGGGGGTCATTATCTCCCCTCCAACTTGAAGAAGGAAGGGCCTGACAATCTGCTGACCCTTCCCTCCTTTTGGTGAAGGCGGGTCATGACATATGTGGCCAATAAAATTGAATTATTTGTATATTATATATTTTAAATTAAAAGTTAAATATTTAATTTTTCAAATACAATTATATAAATTATATTTATTATTGAAATTATAATATAATAATTCACTTATTAAATTTTTTTAGCATTTTTTGAAAATATTGATTTTAGATAAAAATATGGTTTTTAAAAAAATTATATTTTTAGGATTTAAATGTTTATAAGAATGGCCAAGAAGGTCGTAAAACCATTTACAATATCAAATATGAAATTATGGAATAACATTATGAATTTTAGAATATTATTTGAACAAAGAATATCCATGCCCACATTTTTATAACTAAAATAATGATTACTTTTATAATGAAAACTATTTTAAGTATTTTATTTTAATTAGTTAATATTTTTTTAATATTTTGTAGTGGATTTATTTTAATGTCACGTAAAATTAATTTAGTTTATAATATATAACTTATTATCAGGAAAACTAGTAACCATGACAAATTTATCTTATACATAATTTTAACGTTTAAAAACACTCTTTTATTTAAATATTTTTTTATCTGCGATGTGTGATTAATTTAAATTGATATTTTATTATATTCATAAAATTAGTTATATTAAAAGTAGGATAAATTTTGATTCATCATGTCAAATTTATTTTGGGAAGTTTTCTCTTTTATTTTCAATAATAAAATAATTGACATGATTAATATTTAATTAAGAGTTATAAGTGTTTAAAAGACTAATCTAAAGTGGATATCATTTTTCTAAGATTAACATACCATTATAATAGATAAGAAACACTATTTTAGGTTATAAGGTTTTACCCAAATTTCTGATTGACCATACCACACCTAACTATCCTAAGATTCTTGAACATACATTATTTCCCCTTACATAACATTATTTTCCATGGAATGTTCCATTTTCCACACTTATAAAAGGGGACAACTTACCTTGCTAGCACACTCGACATCACATTATAATTAGTCTTGAAAATATTCCCTAATTAAATGTATTATAATTCCCTTAAATGGAATCATGGCTTTGATCACTATAAGATACACTTTTTTTATAATTTTGACAATAATTTAAAGAATAGTTTTAAGTCTCAACAAAGGTATCACATCTTTTTATACCTTTATTTCTTACTCATTATCTATTCTACCACCTATAAAAACTTCTAACCATGAGATTATGATAAAATCAGCATTAATGATACTAGGATATGTTATTATACTAAGTTAATGTTACTTTAATTCCTTCCACCAAAACTATTAAAAAATCATAACATCATCATGTGTATGTGTTGACTACTGCATCCATAGAGGATTCACCCTATCTTACATTACCTACTACTATGGATAGTACAAAATTTTCTTAAAATTAATAAATATTATATTTATAAATTATTATGACTCTAAAATGGTATGTTGTTTTACATTCAACCTCCCAACATATTTATGTAAAATATAATTATTGACTGTGTGTATGTATGGTTTTTTGCCTCCACGCAGTGACACATTTTTTTCTTACATTACCTCCATTAGTTGATAACCTAGAGAAAATTATTTTTATGGTAAAAAATAATATTTTATAAATTATTGATATTATAAAAGATTTTAATCTCTTTGTAAATAAAATTAATTATGGGTAACCTGCCAACAGATTCACATAAAAATCAATTCAAACCACCACGAGTAACTGATATAAGTGAAAATTATTTAACAGATGAGAAAATTATAATGATAATTAGATATTTGGAAAATAATAATTTATTTATAATTTTCTTATAATTTTCTTTAATTTACTTAATTTAATTATACAGGACATTGAGTACAAGTTTAGAACGCTTTTGGACATAATGTTAAGGGTTTCATCTCAATTCTTTTTCATTGAGACATGTTTTAATGTTATGCACCAATTTTTCATTTCTGATAACTTTTTATTCGAAAATTAATAATGTCATAAGGGTTTAAACTAAAAAATTTCTTCTTTGAGACACGTGTTATTTTATGAAAATAATTTATTTTAAATAGTTAGAATTGGAAATTTAATATATTTTAAAATAATTATTCATGTTATATTTAATTATAATTAAATATATATTTCATTAACATGGTTTTTATTGGAATGTTTCTATACTTATAAGTGATTTTTATCCTAAACTCCCTTCGTTGAGACATGTTTTACATTATGCATAAGTTTATTTTTATAAAGTGTATATTTTGACCAATTATTTTTCATGAAGTATATTATATTCATGGTATTTGGGGTCCATTTTTAATTTCTTTCTCCTTAAAAATTTTGGGATAAAATTTTACTCATAACTCGAATCAATTTATTTTTAGATGATTCATGAATTTTATTCTGGACATTGACCTTAAATGTCGCTTTCTCCAAACATTTATTTTTAAATATTTTTTTTCCTTTATCATTGTGTAAATTAATACCTTTAATTAAAATTTCCCCATTTTGGGGATAATTTTTACTTTCAAACTATGTAATAGAAAAGAATGATCCCAATCCTAAGCACATGAATCTTTTTCATCCATATCAATGTTTTACCTTTAGAAATTATTTTCTGTAAAGTTCCATGTGACCATTATACTTCTCTTCACCTCTTATAAATGAATGTTTGTACCATCATTTTTATGATGAAAGTTTTACTAAATAGTTTTAATTGAATTTAAATGTATTCTATATGATTAGTATACAAAAATGTCTTCTTATAAAGTGATGTTTTAAAAAGTTCCAAATTGCCTTATTTGTAAAATGTTTTAAAAATGGAATCCTCAACTACTATGAATTTATTGTTAATTTTTTTTTAAAAATAAATCTTATAAATTTTTCTGTATGTGTATTTTTTCTAACAATTGGAACTTGTTTTACAAGTTTATGTGTGAACGTATCTTTCCTTTAACTCATTCTTTTTTAAGAGTCTTCATCTCTATAAATTAATATTTTTGAAAAATGAAATTATTATTCTCATTTTTGAATAAAATATTCCATTTTCAATTGTAATAATGATAAACATAAATTCAAATTTTCAAATAAAATTTTATTATCATTCTAAGAGTTTTCTTTATAAATGTTATATGTTTGATCAAGAATATTATTCAGATGATAGAATCCACCTTGTTTATCTAGATAAATTTGGAATTTCTCTTTTATATATTTGTTATAATCCATTATATAATTTTTATTACATAATCATTCAATTTTATTGGAATGATTTACTTCCAATATTTATCCTTTGTAAATACACCATGTTCCATTACTATATTGAGGTTTGTTCAACCAGATTCCCAATATATCATTTTATTGGGGAAATTTTCATGTAAACTGTATATAAACATAGTATATTGTGTAAATAAAATATGTGTAATCTTATTTTTTTAGTGGTGCATACCTAGAATGATTATTTAGGTCATTGGATATCCATTTAGTTTATATGTGTATTATATCATGTTTATTAGAGAAATCATGAATTCTTCCTTATGAAACCACATTAAAAGGATATAAAACACATTTTATTTCATTTAGTTTATATGATATACTGATTGAAATAATGTAGAAGAAAACGTATGATTTCTCATTATAGTGGGTGTTCCTAGATAGAACTCAAATTCATTGGCCATAGTTAATTTCTCAAGAGAATATATGTATGGGATTATAGGGTAATACAAATACATTTTAATGGGAAGTGGATGAATCCTTGACATATAACATATGATTATAATGGACATGGGAATAATACATAGAATTTGATTATGAAATCATGTTTATGTTGTTTCAACATTCCTATGATTCTAGGTTATTATGTTATGATCTTTTTTTAATCCATGTCTTTATGATATCATCGGTTTATTTTGTGCTCTCAAGTTTATCATCATTCTTATTTTGATATATTTTTATACCCCTTATATCTCATGTTATTCTTTATTATGTTTTCCCTTAATGATAATTTTATCTCACCCCTTCTTATTTTCTCCTTTCCCCACGTTATAAAAAATATACTAGGTGTGCCAAGATTTGAATAGAATCATATTTAAATGATTTATTGGATAATTTTAAATTTCATTACATATTAATTAGTTTTTTATTTTAATTGTAAAAATTATCCATTAGCTGAGAATGACATAGGTTTTATTAGTTAGAGATTTTTCTTAATTATCTAAATCTATAAACTATAGGTTCCTAGCATTTTACATTTGTGAAAGATATTATTATTATATGTGTGCATCCATGAAAATGTTGTATGTTATGTGTTTTTGACATAAGATATGGGGGTGAGGGTCCATGGGCATTACATTACCTTTATGCATTCTTATCAAATTAAATAGATTGAAATACTTAAATCCATAAATTTTGGCCCCTTTTGAGAGAAATGTATAGAAGGGATTTTTGAAATCATACCAGAATAAATATATTAAAAAAACTCTTCAGACAGGCTTTAAGAGAGAAATATGGATAGGTTTTGAAACTATTATCTACCTATGTCTCATTTCAAAGTATCATGAAAGGGAAACATAGGCTAAGACTATGGTCAATGGTTCTTTAGTGTATCAGAATTTGAGGAAGGGTGGATATTTATAGCTAATGTTTTGAAAATGTTTATTAATTTTTAAACACAGGCCTTCGACATTAGGTTATGTATATAATGGAAATAATATCAAATCACATGGTCTTAAACCATGGTAATTTATAATTAGGAAATTAATTTTTAATTTTATAACATTATGAACTGAAATCCTTTAAAATATATTATTGTGAGGATGAATTTTTTTTTATTAATAAAACATTATTTCAAAATTCATAAAATATACATTAGGATTTGGATAATTTAATAGTAGTTTTTATAATATGTTTCTTATTAATTTAATTTAATTTAATGGAAAACCCATTTTTTAAGAAAAAAATAAAATAATTTGTTATATTTTTTTTGTAATTATCATGCCTTGATACTTACAATATATTCATAATAAATTTTACTTCTTTCCAAAGAAAATCCGCGTTAAAAAATAATGAAAAATTCAACATTGGATAATTTAAATGTTATTATTCCAAATAAAAAGTATTTTGTATGAAAATAATAATCTATATATGAAAAAAATTATTATTATACAAGATCACAATTCTATTTAAAAAACATCCATGTGATGAAAAGTATTAAAAAATCCTTCCAAAATCATATTTACTTGTTAACATTGTTTTATATAAAATAATATTCATTGTATGTAATTTATAATTATACTTTTACTATATTATTTTAAACATTGTTTTAGATATTTTTAGGAATAAGGGTCATAATACCATTACAATTGTTAAATAGTGAAGTTACTATTTCAATGATCAGATTCCCAATTGACACATTCCTATGGTCACATTTTCCTTTCTATGGTCATATAACCCCTTATATATAGTCATAATTACAATATAAAAAATCACTGATATCCCTATGTTAGTTCGTATAATATATCTATTTCATTGTATAATATTTTCTTAATAATTTAAATGTATCTTATATAATTTTTCTTCATTTTAGAGTACGATCCAACAGAGTTCGAGACTATAGTGTTACACTCTATTGTTAATTGGTCAATGATATTTTTTACATAAGGCATATGAAATAAAATCTTCTAGTTTTTTTGATGTACTAATATAATGAAATAATAAAATGTGCTTTTCATAATACTTTTTTATATAAAGGGTTTATTTACTATAGTTGAATCTATTATCTTTCCCAATATATCTCACTAAATTCCCATATAAAATCTTTTATTAATGTATTTTACATATCTAAATAAATCATCAAATTTACACCCAAAAAAATTGTAATTTTCATCCAAATAAATAATTTTTTATTTATTTATTGAAAAAAATTTAAAAATGTTTTATGAGAATTTAAAAATAAAAAATTATATATCAAAATGTAATCATGAATACATCCCTTATAAACATCCACCATGGAGAGAAAAAATTCATATTATTCATATAGTATGGTAGTTATGAGTGATGTTTAATGTTCCATAAATCCATTCTTTTGACTGTATAATCATGAATAATGAAATATGATTGATACCCCAACATATTATGTACATGAGAAAGTTTTTAAATGGAGACCCAATTGGTTATAGGTCAACCATAGGTCCAATACTTTCCATCCATGGATTAGGTTTTCCTCAACATTTCCTCTCACAATACCAATAATTTTCTATTTTATTTATCTCTATGAAAAAGTTAAAAATTAATGTTTTTGGTTGGAAAAGTTATATTCAAATGAACTAAAAATTAAAAAATAATTGAAATGAAATTTAAAATCTCTAATGAAATTTATTTTTTAAATTTTTTATTTACCAAAAAAGTAAAGGTAGTCATATCTAATATGGAGTGGAAGAAAGATAAAAATTATATGAAAGGGAATTGAGTTGATGAAATCATAAAAAAAATTACAAGTTTCTATAATTTTATTAGTAATTGAAAAATTTCATAATATATATAAATATAGAGGGTAATGTTTACATAATCTAGTTAAATCATGGACCAGTACACTAACTATAGAGACATGCATTTTATAATATCAGCAATTTGATAATTTTTGGGTATTTTTCTATTAAAAAAGATAAACTAATACTTTTATTGTTCTTCGAATTAAATATTGATACTAATTTTTTTTGGGATATAGTGCTTACCATTGCGTATGGATTTGATAATTTTTCATAGGTTAGTAGTTTGTAATTTGATTTTCAGGTGGTGGTAGAATATTATTTTTAATAATTTATTTATGTAATTAATTTTTTTGAATATTTTTATAAAATTAATATTATGACATGTGAGAGATGTTTTTAGAAAAGGTATGGAAATTTATAATGATTTAACTTTGTAAATTGTGTTTCTTGTTGGAATACACTATCATTTAATTAAATGAAAGGTTATTTTGTATAATATAAAGATAATAAATATATAAATGAAATATGTGGTTTTAATAGAATGTCAACTGATGTTTTAATTTCTGATAATATATTGAATATATTTGATAGGTTTGAGAAATTGATTATAAAAGAATAGGGAAAAGTAAATTTTACCTATTATAATTCGAGTTTAAAACCATCTAGACTCTCACTTTTATGAATGAATATAACCCTTTGTGAAAGGGCTGTGGTGGACCAAAGAATGATGAACAGTGAATGTAATTTTAAATGTTTGATTAGTTGAAACCATTTAATGATTTGTAAATAATATTCAACATGGAGTCAAAGAGGGTGATACAAATAATAACCATTTCCAAATAGTTTTGAATATATTGGGATTATAAATTTTTATTTAGGTTAAATGATTCATAACAATACAAAAGAATGAATACACAATAAATAGAAACTAAGGGAATTTTATGAATATAAAAATGGTGGAATAATTATTATTTTTGATCAATTATATAAATATAAATTATTTAATTGATGTATGACTATTATAATTAATAATTGTGGGGAATGAGGTGAAAATATAATGTGAAAAATTATACTATGAATATAGAATATCAATTGATACTGTATGAAAATGTGAAATGGAGGATATAAATATGAGTTGATTATGTTTTATTGAATAATAATAAAATTAATATATGAAATATTTGGCATTTTTTTTGGTGGATTGGTGAATTTTATAGTTATATAAGAAATAATATTAAATTTTTTATAAGTCCCCTATATAAATATAGATCCTTTAAATTTTAAATTGCATATAAAATTCCATGGAGGTAAAGGTCATGATTTGTATTGTTTTTCACTAGATATGACTATTTTAAATAAGTTTCTTGATAATCTCTAAATAATTATATTGAAATATTGGTATGGGGATAGTATAATTTGGAAAATAGTTTCCTGATGTTATTCTATATAATAATGTTTCTCTTACAATTTCTTGCATAGAAGTACTAGTACATATAGTAAAGTACATGGGCTGGTTTAGTATTTTAGACCTCAAATAAAATAGGGAGGCCTAAAAAGAAATACTTGTATAAATAGATAAATTTATAGATACATAATGATATGGTAAATTATGTGTCTTGTTTAAATTTCATTATTTGGATCTTGTTTTTTATATGATGAGGTCACTATTCTAGTGCATACCAAAGAGATGAGGAGTAATTATGGTATAGAAATATTATATTTTTTATGACCATTAAATATATGGTTGACTAGGCGGGTGAATTAATAAATGGTGGAATCTGAATCCATTAATAAATGTGGTAGTAAGTTAAAATATTTAACAGGTCATAAGGTGGTGGTTTTTGATGTCCTACGATAATTTTGAGGATGATAAGACTTTACTGTAGATTATATTCCTAAAATGGTGGATTTTTTACATGTGGAGGATAGAATTCAAGTTATGGATGATTAAGTCTTCAAGGTTTGACACCTAGTGATACACTCAATGTCCCTATGGGTGGAATTCACCCAATACATACTATTTCTAGTATAGAGTGTTTTGTTGTGTGGAAACATGAAAAAGAGGAGAAAACCCTTTTAGATGGATAATGACCCAACTAATGTGTAACACCAAAATATTTTAAAAGTATTTCCTTTTAATCTAACATGAAGTATATGTTAATGTGATTTACCTACAACCTTAAGTCTAAATGAACCCATAACATAGTATAAATTTATATCCTAGTTATTGGATTAATAACTATGAATAAGATTAAAAACATTATGAAACATATATGTAATTTTTTTCTAAAATAAAATGTATTGATTAATTCCTATGAAATAATCATTAACTTTTTTATAATTTTATTTAATGATTAAAAGACAAATTTTTTCTAAATAATTTATTTTTATATATGTATTTTATTAATGAATGAAGAACGAATATAGTTCACTATAGAAAATTAATTTAATTGAATGTATTTTTAGTGTTTGAATAAAAATCCACACATTAGTTATATGATGATTAGGAATGAAGAAAAATTCATTTAATGGTAAAAGTGTTATTTTTCAAAAATCATTTTCTATGTGTGCAATTTGTTTTTATCATATTAAAATAAAGAGATAATTTTTTAAAAATAGTATTAATGAAATGTATACATTACATATTTAATAATATATTTTAACATTTATTTGATAATTTTTTCTTAGTATGTAATGAAGATAAATTATGTTTCATGCTTAAAAATGCATTTTTATAAAAATGAGTTTTCATTGAATTTTGAGATCCTATTTATAAATTAAATTATGCAACTTTTAGGTCATGAATTGGATAAAATATATTCCATATTTAGAACCATAATTTCCAAATTGTTTAATTAGTCTATTTTCATTTTTAGTCTAAATTAATATTAAAAACTATATATATTTATTACTATGGTTAATACATGTTTATCAAGGGGTTAATCAAATATATATGGGTAATATTTTGACATAAAAATTTCCAATTATTATTGGTTTGAGGGATTTTGATACTATTTTATCCTAACATTGAATCCATTTCAGTTTAGAATAAATACACATGACAAAGACATCAATTATATTTAAATATTTTATGTAATTCCGAGTGTTTCCTCTGCATAATTCATAAAAGGGGACCACATCTTAACCATTATTCATGAAATTTGAGACTTATAACTTGGACAATACATACCCTAATACCTTCCTATTTTCATTCCCTTCATCATAGAGACACTGGTCTTATCCTATAACCAGTTTTTCAAGGCTTAAGTTGTAAGACAAAGGGCATCTCTCAAAGAAAAGTTATAAATAATAACTAATAAATTTCATTTTTATTTCTTCATACCCCTTATTTGGACATTTTTTATCCATAATAACACAATTAATCATGTATCATCATTATAATGAGTTTTTATTACGATTATTTCACAAGCATTTACGACCTCCTTTCCATCAGTTTTGAAATAAAAGTATCGCTAGTGTGCATGTGTAGACTATTGAAGTATTGGAATGGAATTTAATTAAATAATGGTTGAAACTACATTTGGATTTTTTTTAGGAATAAATGGAGGTATTTAGATAATTTTAGTTGGATTTCATATAAGAGATGGTGTATCTGGGAATAGTGGCATGAGTTTCTCTATGGAAGTGAATTGGGTGCTAGGGGATGGAACACAATAAGTTTGTGGGGAATTTATTACTAGAGTGTGTCATAGGTTATAGATAGAGGAGTAGTGGATGATTCTTAAGGATAAAAATAATTATAATGGGGATTTTGTGATGATCTATGTTGTTAAAGGTTAATGAATGTTATAATTTTTTATCAAAATAAGGTGTATTTATATGAATGAGTACTAGGATTAGAATTATGAGTATTTTGATACCCTTAAGAGAGGTTTTTTGTCATGTAATAGATCTTGGGAGGTGTTTTTTGTTATTAGGTTGATGTAAGAGAAGGTTCATGTGACCCTTAGATAAAAATTTGTTGTTGGAAAAAAATTATCACAATGTAGCCCTAGGAGTTGGAGTGTGGAATGGGTTGGTAGAATTTGTGTAATTTACATGAGGAAGGAGGCCATGTCACTGGTTGAAGGATTGGTTCTTGGAGTTCTCTCCGGTGGATGTGGAGTCTTTCTACCACTAGAGGTCAACTACAACATAGCCTATGAGCCACACTGTTGCATGGCCCTGGTAAAAGGAAACTACGGTGTCTCCCTAAAGGGCCACACCATTGTGGTGGCATATAAGGTTGACCAACTTCTTTTTAGGGTATGTAAATACCATATCCATAAAGTACTTCCAATAATCTAGCATGTCGATGGAGCACTACAGTATGGTCTTTATGGAAATCCTATGGCCATGATCCTTGGTGGGTTTTAGAGGTCCTTTTATTAATTCTGGTGGGGAACTATTTAGAACCCCATACAATTCCACATAATTATGGTTGACTAATAGTGGGTTAATTAACCGCTTTGGTTATCCTACTCCATCATTTACCCCTTTTATCCATTTTCTTTATGAGTGATTTATGTCCCCAATTATTGGTAATACCTCTCCCTTTATCTCTATTGTTCCAATTAATTATTATTTGTTGGTCTTGGATTGTACAACTTGGTTTTTGGGGAGATTATTTCAATGGATTTTGATGAAATCATCTAACATTAATGGGTTATATTGTATATAATGTATAAAAAGTCACTTGTGGATGTATTCAATATGTCATTATTCATTTTTCATGGGTTATGTTGACTTGTGGAATTGATTAGGTTTTTTGAGAGATTTGGGTGAAATTTAATAATGATTTGAGTGAGTATTTTAGGGATTCAATGTATCTTAGGTCTTGATGTATTTCATGTGTTTATAGATACCCTTTTCTCATGGTTTCAACATAGTTGCATCACCTAGTGAGTTTGATGTCAGTTTTTATATTTTTTCATTCTGTTTTAAATTATTTAATAATTTATTTAGTGATTCAATTTAATGATATAGGTTCTCATAGAATTGAAGGAGGATTATATGAGAATTATAATAAATTTTTGATAATAAATTGAAGTAGGTGGCCTTTATTATATTGGTTACCTTGGTTATTTGGAAATTTTATGTTATTATTTGAGAACTATATTCATTTCATGTGTATTTCATGACTTTTTTGTATAGATTCTCCCTAGTTATTTAGATGTGTTTAAATCATCCTAAAAGTAAATAAAGACCACACATCATGATAAATGGTTTAGTATAGGTTCCTTGGTCAAATGAATGTCATAATACCTCTATATATATTTTTTTGGAGGTGTATATTGAATTTTTAATATAAAATGGATTTCCATTATAGAAGAGAATTTAAAAGTGGGATTTGGTTCCATGTTGTATTTCAATGATAAATTTTTACTTGAGAAGTTGGTTTTGAAATTGTATTTCAAACCAAACACATACTTTTCTAAATATATTTTTTATTAGTTTTATAATAATTATTAAAGGGTTGGATTTATTGGTTTTACTTCATTTGACCACATGGAAGGTGATGCCTTGGCTTTATAAAGATTCAATTTTTGATTGTGCCTCTTGTTGATGATTTCCCAATGTGCTTTGTTATATGTTTATATATAATTTCTTAAAATAATTGATAATGGATAATTTTTATAGATGTACTGGGTTGGTCCAAGGTGGTTGTAGTTAAATATTAATTGGTATATATGGGTGGAATATTGTGGACTCTTCATGGTGAAGATGTGGGTAACCATGAGTGATATGGTCTTACCCTAGGATGTCATTGGGATACCAAGAGTCATATGGTTGGACCTAATGACCCTTTTATCCATTTCTGATATGGTTCATGTTGATGTAATGTTGGAGACCATGAGTTATATGGATGGCCATAAGACATTAGACATCCATGATTGATATGATTTTTCCCTGAGAAATTGGTTAGCCATGAGTGATATTGTTAGACCGTAAGATAGTGTTCCAGGGAAACCAAGAGTGATATGGTTGAGGTTTATGGGGATCCCTCGTTTAGGGATTAGGATTTAGTAAATAAGTGATGTGTCCTACCTTGAGTGATAATGGTTTTTCATGTTTCTAGAGTTAGATTGGGACTTAGACTGACACCCTACTTTGAATAATTAGGCATGGGTTGGGATTATGGTACATGATGATTTCCATCCTTCAAATATCGATTTAAAGTAGGTATGATTATGTCCATGGTCACTTGGTTAGGAAATAATAACCCAAAATATATTGTTGTATGTGCATTATTTTTTTATATCTAGGGGTGTATGTTTAAAGGGTCTGAAAACACCTATTTATATATATATCATGTATATATACAAGATCATAGATGCACTTAGTTTATCAAGGAATTTGGGATTCTTACAAGGTAATTGGACTCACCCCTTAACAGATATATGACATGGATTTCAATTTAAAATCAAATAACATCATGTTACCCCTTATGGATTGGTATCTATTTGAGTTAGACATGTGTTTCTTGTCTAGTAGGTTGTGGAATATGCGGATTTGGAAATATGACTATCTGATTCTAGCTATAGATAATAAGCTATATTTTATATGATTATTTTAATATAAAATACATTTTTTACAAATCAATTGATCATGATCTCTTATATTTTACTGTATTTATTTTTTATGGTAAGATATAGTGATTTTTTGATAATGATATTAAGACTATTTAATTCATGATGGCCAAGATATCCCATAAAATATGGTAGGTTAAGGATTGAGAATAAAGATCAAAACTTAAGAATCAAGATGAAACTGGGAGAAAATTTCATGAAATGGATTATTTTCCTCAAAATTAGTCATTTATGAAATAAAAATGTTCAGGAATCTGTGTCAGAAGAAATATGGGATGAAATAGAGGATTCTAGAAAAAAGACCATATGGGTCTGGTGTGACACATATGCATCATGCTGTGATGAAACATAGAATGTTTCATGTAATAGAATCAAGCAATAAAAATTTCTCATGGTTACTCAATAATTTTATGTTGTAAAACCAAAATTTATGACATATAATGTTTTCCCAAGACAAAAAATGGTCACCTTTGATGCATTTATTTTTTAGATGAACCATTGAAGACCCAATTAGGAACTAAATGACCTTTTACATTAATGATCCCCAGAGGTAATATTAATCCCTATAAACAGATGGATAAGGGTATTGAAATAGAAATTAATCCGATTCCAAGGATTATTCATTGAACTATAGAAAAGGGATGCTACAATTTAGGTTTTTTTCTTTTTATTTTAATTTTATTTTCAATGTAATTGATCAATAATTTTTTTTAAAGTGTTAAACTATTAGCTTACACTATTAATCTATCTCTCTTCCCTCTCTCCATCCTGATATATTACACTTGGAAATGGAATGTAACTGACCTATGGTATGTCCTTGGGGAGTATTTCATCATGTTCCCAAGTTATTTCAGTTTTATATATTTAATGTTTTAATTTTATTTGTGGTGAGAGAGAGGGATGTGTATGGATGTGGTAGTCAACCATCACAACATGAATTTTGAACTCTTCACTTTATTTAATTGAAAATAGTACAATCCCTTCACTTAGGTAAACTCTTCATACAGTTTATTTGAGGAAAAAAGAATTGACAAAATGACATATGGTGGGGGTGAGTCTATTATGATCTCACTCTTCGTTGAGGTGTTTATCTAATATACCTATTAGAGGACATGGGATTTGGTGTGAAAAATAGATTAATTAGGCATGATAAAATCTCACAAAAAATAAATCAAATAAAATTACTATATTTATGTGGTTTTGCAAAATGAATTATCCAATTGAATTGAAACAAAAACTGAATAATGAAATAACCCACACAATGAAACCCTTGGACCATGAATTTTCTTACCTAAAATCAATCTGTATAGAATATGTATTTTAGTTTAAGATTTTAATTCCATATTTTATAAAAAACTAAAATCCATAGTTTTCATAAAATAATAAAAACAAAAATTAACTAGAATATGTGCATTAGTAATCGTGATTTATTGAGTGTGAATCTCCTAAATTGAGATAAATATTGTCAACCACAATGCTACACTAGAAAAATAAATTTCCTTTTATAACACTCTACATTATGCGTGTCACAACTAGTACCATTTTTAGGGAGTTTGACATATTTTTTCATTATCTATATTTTCATAGTTTTTTAAATAATTTTAATTGATTTATATAAAAATAACGTAAAAAATTATTTTACCTGTATATTTCCAAACTTATATTATTCTTCATGGAATAATTACCCACATGTTCTAAAACATGAAAGTTCATATACAATGGAGGCCATCTTGTAGAGTGCCGATGGACAACTGATTTTGGCTAGGAAGATGGAGAATGGACAAGAGATGGTTCTCTTATTTCAAGAACTATTGGAAATGGTTAATCAACAACAAACAAACATTAAAAAACCAAATTAAAAAGAGGAAGTATCATTTAATCAGGATAATGTTTTTGAACACATCTAAGAGGTTGAAGCCATATTTTACGACGATCTATAGCCCAATCATCTAGAAATCCAAATTGAAAAATACCATGAATAGATTGAGAGTAAAGATAAAGACTCAAGTGTTGATGTAAATCTATATGATCAACAAGGCATAGATCAATATTATAGTTATTTAGAATATGATGAAATGCAATGAGATATCCTTGTCAACATGGTAGAGGAGTTAGCACCATAGTATATATCTTTGGACAGTGAAGATGAAGACACTACCCAAGTGGTATAATTTTATGAAATAATGGAGGATAATTAATACCTACCCATACCAATTATAAATCAAATCTAAGGGGAAAAATACACTAAAGAAAAAATTAATATAAAACAACCTCAGGATATTGACCCTTCCTTGAACTCTTTCTAATCTAGTATTATTGAAATTGAATTGGCTATAACCCCACTACTATTTTGAATTTTCATATTAAGATGAATATTATTTTTCCCTAGAGGAAGATAAATAAAAAAAATTAACTTGTGGAGGAACACAAGGAGCTCCCTGAAGATATCAAGCATTTATTAGAGGAATCCCATGAAGAGATAGAAGTGTAACTGTCTGATGCAGCAGAGGAACAAGATTCTTATATAAAAAGGGAATAATTTAATATTGAAATTTCAATTTTAAGTATTTTCCAAATAAAAAATAATTTAAACATTAAATTTTATTACTCAATTGATGCAGTATAACTATAGAATACATTGGTTAAAGAAGATGTCACACAATTAGAAATAAATAAGGAAGAGGAACCATACTTCATCCTATCTTCTCCAAGAAAGTTTTTCTTTATTGTGAAGGGGACAAATATAATGTACTCTATCTATGGAGTCCTACGAAACAAAGAAGAAAAAGTGAATGATAGGAAAAGAAACATGTGGTGGCTGAAGTCCATGAAACTCCACCCACTAACAGACTATGAATAAGAGTTTGGTTCATCCCATATAGATACATTAAAAACCTATGACCCACATGGGGGATTAAACCATGACTTATCGTTTCTTTATTTTACTTTAAATCTAGTAATTTATATTTCAATTTATTTTTGGAATATATTAGAAAGCATCCCCATTTCCCTCATTCTTTTTTTTCTTACATTAGCATGGCCCTAAAACATTAATGCATGACTTTATTAAGTAGGTCCTTGATGATGATATCATAATCTATCCCCCAAATAATAAAAAAAGGGAGTAATAGAGATTCAATTCAAGGGGAGTAAGAGTATTTATTCTTCAATTTTCCAACTCCCAAAATATTAATACAAATATATGAGATTTATAACAAAATTAAATTCCCCACATTGAACTATTGAACTCTACTTTTGATCTAGAATAAATAATTTTCACAGTAAAATAATTATTCTATGTTTTAATTTTTTATAGTTAGTATGATTAAATGAGTGAAATGGTAAAATGAATGAATATGGTTAAGAATGAGGGGTTGAATTTAAAAAATAATGATTTTAGAGATGTGTTAATTTTTGTAAAATAAATAATTGTTATATATGTAATGTTTTGAATTTATAAAATTGATATTGATTGTATTATTTTTTTTTCATGCCATATTTAATTGTCCCAAACAATAAATTATCATTCTTGAGAAAACTTCTGAACAAATTTCTCCCATTATTTTAATATAATATCTCTTAATACTCAATCATGTTTTATTCTAGAAATTTATTAGCATATTATAAAACATCTTACTGAAAAAAATGATTTTTAAAATGATTAATTATTATTTTTAAATTTATTAAACCCTTTATCATTGGACCCACTATGAAATTAATCCTTATTTTGGGAATAAAATCACTAAATTACTTTGTTAGGAAATTATATATTTTTTAATCCTATTATATCCATTACTACCTTACTCATAGTATGTTATGTAATATTTAAATGATTATTTGTGGGTAAATTTTTTTCATGGTGGATGGGGACATACTATGTTGAGGAGATTCTTCTTGGGGATTTCATGAGATTTTGGGAGAGTCTATATTTTCTTTTTTACTCCATTATTCACCTCTATTTATAAAATAATAAATAAATAAATAAATAATTGAAAAAAATAATTTTTTTGAGGATACGAAATCACCATTCCCAGACATATGATCATTTAATTATATAAGATTATGTAGTGGATGTCATTTTTTTCATGAGAATTTTTTATAGAAAATAGAAAAATTTGAAAAAATAAATTGTGGGTGATTAAATTATTATACTTATTTTTATCATGCGCCTACATTGAGCTTTGGGTTTTGGGGAGTGACATCATTTTAGGAGTGTTTCACTGAGATTAGAATTTGATATCATAAAGTATTCTAAAGTTTCAAACCACATTTTTTATCATTATTTTACTCATTACCTACATACAATAAGACTTAGATACATTTGAACCAAAGTAAAAAGCCCTCATGATTAATTTTTTATATCTATATTTATATAGAGGATATGTTAGATTCCTAAAATTCTATAAAAATTAAAATGTGCATGAGGTAAGAGAAAAACATCCTTACATTTATTAACTTGAGTGATGATTAAAAATAATTAAATGTGAGGTAAATTGCATATAGAATGAACATTAATGATTAATTTTAAAATTAAAATTTATGGAAGAATGAAAAATATTATTTCAAAAGAACAAATTTAAAATTCATGATCATATTTGTTTCTTTAACGAGTGAAAAGATGCATATATTCCTTTTCCTGAAATTTAAAAGTTTATTTTCCATTTCCAAAAAATTGGTGCTATTTTTTTTAATTTTAATATCAGTGGAATGAAAATAATTTGTAATGTTTTTTAGGATACATGCCTAAGTTTAAGAAAGATCTGAGTGGGGGGGAATTGATAGAGCCATATTTTACATGTTTATTTTAATACAAAATATTTTTTTAAACTTATTTATTAAACATTCGAATTTTTTTTCTTCTATGTTTAATGGAATGATACAATGATATTTTAAAAACAATATTAAATTTGTTTAATTAATGATTAATAAGATGTATCACAACATATGAAAAGACAAGGACTAAGAACGGAGCTGAAAACTGAAGAATCAAGCTAAAAATGGGAATCAGTTTCTGGAAATGGATTATTAAAATTTTAAATTAGTCATTTATGATGTAAAATCACTAGGAAAACTGTAGTGGAAGAAAGATAGAATGAATATAGAGGATTTTGGAACAAGACTACATGTGTCACATCGTGACACATATGCATGCCATCGTAGTTAACCTTTGAATGTTTCAGGTAGTAAAATTTCCTCATTAGTGATGCCACAACAATTTTAAATCATAAAAATATAATTTTAGAGGTAAAAAGGTTTCCTGGGACCATAAATGGTCTCTATTGATGTATTTATTGTCACCATGAAACTTTGAAGACCCCATTATGACCTAGAAGACCTTTTACAAATTTATTGTCTATTAATCACAGTCAGGGGTATTATTGAGACCTATAAAAAGGAGGCCACAACTATTGGATGGGACATAAATCAAATCTCATGGATTTTTTATCGGGCTGGAGAATAGTGATACTGATGTTTAGGTTTTTGTTTTATTTTTTTTTTAATTTTCTTTTCAATGTAATCTCACATTCATTTTTTGTTATTAAATTTTTCAACTCTTCTCTTCCAATTTACATCTCTCTCTCTCTCTCTTACATATTTACACTATAATTTCTTACACATTACAATGGAATGTGACTAACCTCAGGTTTTCCTTCATGGAGGTTTTTTGGTGTTCCAAAATTTTTACACTTTAATTTGACTAATTTTTTAATTTTATTTTTAGTGATTGAATGGGATGTGTATTGGTGTGGAATTCTTACTCCATAACATGAATTTAAAGCTTATATTTTTTCTTTAATTCACAATATTTCCCTCTTTTCTATTTTTTAAACTCTTTATATAGTGGATTAGAGGTTACTCAACGGGATGAAATAAAAAATGGCTGAACCATGTATTTATGGAATTACACTCTCAATTGATGTTTTTATTCTATTTTTTTTATTAAAGGTAGTGGTGTTTTTTATGCCAAAGACATTGGATAGTCATGTTAAAATCCCAGAAAATAAATTAATGAAAATTAATTTAATTATGATATTTATTAAAATGAATTATCATATTAAATCAAAACAATAATCGAAAAATAAAATAACACACATAACAAAACCATATGACCAAGATCATTATTCCCTAACATCATTTTTTATTACATCTTCATTTTAGTGTAATATTTTGATTCCATATTTTTTAGAAAAAAACCCATAGATTTTAAAAAATTATATAAAAACAAAAATAAGTAGAATATGTGAATTGAGAATAATTATTTATTCACTATAAATATCCTTGAGTGGGATGACCCTGGTATTCCATTATGCTGCATTAGGAAAATAATTTTTCTTTTGTACAGCCCTTTGATAAGCTCATCACAAAGTCTGGTGTATTTATGTTTAGTTTTTTTTTCATCATGTACTAACCATTGTACCTTGTTATATTTATTATATTCCTTTTATATTCATACACTTAGTTTTTTATTGTTTCATCATATTAATAGGGTTTTTATTTCTATTTTAGAATATGGGGCCCCTCTTAAATCCCTTTTATGGATAAATGTGTTTATGATTTCAATCATATAAATTGGTCAATCTATTTTTTTATATATTTGGGATTTAACCATGGATGTTGTTTTGAGGGAATAGTCCCCCTCATGATTATATTACGCCCTTCCTTCTAGTTATATGTGTCTATATGATTAGGAGTTACACTTGAGATCATGTATTTCTTTCTATTTGGAACCATTTAGGTTATTTGGCTTGAGTTATTAGATGCACTAACCTTGGTGCAACATCATGTTGCATGAAACACTAAATCATTCCAATTATTTTTCACTAAAATATTACATATGGAAGTTCATGTGGACATGGGATCTCGATCTAGGTATCTTGGTGATCTAGGGGTATATACCCTCAAGGATATAATACCTGGGTATGAAAATGGATGGGATGAGTTAATTTTATAGAAAATACCCCAACTGTTCACTCATTGATGGGTGGAAACAACTAATAAGTATCTCAAGATTCTAGAAATTATTTTGGGAAACAATTTAATGGTGAGAAGGGGAGAGTGTTCTTGGTAGGGAATATAAATAATGAAGAAAATGATTAGGAGTTCGAAGAAGTATACAATATCTTAGAACATATAGAAGCTTGGCACAAGTCTGGGTGAAGGGTATCTAGTTTTGTGTAGAATTATGCAAAAAAATAGATTAACTAAACTCCACTATAGATGTAATAATTAAAATTATATTACATTTTTTTGTAAATATGTTTCAATACATCATCAATCAAATAAATTCATATGTAATGATTCATTCCACCAGATTCAGTTCCAATACATAGTATATTTTTTACATGAAAAAATAATTTTAAAAATCCTATAATTAATAAACCATCATTTTACCTAATAATGGAAGAATATCATTACATAATCCAGTAGGGGGTTCTCAAAGCTATGTCACCGGATTGGGTAATGTTTTTTTGAAGAAAATATCTCTCTCTATCTCTCAATATGTGAGAAATCATTTACCACATGGACATCATGTTTGTGTATTATTCAATATGTGTGAAACTAATTTATCATAAACTCAACTCATGATATCCAATGAGACTTGTATTTTTCATCATTTAAATGTGAATGATACGAATTTTAGTGCCAGTAAAATAGCTCCCTTGAAATTAGATCCATTGAAAAACATATATTTTAGTTATGAGGAATTATAGGATGGATTACTTCAATACATGAAAATTAGGAAGGTTCTTCATATTGATTCATTCTAAAGAGTTAACCAAGAGGAGAATCCAGACACAAGGAATTTTATTTTCCATGGGGAATACTCGACTTGAGGGATATATTATCTCTATGAAGAATAATTGACTCATGGGTTTAGACTTTATAATAAAAATAATTAACTCAATCCATTTAATTTCATCAAGAGTATTAAATAAATAAAGGGTTTTTATAACATGAAAATGAATTATAACTTCATGGTTATTAGTGTAATCAATTGAAATACAAGATTCCTGTATTTTGATATATCCCCGAGGAATACTTGAATTATGGATTTTTATATTTCCATATTGAATAATCAACTTATTGCTTTTGATTAAGCCTACCGCAATACATGAATAATGGTTATTAGTGTTACCAAGAGGAATATTTGATTCCTGATTTTTTTTCCAAGAGGAATAGTTGACTCTAGGAATTTTGGATCCCCCAAATGGAATAATCATCTAAATGATTGTGATATAATAAAAATGATTAATTAAATAAATCCTTATATAAATCGGTGGAAAAAAATTCTAGGATACTCAAGTGAATATAATGAATGATTGGTTTAGATTTGAATCAAATTTAGTAGATTGGGATGTCATTCTATATGATTTAATCATGAAAATGATAGTTATGGAAAGGGTATTGTTTATTCTTATATAATATTAATATAAGAATAATCCACATGGATATACCCAAGAAATGATATATTATATTTATATTATTGTTTCCTTGTGTATTAGTTATGTAGAAAATCCAACTTAAATGTAGAGACCATATAATTGGATCATTTGGATGAATGTAAAATTTATGGTGGGTTTGATATAGGAAATGTTTATTTTTCTAGGTACCTAAAGGGAACATGAATGATTTTACATGTATAATACTAAAGAAATTTATATAAAAATTTTACTCATACAATATAGAAAATGAAATGGGAATGAATTCAATAGTGAGTTTCAAAAGAGTGAAATAATGTTTGAATTTGTTATAGTCTCAACTCCAGGAATAATGTATATATGAAGAATTATAAATGGGAATAAGAAAGGAGGTACAAATGTCAATATGTATCCTATATGAATACGAATCTAGGTAAGTTTAGTACATGGAAAAGTGTCTATGTGTATATTAAGATGACACATATGTGATAATATAGTGATTTTATCCTATTGGGAGTCCATTTGAGGACAATTGGGAGACCCATAATGAATTATAAAAACATTACACTAGGAACTCATAAAGTGATTTTATTTTATGTGTGAACATTATATCACTTAGAATATATCTCTCCATAAATTTTAATGTCTTATTGTACTGACCATAAGTTTTTATGGTTTTGGGTCATCTAATGATGACAATGTACCTAATGAATGTTTTATAAGAAAATAATTTCATCTATAGACTCTAGGGTATGAAATTTAAGTATCTTGAGTCAAAACATTTAGGATACCATAAGGAGTATCTATACTCTAGAAATATTCTTCTAAAAAAACAATATATACCTAGATTTATTCTGGTATGGATATAGGATGTTATTATTTTTCATTGAAAATGGTTAAAATGTATGAATTTTTTTATCATTGGGGATGTTTGGACCAACATGAATAATTGAGTTTTGGAATATGAAAATCATAATATAAGAATTAATTAGTCAATATGAATGGTAGATAGTTGGTAATATGTTATGAATTAGTAATAGAGAAAATAACACTACACTATTAGGAAAACAATTCATGGTGTTAATGGGGGACCATCATCCATTAATAATAGACAAGACCTAGAGGTAATTTTTTGGATAAAAAGTTGGTATTATATTTACGAAATATTCATGGTTGGTATATTTATATTATTCAATATCCATTTTACAAAATTCAATAAATGGGGTATCTAAGTGGACATGGTTAAGTTTTTTTTGTAATTTAAATAGGTGTACATTGACATAATTTTATCAGTTTCCAATAAATGAATATTGACTTGGGAAATTTTCATTTTCTGTCATTTGAATAATGACCCATGGGACTGTGTTTTGGGTGATTCATACATAAAATGTATAAAATATCATTTATAGATAAAATAATGTTCACAAATGGTAATATTAACCTAATGGTGATGACTCTACGTATCAAACACATTCTCAAGGTCAAGGGATATAATGGGAAATTATGTTTGAACATGGTAATCTGAAATAGTGGGCCTTCTTGGTGTGAATAATATTATTTATACATAAAAAATATACACAAGGAAGAATTTATATTCAGTTGTATCATGAAAAGAAGTCATGAACATCCTTTTTCTTGTAGTAGTGTGTCCAACAAGTAAATACATTACTTTTATCAACATATTCTTCACAATTTTTAACCTAATAAGTATTTATTCACTTTATTATGTTTCTTATTCTCTATTTTTTCTAACTTTTTATTATTTTTTGAAAATGGAAGGATTAAAATGTAGAAACGTAACTTTTTCTTAGACTAAACTTTATGATTTTTAAAACTAATAATATATTGTATCTGTTTTATTTTGAGACTATATCCCAAAAAATTATATAATGAATGAGGTGACTCAAAGTTTACATACATAAGTATTAAATATTATTGACGTAATATTAATTACATATCATTATAATACATATAAGAACTTTGAGTGTTTAGTGCCTTCGGAATATTGGATAAAAAACTTTCACAAAAAATATTCACATCATCACCCTCTGATTTCTTTTCATCTAACACCATTCTGACAAACATCATAATTAAAAACATTCTTCATTCCTGGGGAAAAGTAAACATAGAAAAGGTCAATCTCAAATGCTCGACAAGGGTAAGAAAAGGGATATATCAATGATAATTTAAGTATGAAATTATATTAAGGGTATGATATCATGATATTTACATTTGAAAATCATACCCATCCATTCATATATCATATACATGAGTCTTGAAGGATACCATGGCAGTTTATAATACATGAATCATTATGAACTCAAAGAACATGATCCATTGTGCTTAAAATAGGCTAAATATCATGGAATAAAAGCGTGGAATAATATTTTTCATATTCATAATTCTAAAAATCATATGTCAAAGCTATCCAAAAAGTCATTATTCAAATGTTAGTATTGGGATAACCACCTATGTACTTACTTTGAGCTTGAGATAACCTCACATGTAACCTCTTTTTTGGTAGAGGATAACCTCATGTATACCCAGTTTTTTTGTTTGGGATAACATATTGTATACCCTTTGATCTCATAAAACTTAAATATTTACCAAATGCATTGGATGACTATAATAGAATCACTATTCAAATAATCATAAACCATCTATATGTATGCCATATGATCATAAAAACATTTATCATTCCATCATAACTTAACCCACAGAAAAGAAATTAGGATTAATCAACATTTCACCATCATAAAAATAATCTATATAGATAAATAATAATGATGGTATAATTTAATCATATAGCCAATGAGGCATAAATAATATCAAATATGTTATCGTAGTTGAAAAATACCTTTTAAAGATCACCAGAACATTTCATTAGGAAAATAATTTTTCATTTTGAAACAACTTATTTAAAAAATAAAAATTTCTAGAATATTGAATCATTGAGAAGCCTTGATGGTTGGAAATTTTGTTCATGTCATCCCAGTGAAATCAATGATTCCATTAAATATTATATAAAAATCCAAAAGAGACTCTTTTAAAAAATTACAAGGAAATGACTTTAAAAAGTTTCCATAAAAATTAGGACTTGGGTAAATATGAATTTAAACAATCATAGGGTAATATTAAAATATTTTTGAGAAAAACTTAAATATAATATTTCAAGGAAGAAAATGATTCCCAACTAAATTGTAAAATAATGTTGGCTTTCCATAAAAAACATTATTTGGAAACATGCATACATACAAGGATGAAAATTAATGGAAAAAATGTAATATAAATAAATAACCATATTATAATACTATAAAGATTATTTTGGTGAAAAATAATATATAATTTCATCATAAAAAATTTAAACATAATCAATCCCTATAAAAATGAGATTGTAACCTAAAACCCTTACCTAAAGTTCAAATTTGGTCGTAAGCACTCCGACCTCTTGTATAATTAATTTAAATATATTATAATTATATACTATAAAAATATACTAACTTATAATATCATATATTATCCAGTTATACACTTTCAAAACTAATTTACAAATAATTATTTATTAAAATTGTTGTTACTTTGTCTTAACTATTTTATTTTTAATTATAGTTTTAGTTCAGAATTTCTACTCCATTTACATTGATAATGTTTCCATCATAAAAAATCCCAATAATGATATATATCTTATATTCAATATATTCATATTTATAATAATATATAAAAGGTAGATATAAAAAATTAATTACACCATTCATACAGAGGGTATTTTGTATGTAGACATGAACGCTGCTTATATTTTCTAACGAAAATATAGAAGGAAAGAAAAATATTATTTATTTATTAAATAATAATAATTATTTATGAAATATTATATGTATTTATTAAATCCATCATTATAAACATCCATGTGAGGTGGTGGTCAAAAATGACCTGTATCACTGTGTGGAGGCATTAGTCAACATGTGCAGATGAGTGATACATTCATTTCCAATTTAATGGCAAAGTAGTGGAAAACGAATTCTACATCTTCGTAATAATATATCAATAAATTTATGATACTAAATTTAAAATATTTTTATTAATATAATGGGATTACATAATGTGGAAGAAGAAATATAATTGATATAAATCAGTTTAGAGTTATAGAAATTTAAAACTCTTTTGTCTTACACTATAATTTCTGACATGATGGTATTTTAATCTATCTAGAGACTTTAATACATTGGGATGGATGTTAGGAAATGATTTTGATAGGTATTTCCCATAACATCTATGTTTTTAAACCAGTTAAATATTCCGATATAATTTACAATTTTCATTTTCTTTATTTTCCAATTCTTAAATTGATCTTTAAAATGTAAATCTAATCCTTTGAACACTTAAATTTTATGTTTTTAAATTGTGTTTATGGCCTAATTTTTGACTCAAGTGTTTCTTTTGAGTTTCCAATGCATTGTTATTTGAAAAATATTTTTAAGAGAGGATTATTATGAGGCACATGGTTGGCGCTAGGTCAATTGTAATGGTGTGGCTCAATAGTGAGATCCAAAAATAAAGGGGCATGTATTGATTAAATATGAAAGGTGGGGTTAACTACTGTGTGAAGATTCTATAGGAAATTGTTGATGTGGACCACCTGGGAATCACACTGTTTTTATAACCATGCGCTAGCCATGCGAGGTGGGTGCCACAAAGGATAATATAACTACATTGTTGGTTCATGATTATTCAAACCATGTGGCCAAACCATGTGTCTCCCTAAAAGTAATGAATAAGAATTTTACCCCCCTAGTACTTAATGTATCTCTACCCCATTTTCACCCTAATTTCACCTAGAGGCCCTCCATGCATGCTATCCTCTTCCCCCATCCATGGTGGGTTCTTCACAACTATTTTTATGATTTAGTCACCATAAAATTCATTGGACGCCTCTTGGTATGTATAAGACTCCTCTTTCCTCCTTTATCAATTTATCATTCCAACATAAATGCAATTGTTGTGTGATCAAATTTCCTCTATTTTAATGGTGTTTATTTATTCTTCTAACTGTTGTCATTTCTTCTTAAATCAATGATCAATAATGGACAATTGAAGAATCCTAAGCATGATGTTGGTGGTTTATATGCCTTTCCCATATGGTTTCTCCATTTATAAAATGATTTTATTGTGACAAACATCAAACATTTCATGTGTTACTCCATAAGTATTAAGTGTATTTAATTGAATTCCTAGACCATACTCTTGATGTTCTCTATAACTTCCTTACCTTGGTTTGAGGGTTGTGAAAATAATTTGGGCCACCCCTTTTGGTGTCCCATTTAATTTCCCACATTTTTCATTGGTTGAATATTTATAATAAATGTATTTAATTGTACAGGGTTATGAATACTTGATCCTTATTGAGTAACAAATTATTCCTTGGTTGGAAAGTGGTTTGAATTAAATGTGAGATTCATATGATATATTTTATTTGATAAAAATCTACCTATATGACCAAAAACCCTCCTAAGGTGTTTCAGATTAACATTAATGAATAAACTCCATGATCACTTATAAGGTAATGATTCAATGTGTGTGTTAAATTGTATTATATAATAGGGGTTTCCCCTATCCTTATTATTTTTTATAAATGAAATGGTTTAATTTTACAGTTTTAATTGATAATAGATTGCTTTTACACCTTGTCCTTGATATATATTATGGCATGGACGGTCTCATGCTATTTTTAAAATATTAAATGAATTATGATAAGGAATGTGAACTATGCCTTGAGCGATGCCATGTTCCTCTTTATGGAACACCTTGTCTAAGGTCTCATATGGAAAGTGAGACTACCTTATACTAGATTATTATAGAGGGACCTTAGATAGGGTTGGTATACAAGAATCCTTACACCCCCTTGGTTGAAGATTTCAGACAAAGAAATTCACATCAATTGGGTTGTTGGACATGAAATTCCGCACCCCCTTAATTTACATTATGGGAAGGACACTTCACACCATTGATTCAGATATTGGACATTATTCCCTAAATCCTCTATTTAGATGCTTGTTCTTATTTACTTTTATTGAAATATATGCCCCTTTTATAATATTATTAATCTAATATCTATGGGAATGACATCCCTTATTATTCCATTTAGATCCTTGGTCATGAAATTCCTTATTGAGTATGATATCTTCTGTGATTACGCAGGGATGTTTGAATTATGCCTCAGGTTCTGGATAGTACTATATGTGTGTATATATATATATATATTATTACATATATTCTATATTTATATAAATGGTAAATTTTATTTAGAGACATCTTGACTTAGGTTGAAGTAGGTATTGTCATCAAGGTGTCTTTAAGGAACCTAAGTCCAATTTTATCACATTAATTATTTTTATTGCAATATCATATCAGTGATATACCTACACACATAATTATTTTACCCTCAATGACTATATTGGATTATATTCAATTTAGTGATGGCCTACTAATTATATCTCATGCCCTGTTTGGTCTATGGATTAGTTCTTAAACTGATCTCTTGGATATATATTAGGAAATGGATTGTGCTCCCTGATGTTTTAAAATTATAGCTTGGACTGGATATGGGAGTTTGGGTGTAGTTGTTGAGAATGTACTCAGGTTTCCTATGGTCATTAGGGTCTTTTGTATATTTATTCCTTTTTTTAGTTTATAACTATTTATTTTATCTCCTTCTAAATGAGTACTTCACAAACATAGAATCATGTTCATGAATAGAAATTAATTCATAATTTATTTATTTTCAGATTTTATTTTATTCCTCTTCATTTTGTTATTTAAGATTATGTTATATTTATTACTCTCTAGAGATTATAGTCTCCCCATTATACCTCTTTGAGACCCTCACTTCTAGTTGGCCGCCTCTAGCATATGGGGAGCATGACACGAGGCCATGTCACCAATAAGCTCAGGGCACCATTTCAATGGCTCTTGGGTCGGTACATCACAAAGTTGTATCATAGGCAAATTTAAATTTTCTTACTATTTTTTGGATGGTAGATAGGAGATAATGAACATGTCAGAATATGGTATATAACTCATGTATGAGTTCATCTAACCCTTGTATGAAAGAAATATTAGGTTTACAGGGATGGTATTATTTATACATTTGATATTACAGTTGATTAATATTTCACCATGAGTAATTAGTGTTTTCCACTAATTTTTGTTTTTTAGTTTTTTCCCTTAGATTGGAATGTCAAGGAAGTATTATTACATTCATCATCATTGTCACAAGGAGTCTCTTATGTCGTTCCATGTAGTTTTCATTTCTTTACTACCAATATACCATGTTTCTATGATTATATAGCATGCTTCATTGTATACCCTGATTTGGTGATTATTGAAATGTTTATTTTATTCTCTATTTATATAGTAGCTTGTCATGCGTACTCTGGTTCATTTATCTACCATAGCATGAATTGTTATAACTATGATATACGAGTGGATATTAAATGGTCTACATCAACCTAAATGATATTTTCTTATATAGCTTGATGGTGGAACCTTAACTAACTATTTATAACATGTTTCAACCATCAACCATTGGTTTCTTAAGATGAAAAATTTATGGTTTTGATTAAAAGTGTGCCAAATAAATTTATAAAGTATATGAGCCTTTATAAATTGAGAAACAAAGTCTATATAATCAAACAATTATTTATGAACTTGTTATATTCTCAGATCGAAGGTAAAACCCAAATTCTAATAACACGAATTCCAACTGTAATTTACAATGGTGTATACATTTATAACATGGGAATAATAATTCCTCTTACTGTACCATGATTTTTATTTATATATTTATATACTAAATTTAAATTCCTATAGAAAAAAATTATTTCTATAATAAAGAGTGTAATTCTTAATTATAGAGGTTTGTATCTCAATACTTTGGGCATGAAAACCTATATGACTAAATTCCTAAATTCACAATTGGGCCTAAGTACATCAATTGGGGAATTTTTATTATAAGGAAAACCCACTATGTATTTTTTTGAAAACATGAAAATTTAACTATGATGGATTTATCAGAAATGGATTCAGGTTGTAATAACAAGACCCTAGTTGTCAAGCACATGGAATAAATATAGCCCCATGGGGTCAAGCACTAATGAATAAATATATAGTTTCATCTTACTGAACTTTTCCATGTTAAATTATAATACCCCTTTTATCATCTTGTGGGATTTACTAATATGAGGCTTTTATTATTTACAATTTCAATTAAAAAATATATTGTGTTTTCCTCTATATCTTAAAATTAAAATTTTATTTGATCGATCATAGTTGGGATAACCTTATTGATTTATGAAATGGGTTAATATGGCATTATGTGACAATTTTTCCATTATTCATCATGTCATCAGTTAAATAAACTAATTATTATAGTTTTCTTTTACAATTAGTACATGATATCTTTTATACTTGAGATGATATAATTTTTTTTATAACTGAGCATCATCCAAATTACTTAAAATGAAATCATGTATAGGTGTTTGTATCATTAACAATTGTGTATGTGTTATAATTAGTTTCCCTTGTATGTTATCTTGAATGGGAATGCGTATGTTTCCCTAATCCTCAATTATCTTATTATTTTGTTGCTTGAATGTATACTTGAGGTTGTATTTCCTGGTGACTTATTATGCATGAATTTAGATTAATGGTTGATACCATATTCTTTAGTAAGGGGATATCCTGTTTGAGGTAGTTCAATATAATTAAATAATTATTAGTAACTGCTAGCATCAATTTTATGATGAGAGGATTCATTATTGTATCGTATGTCCCGAGTAGGACTCTTAGTGATGAAACAACAACCCTGAGTATATGGGTGGTCATTTGGTATGCTAATAATTATGATGGATTTAAGAATTTTAGAATGCTTGAATTTAGTGGGATAGACATTCCTAAAGCATGGTCAACCATTTTACTGGTTTTGTGAAAATTATTATTTTACAAAGGAGTGCCACTCAAGAGTCATCGACTTATAAATAGTTGTATTAATAACATGGATCTATGTTGATCCATGTGTACACTATAACAAGATTAGAATTCATAGATCTAGTTATATTATTTGGATATCATTGTTGTACATGTTTCTATATGTGGTTAATATCTAGTTTTGAAGTGATGCATTAAATTAGATCTTATTTAATGACAGGGCCACATAATTCCTTACACTATTTTGTTTCACAGATGTATGGGAAAAGGGATGAATTATTTATAATGATATGTTTTTCGTTTATATCTTTAATAGAGTTACCTAGGTGTGGAATCTTGTTGATAGAAATGTAGCCATGATCCCTTATAAAAATGATGAGTTATCCTAGTTCCTAGGGTAATGTTGTAAAATTGAATGGGCATTATAACACCACTGATCTGTTTCTGTTTATAATATATTCATAATAGTGATAACATGCATGATCATGACTTGGGGTGAACATTTCACATGCATCTAATAGAAGACCTATTTTTTCACACAAATAATTTGTTGGTTTACTCTCATTTCATCTTATATCTTGGAACAAGTGTGTTGGCCATGTATTGGAACCATATTTGGTGGTGATGGAGTGTGTTTTAGGTGATGATCTTTTTCCAGTACAATAATATATAGGAAACTCTTAAGGTGAGGAGCATCGTGATAATCATGAGGATCATTTCCTTAAACATAGATGGAATGTGAACTTAAGAGACCAATTTGAAATGGTTAGAATAGATTCTAGATTCTAGTGAAATTGTATATTTGAGCATTCAAATCTTACTTATGATGATTATTTTTAAAACTCATGTGTGAGTTTAAACCAAGTCTAGGAACTAGATCTAGGATTGGGGGGAATATGTTTTTTGGGAGTCGATGGGTCAGTAGTTTGTCTATTCTGATAAAGAAACAAGGTGAAGAGGTGGTAGGTTGAGTACCAAACTATTGAGGAATTCCAAGAGTTTGAGTTATCCATTGGTGTAAGTGTTTGAACAAGTATAGGTTGCTTTAGATATAAGGAGACATGATCAGACCTTTAAATAATACATCATATTCTATGTTTGATGCTTATTATACACTTAATTCAAGAGTGGATCTATTAATGCTTCAAAAATATAATGATTGTGTTTAGGGTGGTTGAATCATAGATATACTTGGTCACACATCTTCAGGATACATGGTACTAGGGTTTCATTTAAGGAACATACAAATTTTTTTGATGGAGCATGGAAAGAGAGAGTAATACACACTTATATACAGTAGTTTTGGTTAACATCATAGTGTACTCCCAGTTTAATGACAATATTTTTCCCAATCATGACTTCACTTTGATTTTGTTGGGACTTTTTCAGATTTATGTCAATCTAGAAGGTGATTTTTTTTTTCTAGAAGGAAATCTTTGTGCATTTCACTCACGGTGTGAGGTGAGGGAAACATCATTATTGGGGGACCACCATAAACTATTGGTGGATGAAACTTACGTGAGAAGAGTATTCATCTTGAGGTTGGTATTTTAATTTTCACTTTTAAAAATTGATTCCATTGGATTGTGGAACCACAAATGGTTCAACTAGGACACATCACTAAAAGTCAGTTATGGACTTCGGTGAACAAGCTCAGAATGACCTCATTAAAAATTTGATAAAGGCATCAAAATCAGGGTTTTCAATGAGTTTGTAATAATGTAATGTATTTTTTGAGAATATTCATCTATAAGTAGTTCTACATGTGTATTTTTGGTCATTTGAATTATTTCAGTGAGGTACTTAATTAAATACATCATCAGAGGGGATTAGTAAAGTATAAGAGTTAGTTGGGGAATTTCAAGGAAAATATGGCTTGAAATGTTAATGTGTGTTTGATTGAGATTTTATCATTTCAATATAATAGAGGATCAACATAAGTTTCCTCATTTGTGATTGTATCACATGAGTGCCAAATTATTAAATAAGTATTGTTAGTATTCTATGTCCATGTTTCAATAGGAAATTCTGGTGGTGGAAGTACAATGTCTCATAATTTTACATGAACAGATAGAGACTATGTCAGGGAGTTCTATAGGATGAATAGGGAAATATATTTTGACAAGATCATTTCATGGGTTAGACAGGCTTTAGTAAGCTTTATATTTTTGTTTTAGTTTTTTTTATATGATCATTGGCTTGAGTTTTAGTTACTTAAGTATTGTGTGTTTAATATAGTGTGTGTAGGTGTGTGGGGCATGGTAAATGAAACACACACATTTAAATGGAAATTAATGAACCAAATAGGATGGATGATTTTGTCATTGTTCCAAAAGGATTCTAGGGGACACAAATTTATATTGTGGGGATATTATAACATATAATGTTTTGATCTAGTTTATGATTCTTGGAGAATTTGAAATTTTCATTTTGTGAATGAGAAAAATCATAAATTAAACCTTAGGATGCGAATATGAGAATTGGAACACTTAAATGTGATGTTTTTATATGGGTATTATAGATTGAGAGGTGTCTCTTTATAAGGACCTAGCCTTAAAACCTTACATAATCATGAATTAAATGAATAATTCACGTAGAGGATCTTTTCAGTTTTAGAGTTTTAGAGAATTAGGAAATAACTATTACATCTTAAAAGATTACAAAGTAGACACTTCTACTAAGTTTCCATAAAATAAAAACTCTTAAAAAGAAACATGTCTACTTCCATGTTTTAGATAGCATGTCTTTCCATGATCCCATCCTTGACCCTATTCATCTTTAAGTCCTGTAGAAAACATTTAAAAAACTTGGGATGAGCATAAAAAGCCCAGTAAAGTATACACAAAGAAGGAAAACTTTTAGTTTTTCCAAACAACATGTAAATCATGAATACTTTATCAAAGTAATACTTTTCACCTTTATGAAGTAGAAAATACTCTTCACTGAATAAAATATCACTACTTATCCTTTGTAACCAAAAGATTACCATAAACCCATATAAAGAACACATAACATATAAAGCTAACTTGGGACATAAACATACTTAAATGGAATAAACATACGGTCAACTTCTACACATATCACTACATGGAATAGCCATACGGCCGACTTCCATACCCAATGCATTGGAGGTTATAACGTAACCACCCGTCCTGGTATTCACGACACCACCCGTCATATGGATTATCACATAACCACCCGTCAAATGTACAAGTACTATTATAAAATCATAAAACATAAAATAATTATAATGGAAAGAAAACATTTCCACATTTAAATCACAATATATCACTTCAATATATTGACATAACAAATACATTATCAAAACCATTTTCAATACCAAAATACATAAAGGATTATATGGTATTTATTTACTTTTAAAAACATTACGACTTGTTGAGGAAGCCAAAGATCAAATAGTACTCGCAGCGGCGGAAAAGGTCGTTGTCACCGTGTATGTAAAAAGAAACATTCCTTTTTGTCATTTAGTAAAACACTTCGTAGAAAAATATTCCCTTTGAATGAAAGTAAAATTCAAAGGGGTTTATACACCGTATAAAAGAAAGTTGTGTATAAAACAAAATATACCTCAATGAAAGGAGATGGAGACGATGTCCCGTTCAAAGATAGTATCCTTAGATTAAGGATAAATAAATTACTTAATTATGTGTGAAAAATATAAATACACCCAATATAAGTGTATATTAAGTGTAAAACAATAAGATTAATTAACACATATTCATAGAATGACATATTCAAGGAGTGCAATTTTAACCCAAAGAATTGAAATTGAGTTAAGAAGTTCCCTTGAAAAAATTCTACAGCCTAACTGCGTCACATTAAAATTCAGAAAATGAGCCGATGAGAGATAAAAAGGGTATATCATCACTTCGATATATCATTTACAGCAATAAGGATATATAATAACATATCCCAAAATAATAAGTTGTAAATTAAATGACCTAACAAAAAGAAGTCTTTTAAAATGAGGAGGGTGAAAGGTTCCCTTACCGATTTGGGTAACTTTAAAAACATACACCCCATGAAATAATGGTCATACAATGAATTTGAAAATACCCATAAATTAGATTATATTACACAATGAATAAAATCATGGGCAGTACATACACCACACAAAAGGAAATAGTGGAAAATGTAGCATGAATCTCACGGGAATAAAAGTGAGAAGAAAAACCCCTTACCTTGCTGTAATCAATCAAGTCGTATGACCAAAAGATAATAACCACCAAATAAATTATATAAAACCATTAATATAGATAGAATTATTATAATATATATCAAATGGCAGTACACAATACACCACATGCAATAAATAAGTGGTGAACAATGGAAATCTCACGGAATTAAAAGTGAGATGAGAAATCCCTTATGAAAATTCGCCAGCCTAACGGTGCCACTTAAAACTTCCAAAAATGGTTTGATGAGATAAAATAGGGTCTATCATCATATGAAAATAAAAATTAAAGTAATAGGGATATAAAATAACATCCCCTAACATAAGAAATATGAGCTTAAAAGAAATGACATAAAAGAAGGTACTTAAAAACAAAGAGAGAGGTATGATCCCTTACCTCAAGTCCGACTTGTCTAGTTCGTTTCATTATATTCATGAATAATAAACTTTGGTAAATTTATAATTGCTTAAGGACCTCATTTAAAGATTATTATTCAGTTCATATCACATATTATAATGTTATAATAATTGGTTAATAATGTGAGTTCATATCAGACGTTTTTGTCGATGTTCGGTACATGAGTCAAAATTTAACTTGTTGAAATAGAATTTTCCATGTAGTTATAGGTACATAATCTCCAGAATAGTATTAATAATTTAAATATCATATATATCCAGTATATATTCATTTTATACTATTCCATAACATTTGGAGATAAAAATGAAATGCACCGTTCATGGAGATGGTAGGTCGTACGTATGCCTGAACGCTACTTTCATTTCTTTGTCATATTAAGGGAATTAAAACTAAATGAGGGATATATATATTATAATTCCAGAATTATATTCATAATTTAAATTTAATATATGAAATATATATCCATTATATATATGTACTTATAATAGTACATAACATTTGGAGATAAGAAATGAAATGTACCATTCATGGAGACAGTAAGCCGTACGTACGCATGAACGCTACTTTCATTTATATTTCATACTTTAATGGAATGAAAAAAATAATGATACATAGGTATATTGTAATTACAGTATAATATAATATATAACATCATTAAATCCATCCATTATACATCCCACATATGTTATTAATGATTCAAATCACTTTGAGGGGGAGGTAGTCCGTACTTCCTAAAATGAAATTATCGCGTTTACCCATTATGGAAACCATAAAGGTATGGAATAAATGAAAAATTAAGAATCATAAGTAATAAATAAAAATAATTTATATATCATATATAAATATAGTGACATCTTAATGGCCACCATGAAAGATGTTAAGATAATATTGATCAATCATCGTTTCGTGAGGCAGTAATTCGCCATCCACAGAAACAGTATGTTATTTAACCATTAGACGGAGGTGTGTGTAAGTTTAGCTTGAATATTTCTCATAAAAACATCCTAGTATATTTAATATACTGGTTTTTTTACAAAATAAAGGAATAAAAAGAGTTAGGGGGTTGGAGAAACAAAATAAAACAAAAGAACATTAGGGAAGACTTTACATTTAAATCGGGTAACTCCCCTTGGTTTGAACCAAAAGGGTTTCTTGAAGAGCTTTCTGCCTAAGGGAAGGATTCTATTATGAATAGAGGGATGTGGAGAGATAAAATGAGCACAGTTTGGTCGAGCCAAAGGCTTGATATTTGTGGGTAAGGGGGTATAGGTGGGGGCCTTTTATAAGAGGGAGGAGGGGCACTCTTGGAAAGTCATGAAAAGTTACTTTATTATAAAATGATTTTCGGATATTAAAGGTCCCAAAATTATATATTTCTAGGATAAGGTGATAAGAGTTCTAAATCCACCCATCAATAGGTTTTTGACAAGTGTAAGTCATAGATTTTACCTTATCTTCTCATTTTATTTAAACCGTTCACTAATGAGGTAATCGCTACATCATCATGGTGTCATAAATAAATTAATTTATTTAACGTCTAAAAATTATAAAAAAATACTATGATGTTGGAAATATTTCTATATTTAGAATGACTATTTATAGTCAAACATATGACTTGTATAACCCCATTTAAAAATTGTTTTGGTAAAACAATACATGTTTGTGACATTTTTATTTTAACTTTAAATAAAAATTTATTAATGTCATTTTCCTACCAAAGTGGATCCATGGGGTCCTCAAGTTGACCCATGGATTTTATTGGTCGTCCATGACTCATCCAATAATTATAGGACATGTTTCAAGGTCATTTAATATTATTATAACATTAACTTTACCTTAAATTACATTAATTACCTTTAATCGTGATTAATAAAACTTAAAAGTAACTATTCACCAAAAAAATATTTTCATTCCATTGAAACACATTTTACATCCTAATGACAACTGTGTATTTCTGATTTTTGAAATTCAAATCACAGGGGTGGTAAAATTTCATTTAAATGAAAAATCAGTTTTTAACTACCACTTAGTGGTTTCACTATTCATATAAAATTGAAGTTTTTCAGAAAAATACCAAACATTCACCCTAAGCTATATTTGATATTCCGAATTCAAAAATGATGTATATTTTACAAAATTAAAAACATATATGTTGCGTTAATTAATTTAATAATTAATTCCCGTTGTCAGAACCAATAGCGTGTTTTTATGAAACAATATATTTCAAAATATTGACACTAGTTTAAGTCCAATTTCAAAGTGAAATTAATTACAATGACCACTATTGGATTAAATGGAAAAAATATATTTTAATTTAACTTTAAATCCAATTCAAAAGATAATCTAATCATATAAATAAGTTATATTAAAAATAGGTTTTGAATTAAAATACAACATTTTTCACTATTCATTAAAAAATGAACTTTATCGTAAAAATACCAAAAATTTACACAAAGTAAATTTTGATGTCCCGATTCTAAAGAAGAATTTTATTTGGTCCAATATAACATATAAAATTGTCAAAAAGAGGATTTAAAATGGGTTTGCCATCAAAAGGCGGTTAATCGACCTTTTAAAGAATATTAGAATATTATGCTTAAAATTGGATTCATTCACATTTTAAGCCTCTAAAATTTATTTGAATAATTGAAAAAATATTTGACAGTCATATATAATCTTTTGGTAGTTATTTCTATTCATTCCCGCCATTACAACGGCTAGGCGTTAACTACCATTTAAAATAATATTATTTTATTATTAATGTGCAACGTAAGATTTCCAAGAAACTTGTTGTTGCGTATTGGGTACACCATTGAACATAGCATTCCCTTTTAAGTAATATTAATATTTTATTCACAAATATGAACATTTCATATTCATTATTTACCTGGGATGTTACACTCCTGTGTTTAGAAGTGTTTTGAATGTGTAAATATTTGAAACTTCTTTTTATGGATGGATCTGGTTGAGGCGTATGGTTAACACATGGTTAATAGTTATCATGTGGCCCAGTCGTATGAAACCTAATTGGATGATAAATGTTTCACTAACAGTGAAAGCTGGGAAGCACAACTGAGTGAGGGGCCTATAGAAAACTGCAGAGGTGGACCTCACTGGTTAGGCAAGGGTTGTTTGACCATGTTCTAGCCGTGAAGGATGGGTTCCAATTTAGATAGTAGCACAACATAGTTAGCGCAAGGTTAGCCAAACTGTTTGGTCAAATAGAGTGTGTCATTAAATGGAAAAAATGACCACTTTACCCAACAATTATGAAAGGGTTTATATCCCATTATCACCATTATTTCACATGGAGGTCCCTGAGGATGATATCCTCTTCCTCCCCCTTCCATGGTGGGTTCTTTTCCATTATTGTTATAATTTCATCATCATTGGTTTCATTGGAAGCCTATTAGAATGACTAAGACTCATATTTCTCCTTTTTTATTTTATCCCGCCATATTAAATTCTATTTTTATGAAATCTATTTTGCCATATTTTTTCGTCGATTTATTATTCTTCCAAATTTATCTCATTCCAGATCGAATAAAAACTCAATAAAGTATTAATTAAGCATTCTATGTAAATGGTAGGTAGTATACATGAATTTACCTAAAGGTTTTACAATTTTTTAAATGGTTTCATTATACCGCATGATGGTATTTCTGCATGTTTCTTTTAAATTTGAAAATTTCTCTAATTAAATACCTAGACCATACACATGACTATATCTAGACCCTCCTTAAATTGGTTTGAGGGTTGTGACCTCAAACTTGGCCACCCATTTGGGCGTTCCATTTAATTTCCCATATCTTTCATTATTTTGATGTTGATAAATAAATGGATTTAACTAAACATGGCTATGAATACTTGACCTTTAAAGAGATATGAACTATTCCTTGTTTGAAAAGGGATTTGAATTAAATGTGAGATTCATATTACTTTTTTCTACAATTAGTATTTTTCTATGTGACCGTACACCCTCCTTAGGTGTTTCAATTTATCACTAAGGTATAAAATCATTTGGAAAAAATAAATTAATGATTTAATGTGTTTATTGAAATGTGTAATTTTCTGGTTATTTCCACTAGACTTCTTCTCTGATATGAATGAAATGGTTTAATTATAAAGTTTGAGTTGATAATGTCTTTGTGTTTACTCTTTTTCCTTGATGTATATAGTGTAATGTATGGTTTCATGGAATGTTTGAAATATAAAATTAATTATTATAATTAAGGTACACTTCACCTTGAGAAATGTTGGGTTCCAATTTATGGAAGACTATTGAAAAGGGCTCATATGGAAAGTGAGACCACAATATACTGCATTATTTTAGAGGAACATCAGTTAGGGTTGGCGTAAATGACACTTAAAATCCACTTCGTTGAGGATGTTAGACATGGAACATAACATCACATGTTTTGTTGGAAATGATGTTACACATCCCCTCGATCTAGATGACAGGAATAATGCTTCATTCCATTGTTTGTGATGTTGAAAATTGTGCACCAAATCCTCCATTTAGATTCCTGGGCTTATTCCCTTCTATTTAAATATAGTCCCCTATTTGTAATATCATTCATATAATATGGTTGTTCATGAAATCCATTATTATTCCATTGATACCCTTGGTCAAGACGTCCCTTATTGATTATGACGAGTCTTGTGATTTTTCATGGGTGCTTGAGTTACACCTCAGATCCTTGATAGTACTATATATACATATATGTATCTATATATATTTTTATATGTATATAGTATATATATAGACATAATTATATATATATATATTGGTTAACTTTTATTTAGAGACATTCTAGCCTAGGAAAAAGTATGTATTATCACCAAGGGGTCCTTAAGGAACCTATGCCCAACATGATCATGTTTATTATTTATTAACTACACAATCTTATCTTTGAAATATCTGTATACTACTTTATTTTATACTCATAGACTGCACAACAATAGACATCATTGGTGGTGGTGATTATCCACTAAAATATTCTAATATTAATTGTTAATATTTATAATATTCATGTGCTTTATTACTCTTAAACACCATTTTTGTACATGTTACAGTTTGAACATTATTTTACATTATGATTGTAATTATTTGTGAATGTGCACTATTACTTGGTACATATTTTAACACATCCTAAAATAAAAAATGGTCTTTATTTTATTTTAATATTTAATTTTTAGGTTTTTAATTACATTGGTAACAATTCATATTTTTAGAGTACTTGAAGATTCACATTTGAAGACCACCAAAATGGGGTTTCATGCAAACACATTCTGGGAAAAGTAAAATGGATAACAACACAATGAATAGACTGTAGAGGCCAATATACAAGCCCAATAACTCTGAATATTTAACTTAAGATAGATGAAATCAAGGGGAACATTTAATTCAATAGTGTACAAAGCTAATTCAGATGATTTAATAGTGTTCCAAGAGACCCAAGTTGAAGATAAAATTCTGGGCCAGATTCTGTGGCCCATAAAACCATCCCACCATTTCAATAATATCTTACAAAAAAAAATTCCATTTGGGATGAAATTTTACAGGCTGTTAGGAGACATCCAGGGATCCATTTTCTTCTTCTATGGACCACCAAAATTCGTCCATAAAGAATCTACTTTCGGCGCCTCTGTTTAGTGGATGAAAGTTGGCTCAGATTGATTGTCAAGGGTGGAAAAGTCCACTCTCCCTTAACTTTCCACCCACCTAGGCCCACCAACATTAATTGGGGCGACTTAAAATTTTTTAAAATCTACCCAAGGCTTCAAAAATTCCTATTTAAGGTAGTGTTTTTAAGGATTTGATCATCTTTTGTGCTTTTCTTCATTGTAATGTTCTGCTATGATTTTGTTGTCTCAAGTTTGTCTTTCACATGTAAGTTGTTCTAATTCATCTTTTTTTCTTAATAAAATTTGTTATTATACTCTTATTATATTCTTATTAGTATCATGTTGATACCATTGTATCAATTTGTGAATTTATTCACACCAATCCTTGTGAAATTATCACACAACTGTGGAGTGATCGTTATTTCATTGTCTTTTCTTACTTCTTCAATTCCTCCCTCATGAGTCTACTTCCCACTTCCATTACAACCATAGAATCAATGGAGAGATAACACACTTATGGGTTGATCCAAGGGAGTATAAAGGGGATGTATTGGATGTTATTTCTCACTCCATTAATGTCTAATCACTTCTATTAATTGATAATTTTGTTTGATGATTTTTAAATTTCTTCTTCCTTGTTGAATTTAATGCCAAAAACATCAAGTTCTAATACTAACCTTTAACTTGGAGTGCTCAAAAACTTGATCCTACAAGTGTATAGGTGATTAATATTAAGTTTTTTAGGTATTAAACTAGTAAGTGATGATTTTGTTTAATCTTCTTAAATGAAATCATCTCAAATATAAGAAATTGAAATAGTTTAAAAAGGAATGCATCCAATCCACTCCAAGTGATAACCTAGGATCAAATCATTATTTAAAATTGAATTAACTTAATTCTACTATTTTTAACTTAAAACTATATAAAATTAACCCAAATTTTGCCACTTAATAGTCAAAAGTAGTCCATAGAATGTACGTGTCTATAGGTTTCTTCTTAGGTCTATGAGGATTAGACAACCCAAGCTAAACTGCAAGTGACCGCTTAAACCAAAAATCATGGGTAAATTTGGGCGAGACCAAATTTGGGAACCGTTGTTGGGGACACAATTAATTCATCTCAACACCCATTATATTTCCCCCAATTTATTCTATTATCATCCAAATTCTCTTATCCTATCCCTTTCTCATTTTTTTCTTTTGGCGAATGTTCGCCTACACTTTTGACCAATCAAACCGTCTAGTTAGGGTGGATAGTCTTGGGGTTGGGGAGTCAATGTAACATCCCAAGTAATTAATGAATAATATATATTTTTATATATGTCTATTAATGAATTATATAGTGTTTTATAGGCTTAAAATGAAAATAAATGCAATCTTAAGCATGGAATACACTAATATTTTTAAAAGATTTTTTTACTACCTTTTAACGGAAAACCATTTTTAAATCTATCTTTTGAAAATTTTATAAGCTATGTTTGTCAAAATAAACTTATTATTTATTATTGGGACATCAAAATTTACTTTGTGTGAATTTTTGGTATTTTTCCGATAAAGTTCATTTTTTTAATGAATAGTGAAAAATGTTGTATTTTAATTCAAAACCTTTTTTTAATCTAATTTATTTATATTATTAGATTATCTTTTGAACTGGGTTTAAAGTGAAATTAGAATATATTTTTACCATTTAATCCAATGGTGGTCATTGGAATCAATTTCACTTTGAAATTGGGCTTAAACTAGTGTCAATCTTTTGATACTTATTGTTTCATAAAAACACGCTATTTGTCATGACAGTGGGAATTAATTATTAAATTAATTAATGCATCTTATATGTTTTGAATTTTGTAAAATAGACATCATTTTTGAATTCAGAATATCAAATATATCTTAGGGTGAAGTTTTGGAATTTTTCTGAAAAACTTCAATTTTTGATGAATAGTGAAACCACTAAGTGGAAGTTAAAGAAACTGATTTTTCGTTTAAATGAAACTTTTCCACTTCTGTGATTTGATTTTCAAAAATCCGACATACATGGTTGTCATTAATAAGTAAAATGTGGTTCAATGTGATTAAAATAATTTTTTGGTGAATAGTAACTTTTAAGTTCTTAATCGCGATTAGAGGTAATTAGTGTAGTTTAAGGTAAAAATAATGTTTTAATAATATGAGATGAGCTTGACACATGTCCTACCCTCATTGGATGTTTCATGGCCGACCAAGACAATCCATGGGTCAACTTGGGGACCCCATGGAGCCACTTTGGTTGGGAAATGACATAAATAACTTTTTATTTAATGTTAAAGTAAAAATGACACAAACATGAGTTATTTTACTAATTTTTTTTACATGGGGTTATAAAAGTCAGATTTTTGATTATAAATAGTAATTGGAAAGCTAAAAAGATTTCCTATATCATTGTATTTTTTAATAATTTTAGACTTTAAAGAAATTAAATTATTTATAACATCATGATGATGCAGCGATTACCCCATTAATAAAGGATTTAAATAAAATGAAATGATAATGTAAAATATATGACCTACACATGTCCAAAACCTATTGTATGGGTGTATTTCGAACCCTTATCACCTTAAACTTGAATTATATCAATGTGGGACCTTTTGAATCCGAAACTCATTTTAAAAGAAAGTGACATTTCTTTACTTTCCAAGAGTGCCCCTCCTCTCCTCTTATAAAAGGCCCCCACCTCTACCTCCTTACCCACACTTCCAAAGCCTTTGGCTCGACCAAACCCTGCCCATTTTGTCTCTACACATCCCTCTCTTACTACTTGAAGCCTAACTTTGGGCAGAAGTCTTCCCAAGGAAGCCTTTGAGCTCAAACTAAAGGGAGTTACCCGATTTTAAGGTAATGTCTTCACTTGAGTCCGTTTGTTTTATTTTGCTTATCCAACCCCATAAACACTTTTTATTCATTTATTTTGTAAAAAATCCAGTATATTAAATATACTAGGATGTTTTCATAAGAATTATTCGAGATACACCTACACACACCTACATCTAATGGTTAAAGAACATACTGTTTCCGTGGATGGCGAATTTTTGCCTCCCGAAACGATGATTGTTCAACATTCTTTTAACCCCTTCAAAGGTGGCCATTAAGATGAAACTATATTTATATATGATATATAATATGTTTATGTTTTCCTTATGCTTCTGTATTTTTCATTTTGAGCATATCTTTATGGATTCCATTATGGGTAAACACAATAATTTCATTTTAGGAAGTCCGGACTACCGCCCCCTCAAAGAGATTTGATTCGTTAATACCATATGTGAGACATATAAAGGATGGAGTCATGATATTATATATGATGTTATACTGGAATTATAATATACATTTATATCATTATTATTCCTTTCCATTAAAGTATGAGATAGAAATGAAAGTAGCGTTCATGCGTACGTACGGCTTACCGTCTCCATGAACGGTGCATTTCATTTCTTATCCCCAAATATACTGTACTATTATAAGTACATATAAATAATGGATATATATGATTTATGTTAAATCTAAATGATTAATATAATTCTGGAATTAAAATACACATAACTCTCATTTAGTTTTAATTCTATTAATATGACATAGAAATGAAAGTAGCGTTCATGCATACGTACGGCTTACCGTCTCCATGAACGGTGCATTTCATTTATTACCTCTAAATGATTATGTAATATTATAAATTCATTTATATACTGGATATATATGATATATATGATATTTACATCATGAGTATAACTCTGGATATAATGGATACATGAACAACTTGTAATTATAAAGAGCATATTTTTGACTCAAGTACCAATGATCGTTAAAACGACCGTTAATAACTTAAATAATTACATAGTGTTCATGAAATGGTAATAAGTGATATAAAAGAAATAATGAACTTGAAAAAGGTTCTTAATCAAGTATAAATTAACTCAAGTTTATTATTTAGGATATTAAAGAACGATCGAGTCAAGTCGGACATGAGGTATGGGACTTCGTCTCAATCTCCTTTCATTGAGGCATATTTTGTTTTATGCACAACATTCTTTTATACGGTGTATAAACCACTTTGACTGTTAAGTTTATCCAAAAGGAATATTTTTTATACTAATCATTTTTCTAAATGAAAAAATGGAATGTTTTTGTCGTATGTATGCGGCGACAACGAATTCTCCGCTGCCGTGACCGTTATTTGAGTTTCGGCTTCCTCTACAAGCCATACCTTTTTTAAAAGAATAATAAATACCATGTTTTATTTTGGTATTGAAAATGGTTTTCATAGTGTTTTTATATCAATGTGTTGTATTGATATCTTGTGATTGAAAGGTGGAAATGTTATGTTTCCTTTATGCATGTTTTATGTGATACGATTATGTTGAGGTTCGTGGGCATTATTATGAAGATGGATGGTTCCATGATAAACTAAGGGCGGGTGAGCCCGATATAGCTCTCCAATGCATTGGGTAACGCGGAGGAGTGAAACGTTAAGGTTTCTCTGAAGAGATTTAGGGAATATACTATGATGGGTATTCCAAACGTAACCAAGAGGGTTACTCTCTACGTAAGAATGTTATGAATGCCTCAAGTTACCTTTATGTCTTATGATTTCTATGATGTATTCATGATTTGATGAGGTATGTTAAGGTGCTTATGTTTTATGTGTAAAGTATGATATTCTTATGTATATATGAACTTAAGTTTCCTTTCCATATTTTTATAACCCATACTGAGCTTTTTATGCTCATCCCAAGTTTTTTTTTGAAATGTTTTTCACAGGTCAAGGGAAAGGTACATGATATGATGATAATATCAAGGAAGTGTCAAGAATGAATCCATGTCTTATTTTAAATATGTTTCCATTGATGGGAAAAATGAATACTATCTTTATGTAACCACTTTGTTTATATGTGGAATGTAATGCATGTTTTATGTTCTAATTCTCTAAAACTCTAAACCTGAAAATATCCTCAATGTGTAATCTTGTAATAACTCAATATTAAGTAAGGTTTATGGCTGGGGCCTTATAGTTGGTATCAGAGGTCGGTTTAGACAACTTTAGGAGTTATAAAATTGTTAAATTATAAGTTAATTTATGGTATGACTGAAATGATATAGTATTTAAATATTACCATGTTGATTCACCTAAGATATTTCTATGTTAAGAATGGTTTTTCATAGAGGAAATAGAACAACTTTTCTGGGAAGGCATACAGAGTTAAATGACCTTTCAAATCAGCATACTGAGATGGTCAGATTCAGAATTGAGCAGTTTACTGTAGTGATGGATCAGTTGAATTAGGTGATAAATGGTGGTTGTGTTATTGATGATATTTTTGTGTTTTTTAAAAGTAAAGAGGAGCACGAAAGACATTTAAGGGTTATTTTGAAAACCTTAAAAGAAAAGAAATTGTATAGGAAATTCAGCTAGCGTGAGTTTTGGTTACAACAAATTTCTTTCCTTGGTCACATTGTTTCTAAAGATGGGATAACCGTTGATCCTACAAAAACAAAGGTTGTTGAAGAATGGCCAAGACCCACAAATGTAACTGATATTCGTAGTTTCCTTGGTTTGGAAGGCTATTACCGAAGGTTTGTTAGAAAATTTTCACGGTTATCTAGTCCAATGACTAAGCCAACTCGGAAGGGTGTTAAGTTTATCTGGACAAAAGAATGTGATGATTGTTTTCAGGAGTTGAAAAGAAGATTGGTGAATGCTCTAGTTTTGGCACTAACTTCCAGGAATGGTGAGTTTGTTATATATAGTGATGCTTCATTGAAAGGACTTGGTTGTGTCCTAATGTAGAATGATCAGGTAATTGCTTATGCTTCATGTCAGTTGAAAACTCATGAGGTAAATTACCCTCCACATGATTTGGAATTAGCTGCTGTTGTTTTCGCCTTAAAAATTTGAAGGTATCATTTGTATGGAGTAAAGTGTGAAATATATATTGATCACAAAAGGTTAAAGTATTTATTCACTCATAAATAATTGAACATGAGACATAGGATATGGCTGTAATTAATCAAGGATTATGATTGTACAATTCACTACCATTCGGGAAAAGCAAATAAAGTGGCCGATGCTTTGAGTCGAAATAGTAATGCTTCATTAACCATGCTACGTTTGGAAAGAGATCCTTTGGTTTTTGATTTGATGAACTTTGGAATAGAAGTTGTTGGTGCAGGAATTTCTTCTGTTTTGTTTTAGGTATCCGTGAGATCATCCCTATCAGAAAGAATTAAGCAATCACAGAGGGAAGATAGTGAGTTGTAGAAAATGGTAGAGATGGTTCAGAAGAGTAAGTTGCCTAAATTCAACATTGATAATGATTTTGTTTTGAGGTTTGGGAAGAGGTTATGTGTGCCTTGTGAATCACAGTTGAAGAATGAGTTGTTATGTGAGGATCATAGTTCCCCATTTTCAGTTCATCATGGCAGTACTAAGATGTACAAAGACCTGCGGGAGTATTACTGGTGGGATGGAATGAAAAGCGATATTGCTGATTTTACTGTGAAGTGTTTGACATGTCAGCAGGTTAAGGCAGAGTGGAAGTTACCGAAAGGGATTCTTTAGCCTTTACCAGTTCAAGAGTGGAAATGGGAAAACATATCCATGGACTTTGTTGTGGGATTACCGAGGACATCTCGAGGTAATAATGCAATCTGGGTTATTGTTGATCGCTTGACTAAATCTCCTCATTTCCTTGCTATACGAGATACTTTTTCCCTAGATCAACTTTTCCGTTTGTATCTTAAAGAGATAGTCAGGTTACATGGAGTTCCTCTCTCCATTGTATCCGATCGTGATCCCAGGTTTACTTCTAACTTTTGGAAGGGCCTTCAGAAGTCATTGGGTACTGAATTAAATTTTAGTACAACTTTTCATCCACAATCAGATGGGCAGTCAGAATGAATAATTCAGACCATGGAGGATATGCTACGAGCTTGTTTGATGGATTATCAGGGAAGTTGGGATCAAAATATTTCTTTGGTTGAGTTTTCTTATAATAACAGTTTTCAATACAGTATATAAATGGCACCATTTCAGTCATTATATGGGAAGCGGTGTCGAACTCCAGCTTTCTGGGATGAAGTGGGTGAAAGGAAGTTGATGGGACAAGAATTGGTAGAAGATTTGGCCGAAAAAGTTTAGCTGAAATAGAGACACATGAGAACAGCTCAGAGCAGGCAAAAGAGTTATGCGGACAACAGGAGGAAGGATCTCTCTTTTGAGGTAGGTGATCATGTTTTTCTCAAGGTTTCTCCATGGAAAAGTGTTATGCGATTTGGTAAGAAAGAAAAGATGAGTCCAAGGTTCATTGGACCATATGAAATTCTGGAGAGAGTTGGATCAGTTGCATACCCAGTGGATTTACCTTCGAGTTTATCTCAAGTACACAATGTTTTTCATGTTTCGATGCTGAGAAAGTACATGCCAGATCCATCTCATGTTTTGAGTCCAGAGGTAGTTCAGCTGGAAGAGAACCTATCATATGAGGAACAAATGGTCCAGATTCTTGACCACAGGGAGCAAGTGTTACGGAATAAGGTGATTGATCAGGTAAAGGTTTTATGGAAAAACCACATGATGGAAGAGGCAACATGGGAATTTGAAAATGCAATGAGGGATAAGTACCCCCATTTATTCTATAAGTAAATAAATTGTGGGGATGAAATTTTCTAAAGGGGGGAAGGATGTAACATCCCAAGTAAGTAATGAATAATAGATATTTTTATCTATGCCTATTAATGAATCAAATAGTGTTTTAGAGGCTTAAAATGAAAATAAATCCAATCTTAAGCATGGAGTACACTAATATTTTTAAAAGATTGTTTTACTTCCTTTTAATGGAAAACCATTTTTAAATCTATCTTTTGAAAATTTTATGTGCTATGATTGTCAAAATAAACTTATTCTTTATGATTGGGACATCAAAATTTACTTTGTGTGAATTTTTGGTATTTTTCTGATAAAGTTCATTTTTTAATGAATAGTGAAAAATGTTGTATTTTAATTCAAAACCTCTTTTTAATCTAATTTATTTATATGATTATATTATCTTTTTAATTGGTTTTAAAGTGAAATTAGAATATATTTTTACCATTTAATCCAATGGTGGTCATTGGAATCAATTTCACTTTGAAATTGGGCTTAAACTAGTGTCAATCTTTTGATACTTATTGTTTCATAAAAACATGCTATTTGTCATGACATCAGGAATTAATTATTAAATTAATTAATGCATCTTATATTTTTTTAATTTTTTAAAATAGACATCATTTTTGAATTCAGAATATCAAATATAGCTTAGGGTGAAGTTTTGGAATTTTTCGGAAAAACTTCAATTTTTGATGAATAGTTAAACCACTAAGTGGTAGTTAAAGAAACTGATTTTTCGTTTAAATGAAACTTTGCCACTTCTGTGATTTTATTTTCAAAAATATGACATACATGGTTGTCATTAAGAAGTAAAATGTGGTTCAATGATATTAAAATAATTTTTTGGTGAATATTAACTTTTAAGTTCTTAATCGCAATTAGAGGTAATTAGTGTAGTTTAAGGTAAAAATAATGTTTTAATAATATAAGATGATCTTGACACATGTCCTACCCTCATTGGATGTGTCATGGACGACCAAGACAATCCATGGGTCAACTTGGGGACCCCATGGATCCACTTTGGTTGGGAAATGACATAAATAACTTTTTATTTAATGTTAAAGTAAAAATGACACAAACATGAGTTATTTTACTAAAACAATTTTTACATGGGGTTATACAATTCAGATTTTTGATTATAAATAGTAATTGGAAATCTAAAAAGATTTCCTACATCATAGTATGTTTTATAATTTTTATACTTTAAATAAAGTAAATTATTTATGACATCATGATGATGCAGCGATTACCCCATTAATAAAGGATTTAAATAAAATTAAATAATAATGTAAAATCTATGACCTACACATGTCCAAAACCAATTGGATGAGTGGATTTCGAACCCTTATCACCTTACCCTAGAATTATATCAATTTGGTACCTTTTTAATCCGAAACTCCTTTTAAAATAAAGTGACATTTCTTTACTTTCCAAGAGTGCCCCTCCTCTCCTCTTATAAAAGGCCCCCACCTCTACCTCCTTACCCACACTTCCAAAGCCTTTGGCTCAGCCAAACCCTACCCATTTTGTATATCCACATCCCTCTATTACTCCTTGAAGCCTCACTTTGGGCAGAAGTCTTACCAAGGAATCCTTTGAGCTCAAACCAAAGGGAGTTACCCTATTTTAAGGTAATGTCTTCACCTGAGTCCGTTTGTTTTATTTTGCTTCTCCAACCCCCTAAACTATTTTTATTCATTTCATTTGTAACAAATACAGTATAGTAAATATACTAGGATGTTGTTATAATAAGTATTCTAGCTACACCTACACACACCTACATCTAATGGTTAAAGAACATACTGTTTCCGTGGATGGCGAATTTCTGCCTCTCGAAACAATGATTGTTCAACATTCTTTTAACACCTTCAAAGGTGGCAATTAAAATGACACTATATTTATATATGATATATAATATGTTTATTTTTTCCTTAAGCTTCTGTATTTTTCATTTTGAGCTTACCTTTATGGATTCCATTATGGGTAAACACGATAATTTCATTTTAGGAAGTGCGGACTACCGCCCCATCAAAGTGATTTGATTAGTTAACACCATATGTGGGATGTATAAAGGATGGAGTCATGATATTATATATGATTTTATACTGGAATTATAATATACCTTTATATCATTATTATTTCTTTCCATTAAAGTATGAGATAGAAATAAAAGTAGCGTTCATGCGTACGTACGACTTACCGTCTCCATGAACGGTGCATTTCATTTGTTATCCCCAAATATAATGTACTATTATAAGTAAATATATATAATGGATATATATGATGTATGTTACATCTAAATGATTAATATAATTCTGGAATTAAAATACACATACCTCTCATTTATTTTTAATTCCATTAATATGACATAGAAATGAAAGTAGCGTTCATGCGTACGTACGACTTACCGTATCCATAAACAGTGAATTTCATTTCTTACCTCTAAATGATTATGTAATATTATAAATGCATTTATATACTGGATATATATGATATATATGATATTTACATCATGAGTATAACTCTGGATATAATGGATACATGAACAACTTGTAATTATAAAGAGCATATTTTTGACTCAAGTACCAATGATCGTTAAAACGACCGTTAATAACTTAAATAATTACATAGTGTTCATGACATGATAATAAGTGATATAAAAGGAATAATGAACTTGAAAAAGGTTCTTAAGCAAGTATAAATTAACTCAAGTTTATTATTCAGGAGATTAAAGAATGATCGAGTCAAGTCGGACCCGAGGTATGGGACTTCATCTCAATCTCCTCTCATTGAGGCATATTTTGTTTTATACACAACCTTCTTTTATACAGTGTATAAACCCCTTTTGCTTTTAAGTTTATCCAAAAGGAATCTTTTTTATACGAAGCATTTTTCTAAACGACAAAAGGGAATGTTTTTGTCGTACGCATGTGGCGACAATGAATTCTCCGCCGCCGTGACTGTTATTTGAGTTTCGGCTTCCTATACAAGCCATACCTTTTTTTAAATGAAAAATAAATACCATGTTTTATTTTGGTATTGAAAATGGTTTTCATAATGTTTTTATATCAATGTTTTGTATTGATATCTTGTGATTGAAAGGTGGAAATGTTATGTTTCCTTTATGCATGTTTTATGTGATACGATTATGTTGAGGTTCTTGGGCATTATTATGAAGATGGGTGGTTCCATGATAAACTAAGGGCGGGTGAGCCCGATATAGATCTCCAATGCATTGGGTAACACGAAGGAGTGAAATGTTAAGGTTTCTCCAAATATATTCAGGGAATATACTGTGATGGGTATTTCAAACGTAACCAAGAGGGTTACTCCCTACGTAAGAATGTTATGAATGCCTCAAGTTACCTTTATGTCTTATGATTTATATGATGTATTTATGATTTGATGAGGTATGTTATAGTGCTTATGTTTTATGGGTAAATTATGATTTCATTCTTATGTATATATGAACTTAAGTTTCCTTTCCATATTTCTATAACCCATACTGAGCTTTTTATGCTCATCCCAAGTTTTTTTGAAATGTTTTTCACAGGTCAAGGGAAAGGTACATGATATGATGATAGTGTCAAGGAAGTGTCAAGAATGAATCCATGTCTTATTTTAAATATGTTTCCTTTGATGGGAAAAATGAATAATATCTTTATGTAACCACTTTGTTTATATATGGAATGTAATGCAAGTTTTATGTTCTAATTCTCTAAAACTCTAAACCTGAAAAGATCCTCATTGTGTAATCTTGTAATAACTCAAGATTAAGTAAGGTTTAAGGCTGGGGAATTATAGTCAAGTACACCAAGGGAAATATTTACATTAAATTATAATCTTTATAATACTTCAGAGTCAAAAATTGATCCCATTTCAATGAAAGGACTTCAATGAAACCAACTCATAAAACTGTGTGGGAACCAAAATGGAAATCCAAATGAGGGAGCCCAAAACTTAGGTAATGTAGTCGATCAAACCATGAACGACTACCTCACACCTTCCCAGAACAATGCACCATATTGAATTAGGCATGATTACCTAAAATAATCCCACTATTTTTTCAAACCCCACGTCTAAAACCACCTTCTAACCTTCCAAGGGTTGGAGCCGGAAATGACATACCTTCAGGTCAAAGAGTTCAACGACATTGTTGAAACCATGTGACCACCACCTCAACTTGAGTCAGCTAAGCCGAGGATATTTCCATTATCACTTAATGATTTAGAATATAATTGGTTAAACAGTCTGAGACCTGCATCAATCCACTCCTAGGACCAATTGAAAAGTGAATTCTACAAGAAATACTTCCCCTATCATAAAACAATTGAACTTAAAAAGAGCATCCAATTTTTTTTTGAAAAAGGAGGGGAGTCATTTTATGAAACATGGGAAAGATTCAAAGACACACTCAACATGGTAACTAACCATATAATTTAAATCCCAGAACAAGTTCTAATTTTCTATGAAGGGTTGGGTCCGGGAAACAAACAATTAATTCACATGATTTGTAATAGAACATTCAAAAACAAAGCCCCAAATGATGCATATGAGTATCTTGAAGAACTAGATAAACAAAACCAAACATGGAGAACATCACCTTACTATGAGAAGCCACCAAAATCTGGTGGAATTAAAACACTTAGAGAGGAGGAAAGACTTAGAAAAAAAACTTTATGCACTCACTAGGAAGGTCGTGGAGATCAATCTTAGGAAGTTCCATGAAATTAAAATTGTTGACCCTGTTTGCACAATTTGCGACAAACATGACCACAAGACTGACAACTGCCCAACCATCCCTTCCATTAAAGATGTTCTTCTAGGAAGAATACTAGAGGAGGTCAATTATCTGATCTTTTATAGTCCACAGTACCAAAACACATTTAATCCAAGGCACAATGACCATCTAGGATTCCGTTGGAAAGATAACCAACAACCCAACCAAAAACCTCCTCAGCCACTAGGACCAAACCCATACCCTCCAAAAAATTTTCAAGACCATAACCAGTTCGAACCACAACCATTCCAATACCAACACCCTAATATCCAATACCAACAACCCATGCAACAACCAATCCAACAACCAAAGTATCCTCCTGGGATAAACCAACCAGCACAAGCCCCTACTCAACCTGTCCCTCTTCCAATCATTGATAAGTTGTGTAAACAATTGTAGAAAATAAACTTAGAAGTCTCATAACTTAACCATTAACTACCAACCATTAAAACTGGGAAGTAACCCATTCCTACTCAGGCGGTACCATCCTCAAATTTAAGTGGAGAATCGAGTTACACACAAACCTCTCATAAACAACTCAAAGAAATGATTGTTTTAAGAAGTGGAAAATATATTGAGAAACCTGGAAAAACAATTACAGAACCAGTAAAATATTCAAAAATGTATGAAAATGATTAAGAACCACCCATATATTCTAAAAACCCAAATTAGAATGTGAAGGAACTACAACCACACCAGACAATCAGACAACTTGCTCCCTTCCCTCAACACATGAGAGGAAAATATAAACCTGAATTGAATGAAACTTTGATGTAAATATTCTCTTAGGATAAGTTGAACATTACACTTCTTGATGAAATACAAACCATTCCTTTATACTCAAAGTACCTTAAGGACTTGTTCACTTTTAAAAGGAAATTTTCACCTAAAAACCAAGTCCTTTTGGAAGATAATGTGAGTACCACCATTCAAGGGACCATTCGTACAAAGATGTAAGATCCAGGATGTCCATACATAAATGCTGAGTTAGGAGAGAACAAATTTTTAAAAGCCCTTTATTATATGAGAGCCAGTGCGAACCACATTACTTATGCCATGTATTGTCAGTTAGGGATCGAAGAACTCCAAACCACATATGTCACTCTTCAACTTGTGTATTGTAGCGTTCAAGTTCCTAAGGGGATCTTAAAAGATGTTTTGGTGAAAGTTGAAAATTAAATTTACCCATTTGACTTAATTATCCATGAAAATCACCCAAGATTAGGTCCTAGGGAGAAAACCCCAATAATCCTTGTCCATCCCTTTCTTGCAAAAATTAACTCAGTTATCCGAATCCAAAATGGGACCATGACCATCACCTTTGGAAACCTGAGTCTAGACTTGAACATCTACAATGAAAACTCTCAAATTGGGGATGATGAAGAGATACATGAGGTTAATTTAATTGGTAGTGTTGATAGTGAACTCGAGGAACATCATGGAATTACTAAAGGATGTGTAAGCCAAGAAAAGATTTATTTTCTTTGTTCACATGAGGGAAATCTGTCTCCTCGGATTGAATATCTTTTAGATATCTCTATTGATGATTTCCTAAAATCACCAATAAATGATACCATTTATGAAATCAATAACATTGAGTCCATACCCATTCATGAAACTAATCTGGCCAATTTAGTGGATAAAAATTCATTTCACAGTGAACTAATTCTATAAAGAAATATGAACAAAGAAATCGAGCTCAATACCAAATCCCATCCTTTCTTGGAAATTTATAACCAATATGATCTCAAATTTAAAGTCATAACTTCATCACTGAAGTATTCATTCTTAAGGGACAATCAATCCTTTCCTGTTGTCATTTATTCCTCTCTTGAATCCAATAAAGAGATGATGCTTCTAGATGTCTTATGAAAGAATAATAAAGTAATTGGATGGACCCTTTATAATATTCCTGGGACTAGACCACTCACCGGAACTCATAGGATTTTTCTTGAATTTGAATCCAAACCATGTCATCAACCTCAATGGAGACTCAATCCAAATATCATGGATGTGGTATGGAAGGAACTTCTTAAGTTGTTGAAAGTGGGTATCATCTACCCCATTACTGAGAGTGAGTGAGTAAGACCAATTCAAGTTTTCCCAAAGAGATAAAGAATCACTATGATCACCAATGAGGATGGTGGCCTTCCCCCCACAAGGGTTAGTAGTGGATGGAGAGTCTATATTGACTATATGAAGCTCAACTATGATACAAAGAAAAACCATTTCCTGTTTCCCTTTATTGATTAAGTCCTCAAGTGAGTGGCGGGTCATCAATTATATTTCTTCCTAGATGGATTCTTAGTGTATAATAAAATTGGTGTATCCTTAGAGGATCAAGGAAAAAAACCTTCACTTTTCCATTCAGAACTTTTTCCTTTAAGTGCATGCCCTTTGGGTTATGTAATGCCCTTGGTACCTTCCAGTGGTTCATGAAGGGAATCTTCTCAGACATGGTGGGGGATTATTTAGAGGTCTTCACGGATGAATTATCCATATTCAGGGATACTTTTGAGGGATGACTTATGAATGTTGAAATGTATTTTTCAAGATACGAGAATAATAATTTCATGCTAAATTGGGGAAAATGAAATTTTATGGTAAAATAAGGACTTGTTCTAGTAAATAAGGTATCTAGTAGAGGGATTGATGTTGATAAAGATAAGGTTTACTTAATAATTAACCTTACCTATCCTAAAAATATTAAGTAAGTGATGTTATTATTAGGACATGCTGGTTTCTATAGAAGATTCATTATAAATTTCTGCTCAATTTCTCGATCACTTTGTGCTCAATTAGTGAAAGATGCTCCATTTTTATGGACAGATAGTTGTGAGGAATAATTCTCTATACTCAAGTAAGCTCTTATCTCTCCACCTATCATGAAATCTTCAAATTGGAATCTTCCTTTTGAGATCATGTGTGATACGAGTGACTTCTCTATAAGAGCAGTCTTAGTAAAACAGTATGCAAAAACTCTATGTGTCATTTCTTATGCAAGAAAATTATTAAATGATGAAAAAATTAACTAAACCCCCAATTAGAAAGAGTTTCTTGCTGTTGTATTTTCATTATAGATATTAAAGTTCTATCTCTTAGGATCACCCATCATTGTCTTCACCGACCATTCATCCTTGAAATACCTTTTCCAAAAACAAGATGCTAAGGATAGATTTATTAGGTGAGACCTTCTTCTTCAAGATTTTTATTTAACCATTAAGGATAAAAAGGGTGTTGAAAATGTTGTATCTGATCACCTATCTTGGATGGAATTCAATGAAAACTCACATCCCCTTCCTGTGTCTGATTAATTTCCCAATGAGCACCTCTATTCTCTGTGCGATTGCCCATGGTATGATGACATAGAAAAACATTTGATGATGGGTGACATTCCAAAATTCTTCGGGACCCAAGCTAAGAATAAATTCCTTTATGATGTAAAAAACTATGTGTTTGATGATCCTTACCTCTTCAAGTTCTGTCCTGATCAAATAATTAGGATATGTGTTCCCAAGTCTATGTAAGTTTCCATTATAAAATTTTGTCATGGAGAGGCATGTTAAGGACACATTTACACAAAAAAACCACTACAAATGTCCTCCAAAGTGGTTTCTACAAACCTAACCTCACTAAGGATTCCTTCCAATTCTGCCAAAGTTTTCCTCAATGTCAAATATTAGGATCCGTTACCAAAATGATTCAAATGCACTTCACTCCCTTATGGTCATAGAAATATTTGACTGTTGGGGAATTGATTTCATGGGAACCTTCCCAAACATTAGGGGATACCTCTACATACTCTTAGCTATTGATTATTTCTCAAAATGGGTTGAGGCCATTCTCACCAAGTCCAATGACCATCATGTTGTGATCCGATTTGTGAAAGAGCTCATATTTTATCAATTTAGAATTCCTAGGGCTATAATCAGTGATCAAGGAACCCATTTCTACAACCACCCATTCTTTTTAATCCTGTCTATGAATGGGATTTATCATAAAGTTTCCACTACATACCATCCTCAAACCAATGGTCAAGCTGAGTTAGCGAATAGGTAGATTAAGAAAATTCTTGAAAAAATTGTCAATACCTCTAGGAAATATTGGTATGAGATACTCTTGGATTCCCTTTGGGCATATCGTACAGTGTTCAAAACCATCCTAGGCATGTCACCATATAGGTTGGTTTATAGAAAATTTTTCCATTTACCTATTGAAATTGATCATAAGTCATTTTGGGCAATCAAAAAAAAATGAATTTAGATATCACTTTGGTTGAAGAAAAGAGGAAATTATATCTTAATGAACTTGAGGAACTTAGGATGGAGGCTTATGAAAATTCAAGGATAAATAAAGCTAGAGTTCAAACCTAACAATCTAGGAATATCAAAGTTAAACACTTTGAACCGAGAAAATGCATGCTCTTGTATAGTTCAAAACATCATTTACACCTGGGAAAGTTAATGTCTAGATGGTCAGGTCCCTTCATAGTGCTTCATGTGTACCCCCATGGGGACGTAGAGATTCAGGATCCCACAAGTGGTCACATTTTCAAGGTCAATGGTCATTGGTTAAAACCATTAATTGAATCATTCAATAAACAGGAAACAAAGGTTGAGTTAACTAAGCCAACCTATGAACTGGAAAAATTGATAGATTTAGGATCCATGTCAGGCTACCGACATTAAAAAAAAAGCACTGCATGGGAGGCAACCCATGGTTTTCATGGTTCCAATAATTGTGAATCATCTTTATTTTTCAAATAGGATTAATAAATCAATTTTATATTTAAGTAAATACTTATCTATGAATATGATAGTACCATAGACTATTGATATGTTCTTCTATTATGAGTATGGATGGGTATGAAAGGGGAGAGACATATTCATCCGTGTTACATGGTGTGATCCTTGAGTAATACCTTACCAAAAAATTTAAAAATAATACAATGTATGATTAGTTTATTTTATGCATTTGTAGGTTAAAATTAAAATACAAAAAAATATATAATAATAATAAAAAAATATATCAAAAGGACACATCATATGTCATGGGGAAAACCCCACCACAACCAACGAAGCCATGGGGACTCGAACCCAGGACTGAAGAGAGACTAGGGCACATGCTTACCACTGACCTATGAATTATAGTTCTTCCTTATTCTATAATTTTTGTATATGTAATTATATTTTACTTTTTTATTATATATAAATATATTGTTTTGTTTTGTTTGTTTGTTGTTTTTTCTTTTTTTTTTCCACTAGGGAACTCTGAGAGTGACATGGATATCAAAAGACTAAATTGAAGCAGCACAAACATCAACTTCAACCACCAGGTGACTTCATTCCATGATCCTTATTTTCGATTTCATTTTTTAACTCCCCTTCTCTGTGTCCAGCCATTCTAAATATTATTTTCTTCAAACATAGGGAATAATTTTATTTTAAGTTGGGGGGGGGGAGATGAAATAAAAAAAATTTATTTTGTGTAATTGTTTTCTTTTGTGTGAAAAAGTGATTTGAAAAAAAGTGTGCCTTAATGGAAGGAAAAGTCCCTTTAACCTTGAACATGATAATACACATTGCACAATTTAAAATTGTATATCAAATTATTTAGAATGATCAGATTCTGATTTTAATCCATGTATAATTTCATGTGCATTGATTTTGGAAAGTGCGGTTGTCCAATGTGATTTTCACTGTTTATATTTTCATCCATTTAATAACAAGAAAACAAAATGTATGTATTCTAGATTGTGGGGTATTAGTTTGAGTTCATAGGGTCCCGCAAATAAATAAAATAGGTTTGGTGATCATTTTAGTTTTAATATGACTATTCAATAAAAAAATAATTAAATTTGGGCGTAGAGAAATTGAATGACCTAATGTGCGGCTTTTGGCACTTGGGGATCGTGACTCTGTAGTTTCATGGCCCAGAGATAATAATTTTATCTCTATTTTTGGTAATTTGACCTTGTTTTTACTAATTTAACTAGAGATGAAGCCTGAGTATGTGGGCTTCACTTGGTTCCCTAAGGTCTTTGAGCCTACGAGTCATCAGCAAAGTCTTGCTACATGGGTTGACTCTATTGAGAGCAATTTCAATTACCATGAAAAAATTGTAAAAACAAAAAACAAAAAAAAAACAAAAAACAAAAAACAAAAAAACAAAAAAATTATACAATAAAAAATTTAATACTTATCTTAATATTGAAATGAGATTCCATTTATCACTTCCATCATTTAACCCTTGATCAAATATGAACCCCCATGTCTATTTTGATACACAACACTTCATCATGTTTAATTGGAATTGGATAAAATGTGGTGGTGAATTTGAACAAAGAAATGGGATTGGGCATGGGATATGATTATGAAACTATCTTATATTAAAATATTTTGATGGGTTTCATGATTCTTTGGTATAAGGGTCTTTTGTGATCATTGTGTATTAAAGTGTTTTTGGAAAAGGGAATTTGAATTTCATATTGTTGAGATATATTTTTCTCAGGACTAGAAAAACTCAAGTTGGGGGGGGGGTGTGATTATCCACTGAAATAGGATAATATTAATTGTTAATATTTATAATATTCATGTGATTTATTATTAATAAACCCCATTTTAGTGCATTTTACACTTTGAACATTATTTCACATTATGATTGGAATTCTTTGTTAAAGTGAACTATTACTTGGTACATATTTGAACGCATCCTAAAATAAAAAATGGTCTTGATTTTATTTTCATTTTTAATTTCATGTTTCTCACTACATTGGTAAAAATTCATATTTCTGGAGTACTTGAATATTCACATTGGAAGACCACTAAAATGGGATTCATGCCAATACATTCTGGGAAAAGTAAACTAGACAATAGCCCAATAAAGAGACTGTAGCAGCCAAGATCCATGACTAATAATTCTGAATATTGAAATAAAGATATAGTAAATCAAGGGTAACGTTTCATTAAATAGTGGAAAAATCTAATTAGGATGTTTGAATGGAGTTCCAAGTGGCCCAAGTTCAAGATAAAATTCGGGGCCAGATTCTACGGCCCATAAAAACAGCCCACCATTTCAATAATACCTCACAAACCAAAATTTCATTTGGGATAAAATTTTACTTTATATTAGGATACATCTGGGGATCCAATTTCTTCTTCTATGGACCACTAAAATTCAGCCATCTATAAGTTCCTTTCAGTGTCTCTCTTTAGTGGATTCAAGTTGGATCAGATTGATTGTCAAAGGTTGAAAAGTCAACTCTCCCTTAATTTTTTAGCCACCTAGGACCACCAAAATTAATTGATATGACTTAAAATTTTTTAGGCTCGACCCAAGCCTTCAAAAATTACTATTTAAGTTAGTTTTGTTGAAGTATTTTATCATCTTTGTTTCTTTCTTTCATTAAAATGTTATGCTGCGATTTTTTTTGTCTCTAGTTTGTCTTTCACATGCAAGTTGTTCAAATTCATCTTAGTTTCTTAATAAAAGTTCTTATTCTACTCTTAGTCTGTTCTTATTCATATCAAGGTGGTAATGTTGGATCAGGGTGTGAATTTATTCACAACAAACCTTGTGAAATTATCACACAATAGTGGAGTGATCGTTATTTCATTGTCTTGTTTTACTTCTTCAATTCCTCCCTCATGAGTCTACTTCCCACTTCCATTGAAACCATAACATCAATGGAGGGATAACCCACTTATGTGTTGATCCGAGGGAGTATAAATGGGATGGATTTGATGTTATTTATCACTCCATTAATGTATAATCACTTATTTTAATTGAGGATTTTGTTTGATGATTTTTAAACTCCTTTGTCCTTGTTGAATTAAATGCCACAAACTTCAAGTGAAAATACGAACTTTTACCTTGGATTGCTCAAAAACATGATCCTACAAGTGTATAGGTGATTAGTATTAAGGTGGGATGGTATTAAAACAACAAGTGATGATGTAGTTTAATCTTCTTAAATGAACTCATCTCAAATATAAGAAATTGAAATAATAGAAAAAGGAATGCATCCAATACACCCCAAGTGACAACCAAGGATCATATCATTCTTTTAAATTGAATTCACTTAATTCTACTAGTTTTCACTTACACCTATCTAAAATAAACCAAAATTTGGCCACTTAATAGTAAAAAATAGTACATAAAATGTACATGTCTATTGGTTTCTTCTTAGGTCTCTTAGGATTCAACAACCCAAGCTAAACTGCAAGAGACCGCTTAAACCTAAAATCATGGGAAAATTTGGGCGAGACCAGGTGGCCTTATAAGTATATCTATTAACCTATTCATGTGGTTGAATGTTCCCAAATAAACCAGAAGGTTGTTGGTTCATAACTAGAATAATCTCTATACTACCGTACATTTATGGCATGGACTGGACGTGGGAGTTCAAGTGTAGAAACTTTGGGTGTACTCAGGATACCTCCCTATATTGGGGTATTTTTTTAATTTATTCATTTTTTAGTCTTGCCCTATTTATTGTATCACCTAATATATATCTACTACATGTACATTGTAGTGTGTTAATGCATATAAATTCATTCATCATTTATTGACTATGAGTTTTTATTTTATTTATCTTATTTTATTTATTATTTCTTCTGAGTATTTATTAATATCAAGAGGGTTCAATCTACCAATTGTAACACCATGATCCCATCATTACTCATCGACAACCTCTAGAATATGGGGAGTCATGGTTTAAACCTTGTAAATAGTTATCTTGAGCAACCATTTTAGTGGCTCCCATTCTAGGGTGTTACATTTTACAATCTAATAGGCTCTTTATATGTGTAGAATAGATGGGATGGGTGTCCTTTTATAAGTGGGAGTGAGGTAATACTTGGAATTCCATTAAATATTAAGATAAAATAATGTCTTATTCAAGTGAAATGATTTCTAAGGTACAATTATTCTAATGTAGGATATGATAAATCCGAAATATGTCATGATAATAGTATTGAGACAAGTTTAATTGTAATTCATACCCACATCACTTGGTTTAACCCTATAGTGAACCATTTTTAACCATAACCCTGGTAGCAAAATTTTATTTTTCTTTACTATTAATTATAAAAAATGAAGGTGGTCTATTTAATTTTTTTACATGATTATTACAATCACATAATAAATTTTATCAAATTCAGTTAATATATGTGGAATAAATAACTTTTAAAATAAAATCTCAAAATGCATGGAGAAATGGTTTTAAAGAAAAATTCATTTTAAAAGAATAATGTGGATTCTAATGGAATTAATTTGATAATGATTAATAAAAAGTAAATAAGTAAATTTTATGATAAATTCATATTTTTTATAATTTTTCAATACATTAATGGAAAACATAGATTTCTATAAAATTGATATTTTTCACTATTCACTAAAAAATTAAACTTTTTAGAAAAATCAGAAAATTTGAACTTAAAATAATTTTAATATGATAATTTAAAATATGATATCTTTTTTATAAATTAATTTTTCTAAATTTGGAATTGATTAATTATAATTTCATAACACAAATTGCAATAAAAAAATTTATTATGAAAACATATTTTTTAACCATAAAATGATTACTGAAAATTGTGTACTTATATATTTTGAATCAATATATAGATTTTCATAATTTAAAACCATTATAATTATTTTTTCATAAGGTAGTTATTTTTAATCATTCAAACAATTTAACTACATTGCTATAATTGTATAATATATCATGATTTATTTAGACTCATTGTTGTGTGTAAAAAAAGATATCGAATACCACTTGTTTGTTTCAAAGGAAAATATTTATGTAACATTAGGGTATTACATTATACAACTCATAAAATAAAATTCTCCCTTGAAATTCCATAACTCTAATAAAAAAATTAGGATATATATGGTCATCATATCCTTATGTTCCCATATAGATTCTTTGAATTTTGGATTACTCCAGAGAACATTAACTAGGTTATTAGTCGTGTTTTGTAACAAATTATCTCTATGATTGAATATTTCTACATATTGTTCTTCATAAGAAAGATCATTATCTATTTGTAAAACATCTACATTAAATACAATTGAAGGATCATGTATGAACTTCCTCTATAGAGATACATGAATCACATCATAAACAGGAGAGAGATTTAGGGGAAGTTTCATGTGACAAGATGTAGTCTCTACTCGATCAAGAATCATGAAGGGACCAATATATAGGGCTTAACTTTACCTTATTTTAGAATATCATAACCTTATTAAATAGATGAATTAATATAAATAACTTATCAAAAGATTTTAATTCCTTATCTCATTGGAAATTGTTAGCATAACCCATTTTATTTATGCAGAGGTTCCCTGATGTGTTGCTAAATGGCTCAGACATTCTCTAACATTTTCATATCTATAACATGTCCCAATATCTATCCTTCTAAAAATTAATTCCATCATATTTATTATTCCACTTTAATATAAAAAGGGATTTATAAATATCCATTTGTGTGCTTGATTGAAATATATTATTATAAGAAACTCAAAAGAAGGAAGGTGTTGATCCCATCAACCATTGAAATCTAGAGAGTTGGATCTCAACATATACTACAGGGTTTGAATAGTTCTCTCAAATAGATCATCTTGATGAGTATTATAGGTATTATATAAATGAAACTTCATATCCATATTCTATTGATGTCTTCTCTATAATATTATGGAAAACCTCATTCCTCGATCAGATAGAATAAGATGTGTTACTCCATGAAACCATACCACTAACATAATGTATATCCTAGAAATATGACCAAGAGGGAAATATTCTCTAATATTAATGTAGTGTAATGACATCACAAGGTGATTTACTAAAAGATAAATAGTATCATTTAGTTGTTTTACAGAGTCCATGGATGAAATTTATGATGATGTTTTCCCATTTTCATTCTATTATGGAAAATGGTTGTAACATTCCCCCAAAATAATATTTCTCATCCTTATGTTTCTAATATAAGAATCACTGAAATAATCACTTTTCAATATCTATATTCATGTTTTCCCACCAGATATACTTTTTTAGATATCTGTATATCTATATACTTCCATGATGAATAGTGAATTCATTACTATGAGATTCATCAAATAGATCCTTATTTATATATTGTTTTGATGAGACACATACTTAGTTTTTGATCCTTATCATTCTATAAAAATTAGTTTTGAATAGAATAATTTCATACCGTTACATATATCTCTACATATTCATTCTACATCACTTTAATCTACACATGGATAGATGGTTGGACTCTCATTAGGAAAATATATAATTTCTCTCATTCCTTTAATATTTCATGTACCATCCATTACAAATAAAATCATATTGTATATTTTTTATCCTTGTCATAGATAATATAAAATGAAACTTTTGATTAAAGTCATTAGCTAAATTTTTTTCTTTCCCAAGGTGATAATTTATTGAAAAGTAAAATAATTAATCAACTCCAACCATGTTATATGGAACACAATCAAATCTTTCTGGGTGAATATATACTATAATGTTTTATAATCAATATAAATGTCACAAATTTATCCATTATGATAATTACTCCATATATTTAATGCAACGATTACCATTGCTAAATCCACATCATGAGTCATATAACTTTTCTCACGAACCTTCAATTTTCATGAGGTATAAGATGTCACCATATAATTCTTCATAAGAACACATCCTATTCCCTTTATTGATGCATCAAAATAGATCCTAAACCATTCCCCACTGTAGTGTAGTATGATTCTAGGTTTACTAGCCAAACTTATTTTCAGCACCTTGAAATTTTCCTCACCTTCATCTTTCCAAAGGAATATGACATCATTATAATTTATCAGAGAGTGGGTTAAATATCCATGAAAAATTCATTAAAATTAATCAATAATATCATTCTAATCCAAGAAAACTATATATATTAGTCAATGTGGTTAGTCTGTGATAATGTTTAGTAATTTCTGTCTTTTATGGATTGACCGACATACCCTTTCATGAGCTTATATGACCCAAAAATGACACTTCCTATAGCCAAAATTCACACTTGGTAATTTTTTCATACGAATTCTCCTTCCATAGGGTCTCTAGTCAAATCCTAAAGTAATATTCATTATCTTCCTATCACATGGAATAAATAATAATTTCATCAATTAAGACTATCACACACTGATTAAGGCATTCTCTTAAGATTATTTTCATTAAATACTTGAAGATAGAAAGTGAATTAATAAGACTAAATGGAATCACTATAAATTAATAGTGTCCATATGTCGTATGGAAGGTTTTTTTGGGTATGTGTTCACATTTTACCCTCAATTAATTGTGTCTAGATCAAAGATCAATCTTTGAAAAATACTGAGCTCCTAATAAAATATATAAAAATAATAAATATAGGGAATATGATACTTATTCTAGATTATGATATTTTTTAGTTCCCTATAATCAATGAAGAGTCTCATTGATCCACATTTCTTCATAAAAAACAACAGGTTCACACCCTAGTGATGAACATCGATGAAGTAATCCATTTTCAAGATTCTTCTGTTGTTTCTTTATTAATTATGGTAACTCAATCTAATCCATTCTATATGGATTCCATGAAATAGGTGTAGCATGAGGTATGATTTCTATTTAAAACTCAACTTCATTATTTGGAAGAATACTTTTAAGCTTTTCTTGAAATAAAAAAATGGCCATTACAATAGGAATATATTCAATGATGATTTTTACTAACCTTATATGATAAGTACACATTTTTTTAGGAATCAGTACCCCTTAAATGGATGTGATTTCCACAAGAATATCCTAATTATCCTCATAGTCATATATGATCATATCTTGGTTTATAACAAAAAATGTGACTTACTTTCCTTGGAAATTGATGTGATCATTATACAAAGAAACCAAATCTATGAAAAAACGAACTTATGTTTAGATGGAGGGAGAATAATAAAATTTATAGGAAGAAAATTACCATAAACATTAATCATAGAAGAATTATATACATAAAAAATTATCATCATACCATTAATATATTTAACTACTAATTCAAATCTATTTATTGGGGATATAAATTTAATCTCCTAAATAATTTTCGTGATATTAAGAAATTCACATGATTAATCTCAAACAATAAACATAAATATTTCAGTATCCCCCTCGCTACCTCAACATCTTCATTCAATCTTCAATCCCTTACTAAAACCAAATTGGTTTTTGTGACTAGTTACATTGTTGATAAGAGTTAAAAATAATAATTTATTGGAAAATAATTCACAGGATGTCTTAATCATGACAAATTCTTTTCAATTTATGACAGCTTAAGTTTAACTTAGGCCATACTAGTTCATAATCTATTCAAATACATTATAGTGGTTATAAATAAAATGTCAATTATCCTAAAAATACCCACAGTAGTGTCTTTCCAATTGTATAGTCATAGGTCCACTCATCATGCATCAATGACGATTGAGTTAATTACCAATCTTCCCTATTCAGAGTTTTTACTCATCAGTTCATTTATTCTATAGCCACATCAAATTTCTTGTATTTATATCTATATGAATTTTCTAGGAATACCACCCTCATTTAGTTACCATTACATAGGATTTTCTCTTATTCATAGGGTTATCCTTAGGGTTCTCACTACTAATTTATCATAATTATTTCCAAAAAACAACTAAAAATTTCTTTGATACCATTTGAGGTGATTGAAAGATTACATAAAAAAATATTATATCTTATTATATGAATATTCATTACATATCATTAAAATCCGAGAAAAAATAATAAATGTTTAGTTTCATTGAAAAAATAGATACAAAATCAACTGGTACATACAATATTTACATTATATCCGTCTAATATCTTCACATCCAGAACCCTTCATAGAATTGTTATACTTGAAACTATTCTTCATATCTTGGGAAAAGGAAACATAATAAATAGGGAGATCATATGCCTGATAAGGGTAATTAAGGAAGATATTAGTGATCATATATGACTAATATGAGTATAATGGTATGAGAATATGATCTTAACATTTGAAAATAATACCCAGTAATTCATACATTATAATCACGAGTTGTAGAATATATCTTGATAGTTCATAATACATGAATCATAAATAAATCAAACAAAATGATCCATGAGAGAATAAAATTTTATTAATATCATGTCATAAATGTGTGGCCTAAAGTGTTGAATAATCATAATAATATAAATATTATGTCAATTCTATCCACCAAGACTTTCTTCACATGACAGTCATTTGAAAACCACATGTGTACTGACTTCGGGCTTGGGATAACCTCCTATGTATCATATTTTTAGGTACAAGATAACCACTTATTCACCATATTTTCTTTGTATTTAGACAACCTCATGTGTACCCTTTGATCTCATTTAAGATTAATCATAAAACAAATCATTGGATAAATATAATGGAAGAACTCATCAAATAATAATAATCTATTCATATGTATCCCACAAGACCATGAAGACATTTATCATTCCATAATAACTTATCCATTTAAAAATAAAGTGGGTTTTATTAACATTTAATCATCATTACCATAAACTATCTAGAGAAATAATAAGGATGATTTCCTAGAATCATATCACAATAAAAGTATAAGTATAATCAATGGATGTTATCATAGATGAAAAATAACTTTTAAGGGTCATAGGAAAATTTCATGAGGAAAATTAAAATTTCCTTTTCAAGTCAGTTTTTAAAAATAAAAAAAATTACAAAATATTAAGGAAAATTTTTTAATTTCAAAAAAACTATGGAAGATTGAAATGGAAGTTTCATATAACGCATTGTTCATAAAGATGTGAAATTTTGTTCATGATGTGTACATTAAAACAAGGACTCATTTCACATTTTTGGTAAAAACTAAAAAGTACATCACTTATAAAATGTAAATAATATGACTTTTAAACATATTTATAGAAATAAAAACATGGGTAAAATGACTATAAAATATCATAAAAGAATAAAAACACATTTTTGGAAATAGTTTAAGGAAAAAGTGCACATTGATGTAAAATAATCTCCACAAAATACTAAATTAAAGTATGTTTCCTTAAAAAAATATTTTTGAATCATGAGTACATAAAGGAAGGAAAATGAAAGGATGAAATTTAATATCCTTAAATAATGATATGATGATAAAATCTGTATGATTTTATGGGGAAATTTAAATTGACTTCATCATGATAAATTTAATTATAAACAATCCCTTTAAAAAAAAGATAGTAATGTAAACCCATTACCTCAAGTTCGACATGCTTTATATGGACTATAAATCCTATATAATAAATTTAAATTTATGATAAATATTTACCAAAACAATACTCATACTTATAGTATCATATATTATAAATTAATAACATTTCAACACTGATATAATAAAAATTCTTTATTGAAATCATTATTTACTTAGGTTAGCTATTTCATTTTTCCTAAAAGTTTCATTTTACATAGAAGTTTCATTTTTCATGAAAGTTTCATTTTGGAAGTCATGGTCCTTGTACATTGACAATAGTTTCATCATACATAGGTTTTTAATAATGATATAAATATCATATATATTCATTTTATATATATATATTTATAATCATTTATAAAATATAGAGATTGAAAAATGAATTTCACTATTCTAAGAGATGGTAGTCCGTATGTACAGATAAAGACCGTTTTCATTTCCTAACAAATGAAGGAAATAAAGGAAAAAAATATTTTATCATTAAATTTTAATTAATATATCATAAATATCACATATAATTAGTAAATACATCATTATAAATATCTATGTGAGGCTATGATGGAAAATTATTCATATAACCATGTGGATGTGATAGTCCATATGTACGCCCGAGTGATACATTCAATTACCATTTGATGGAAAATAGGTGGAAATGGTGTTGAAATCATTATAACAAAAACATATTAAATTAAAAATCTAGGTTTCATCATGTTATTATTGATAAAATAGGTTTATAGGGGGTGGAAGAAACAAATTTGAAAGTGCTAGGCTATGTGTTATATCTCTCCATTGAGAAACCTCATTTGGATTACACCTTAAGACATGAAAAGATGTTATTCTAATAAAACAATTTCATATAGGACTTGGTAAGGGATGTTAAGAGATGATTTTTTAGGGGTTTTCATATCAAAGAGATTCTAAAACTATCGATAATATAGAAGAGGGTGTCATTTTAAAAGTGGGGGAGAGGAAAAACTTAAAATTTCATTAGACAATAAAATATAATAATGTACTATTAAAATCAAATGATTCCAAAAGAAAATTTATATGTAATTATGGTAGTTTTAGGTATAAATATCACAAGTAAATAGGATTTATACAAGTATTATTGGAAATATAACCCTTATAAATTAGTTTAACCCCTGGTAAACTTGTTTTAGCGTTAACACTAGAAACCTATTTTTACTATTTTTACTATTATTTTTGAAAAAATGAATGTGTCCACATAAAAAAAAATTATGATTTAAAATATTTTATCCATTTTATAAAATTCAATTTATATAAGTGGCATAAATTACTTTTAAAATAATCTAATAAAACTCATAGAAAGACGAATTTCACGAGAAATGCATTTTAAATAATAATATGGATTCCAATATCACCGATAATATTATTTCTATTAAAAATGAATTAATTACCTTGTAATATAAATTCATTGAAAAATTGAAATTTTTAAATACTTGAATGGAAAAATTGTTTTCTATAAAATCATTATTTTTAATATTCACTAAAAAATTAATATATTCAAAAAAATAAAAAAATTCCACCTTATGGTAAATTTAGTATAAGGATTTAAAAATTTATATCCCTTTATTTAAATATAACTTCTAAAATTGAAAAAAACTATTTTTTTAAGAAAACTTTTTTTGAAGTCAAGATTGACTTTACTGAAATTTGAGTTCTTATTTAATTTGAATTAAATAATACTTTTGATTAATATAAAACCTGTATAAATATTTTTCATCTTGTTGTTATAATTATTTGTACTAGTAATTTAACAGGTCAGTTATAACAATATACTATATCATGGTTAATATCGACTCAGGGTTGTGTGTAAAATAAGATATTGAAAAAATCATGTTTATTTTAATGGAATATATATATATATATATATATATATAATATCATTGTGTTACTTTTAAATTTTGAAATTTATGTTTTTAAAACATTTATAGAGAGAGGATAATGTTTATTATGAATCATATTTGACCAAAAAGAAGATGGTTATCCAGAAAATTTTGAAAAAATAACCCAACATGAAAAATACCCCCAAATTGGTAGTTAGTGTCAACAGTGAGAAATCCTAGATTCTGATTATGGTCACACTGATTTTACCAAAGGAAGATAATGACTAAATCAATACATCGCAAAGTTATAGTGTGATTTATTTTATATCAATAAGGGAATAATTACCCTAAAGTCCATAATGGACTCAATAACAAGACAAGTAACCTTTTGTAGAAATTGGTGAAAATTGTTTATTTCCATACTACATAAATAAAGTTATTATTTATTGTTTAATGTCATAAAATAAAGATCATGTTTGGTTCCTTAGGGATTTATATGTTGATATATCTCATATATAGGAGACAATGTAAGGGGATGAATAGTTTCCTGTATGAGGGGATACAAAGATAGATCCAACGTGAATTGGTAGGATCAATACACAAGTGTTGAAATGAGGATCAAACTGGAATAAAAATTCTTGATGGTATTATGATAGGATATCCATAAAAAACTATATATTATGTTTCAACATAAATCAAACCATGAATAATTCTAAAAGGAAAATATATTGTCCCAATATAAATATTATTTGTTGATTGACCTAACATAAATGACTAGACCATACAAGAAATGGATGTTTTCTTATGATTAAATTTATATTTATGCCTAAAATATGAAACATAGGTCTCACTAAATAATTTTTTTAAATGAATCATTAATATATTATTTCTAAAATAGGATGAAATTATCTTAATGTAAAAGAATTGGATGCAACCCATAATCAGTTAGAAAAACCTTACACTAGGATAATGTGGATGATAACATAGAAAGAAGAATTTCTAAATTATATCATGATAATAAATCACTCTTTCAACATGTATCCTTTGATCATAGAAATAAATCCCCATGTAGTTAAAGGAAATGGTCATCTATGTACATATATCTCTTGAGTAGGAGAAAAAGGAAGAAATGTATGGGTTCCCTCATTAGGTATGGAAGGATGAAACCAATCATTAATTGGTAATGGTCTCTTCACTAAGATATAATCTATCATTTAAATGGAATAATTTTATGGAACTAATATGTGTGATCCCATCATAAATATGTACCTTTTGATAATGTGAATTAAGGCACATGTAGTTCTTATAGTGTACATTTTTTTTCATAGTTTAAGTGATCCTTGACAGTAGGGTAGGTTTTTTATACATAACCATCATGTGTTTAATTAAAAATAACTCTTACATAGTTAAATACCTTAAATAAAGTTTAATTTTATAATTTTTTCACAAGGAATAAAATTCTCAATGTTTTTAAGGTCATCTGGGATAGAAAAATCACCTTATAGTTAAAGGAAATGTCCCATAGATGTTGCATCATGTAGTTTAATGTCTTATCATTTGAACCTCATATAATGCAATTCAACACATTGAGACATGATCTTTGTTATGTTTACTTTAAAATTGTGTAGTAAGGAAATTATTCTATATAGTATATATTCAATAATAAATTTCTTCATTAAACTTATGTGGTTTTTAAGGAAAGATATGTAACACCCCAACCCAAACCACTAGTTGGTCTAGGTTGTATGAGCTACTATAATTATGTGACGTTCCCAAGACACTAAAATATGACAATAAATTCCATTGGATTCAACACATAAGACATGGGGTAATAGTCTACCCATTTTATACACATTCCCTCAATTAACACATAATAAGACAAGAATACATACAAAAGGATACATATATATAAATGATCCATTCACCAAAACCCAATAACAATGAAAATACCAATGATAACCAATAAATCAAACACCAATGTCAGAGTAGCAGCGAAGTGGAGTATAATATAAAATGAACTCCAAATCCATAAATTACTCTAGAACTATGGTGTAACCACTCTAGAACAAGACATTAAATGCTTAAATATCCACCTTAATCAACTACAACTGCATCAATCAGGGTTCTCTAGTCATGATATACGAAACCTACCCCTTTCTTGTATCATGTAAATAAACTTCTATATTTATAATAAGGTGTATATAAATGGGTGAGTAAAACACCTAGTTAGGTAACTCTAATATAATTTTCCCACATTCCACTAGTACTAGAAATAGGTTTCCTCATAGGAATATAAAACATTCTGGTTGATTATTTAACCAGTTAAAACAATTTTCACTATATAAATTATAACAGATGAACATGTTTTTGAAAACCAATTTAACCAATGTTATGATTACCTATAAATAATAAAATATAAATTTAAAAATTATAATTTTTCATAAACATACATGTTCTTCCAAACACACAAACACACACATCCATTCATTATAAATTACATCCCGATACATGCGAGTTGTGATACATCATCCACCATGTTTTCGTTTGGTGGAAATTATTCCTTATGAATTTATATTCAAAATTTAGCACCAAATATATTTAAATAAGTCCTTATACAATGAAAATAGTAAATATGTTCCAAAAACCACTTTTATTTTAAAAAAACTTTAATTAATTTATGAAACACAATATGTTCAACACCCAAAAACTAGTTTCAATTCCAATCTGTAAGAGAATCATTAGCATAATTTGATCTGGATAAAACCATTGACAAATGGAGGAGGAAACTTTAAAGGATACCTATGATCCTTCACATTCCAGTAAAAGTTGAAAAAGGAAAAAACCACCCACCTCGAATGATTTATCCACACTTTTTATTTCTAAACCATTGCAAACCATTTGATTCACAATGATTATAACTTGAAGGAATAATTGATTTGGCCTCTAGATTGATTATAACCATAAAAAATACCCAAAGAAGGGTTGAAATTTACGAGAAAATGTATAGGGATTTATGAAAATTGTGGGGAATGAGAATTAAATAGACTTGATAGAAATGAATTTATTTATGGCATGAATTCAAGATTCACATAGTGAATCTTTGAGAGGTCATGTACATCGATGTTCTCAGTACCTAATCATCAAATTCCAAAAACAATTTCACTTTGTAAATGAATATCACATCATGAACATATTCATCTCATAAATTCATTCACACCTTGATAGTAACTCATGGAACCTGCCCATAAAACATTCAAGTCATGAATAACCATTTGTAAAGTGAATTTTTCCAATAGACCAATTCCATTTTACCTTATATTTAGCCATATAAATCCCCCCAATGGTTTATCATAGAAACTCTTAACATCAAATAAGAATCATAAAATTAATTTGTACCAAAAAACAATGGTGAAATATTATCCCCACCATTGTTCATTCTAACCTCAAAATGATGGAGAATATTAGTGACATAGAAAATATCAGGCCGCTACACCAACATAGACTTCTCTCCTTCCCATGATTCCTACTAAAATTGACCATAATATCATAAAACATATACCAAGGAAATAGATCTCCTCCACCATTTCCTTTCTCGACTATTAATAACCCAAACTAGTTCACGGATAAACATCACATCATGATCAAGAGTGATATGGTTCCAACTAATCACATGAATATAATCTCGCTAATACTTGTTTAGTTTAGAGAACTGAAATACAATATGGATAGTTTTGAATCTCTTTTGTAAGGCTAGATGATATGGGACATTTCCTATCATTTAACAACCATCTAACATAACATGGTGCCGACATCCATTAACTTCCAAAATATCAATCACCTAGGCATGCTAACACATTCAAGAAGATTGGAAACTAACATTAAAAGATAATGGTTGATGAAAATTATTTTCATATGATTTTATTTCATATTTTAGCCATATCCATCCAATTCTATATCATCTAGATATTCATTGTATTCTCATGGACAATAATATTTCCAATCAGTGATGTTTCCCCTATTTACACCCAACAAAGTGTATAATGAAAAAGAAGTATATAAATGCCTCTAAATGGTAAATATGTATCATTTGGTATCTGTTATTATAGGGTAATTCAATTAAACACATATGATCTTCCACTGATCCTCTAAAGTTAATAACATAAGATCTGAGCATATCTTCCATTTCTAAATTTTTCATTCTGACTTCCCATCCATTTGAGGATGATATAATGTTATCATAGTCAACTATGTTTTGAGATTCTATTGCAATGATCTCCATAATTGATAATAAAATTAATGATCTCTATTAAATATGATCAAAATTGGAACACTATACTACATTACCACTTATTGATTATATAAAATTTCCAAATCATCTACTATATTGGAATCTCAAATTGGAAGAAAATGTGATAATATGGTGAGTCGACCCTAAATAATCAAAATACACTATGATTCAAAAGCATCCTCAATAGACCTATTACATGGTCCAGGAAAATTTTCTCCCACTTCCATATAGGTATAAGCAGTCAATGTAGTATAAAAATATATCATTAATTCTACGATTTTACATGCTGATAAGTTTAAATTTCATAAAAAAATATGTAATTTTGTGTCTCATACCTAACAAATAGAATTTAAATTTCATTACGTTATACATATTTGAAATACTAAGATGAATTTCTCATTTCAAATAGTGATACACTAAAAGAATAAATTCTTAGAATTATTGAGGGACCATAATTTGGCTCTCAAACCGTAACAAATATTCTACACCCTCTATCTAGCCATCAAAAGTATCCCCACTATTTAGTATTGAAAAAATTATGATTCAATAAAAATATGATATTTGACCATTTTAAAAGTCAATAAAATCAATTATAAGAATAAATTTAATTAAAATTGCATTTGTATTTTATTCAACATAATCTAGATACATTACCACAGTAATACTCATTAGTTTTCATTGGGTATGAGCTTTTCCAAAAACATTATTATATGATTTTTGACTCAATGCATATTTCATAGAATTTACTTTACAATTTTCTCACACCATGTTGAAATCAAACATATATAGGCTCTACATCCATTTTATTTTCTTAATGTTCATGTATCTTTGAGAAAATATGTATTTCAAACTATTATTCTTAATGAAAACTATGATATTTTCAAAAAAATTGTAATGAAAAAATGTCATTAAATCATGGGAAACTATAGATAATTCTATTTAAAGAGTTTAATAGTTCCTCCCATGAATTTTTAACTACCTAGAAACAAAGTCTAAAACCTGATATTCCTATATGAGAAGACAACCAAGACCAGATCTAGATGCATAATCATATACCATATAGGCCTAACCTAGTTCTTGAACGATTAGGATTAGGACCACGGTGAGATTATTTTTATGTTATATAAATCATTTATAATATGAATTAGTCAATTTGAATTGAAAAAAACTTTTTTTCATAGAAATAATGGGAGAATAATGTCTCAAGAAATCCCAAAAAATGTTGTAATATTAGCTTTCTAATCCTAAAAAAGGAACCGCATATCTCAACAACATTATTAGGTGGATTAAAAAATATGACTATTTCAATATTATCATGGTCAGATGATATAAATTACTAATAAATTAAATTCCTGATGAAATGAACTTAATTTATATAAAAGTAACACTTGGAAAAGATAACATACATTTGATGATCCCAAAACATACACAGAAAAATTTTGATGTGTTCCTCATGGTCATTCCTTCTTTGAAAATAAACCGTGTTTTTATCAATAAATACAACAAAAAAATAATTAAGGTAAATATGTAATATATATTTTACCATTTCTATGTAGAATGTATTTATATTCATAAAACCAAAAGGAATGATGATAAACTCATAATGACCATAAAGACATAGGAATGTTGACTTTGGAATATCCACTTTTCTGCCTCCTAGCTAATGATATCTTGATCGAAGATCAATATTAAAGAACAAATTAGCTCCATTTGATAAAAAAATATATCATCTATTTGAGGAAGTGGGTAATTATTTTTAAATTTAATATTATTTAGTTTGTGATAGTCAAAACATAATCAGAGAGAACCATATACCTTTATTATGAACAAAACTAGCTTAACCCAAGCTGACATACTATAACAGATGAAACCTATAATGAACAATTTTATAAGGTAGATCATCAATTAATAGATATTAGTAAAATCAATTTTTTAATATGGAATAAAATTAGGGATTGTTCCTAGGAGTATATGGATATAAAACTCAACTTTACATTTGGGTGATAACCCAATGAAATCGTTCAAAATGAAATCTTGGTATATATCCCCTATGCTATGATGATTCCAACTTCTATTTCCATATAAAACACTCAGGATCATTGATACTAAATGAAAATATATTTTTCATTCCATAAAGACTAATAGTACCATTTTACATACATTTACATCCCAATCCACTTTTAATACATGAAGGGTTAAATTTGAGTATGCGAATGACACTTTCTGCATGTAGTAGTTAATACGATCTTTATATTCTTCCCTCCAATATATTCCAAATATGAGATAAAAAACATCCATCTCTTGGGTTATAAAATCCTATAGAATTATAATCATGTCCTTAGTAATGGAACATGTTGGGAACTTGAATCCTCTTCACTCCCTCTATACAAGGGGTGTCTTTATACTCATGGTGTGAGGCGTCATTTTCACATGTAACCCTAATTGTTTAACCACATACGAAGAAAGTAATAAATGTGATTCACTTTTATTGAAAAAACATGCATAATATATTTGTTTAGAAATATTTTACCTAGAACTATTGAGTGACCTGGTCTCTTGGACGAGACAGCCAGCTCTTTTCAATATAATTATTGATCTCGTGGAACAATTTTTAGTTGCCTTATTATCCTAGGAGTAACTCCCCCTTTTCTTATTCCTTGATATGGAATCCCCACCAACACTAAAATTCACAAAGGTGATCCCTCTACATAAATTTAATTCCAAGTATCTCTCTCTCTAATTAAATCATTATTCACCATTTCTTTATGGTCATTAATACAAAACATTACCGCCTTTGTATAAATCTTTGGTTAGAGACTCAACTCAACAACCTAAGACTTTAGTCTCTCTCAAGTAGGTAAATTGGTGAGAGGTGAACATGTTGTGTGAATTTAATAGAATATTGAGTCATTTAGAAGATTCCTTGATCCATTTGAGATAATTTTATCATCTTTTTTTATTTGAAAGGTTTTTAGGAAGAATTTGTTGTTGAAAATTTCCATAAATCCTTTACAAGTGAGGTCTCATTATAAATTAGTTGAATGGTCATGTTCCACCATGCTTTCACTAGGTCCTTAAGTATATATAGTTCTATGTTAAACTTTATTTCATATGGTGTACTCATGAAGTAAAAAAATATGTTTATCCAAGTAAACAGTACCTCTACTTACTCAGGTCAAGAATAACTATGAAAGATCAGTGGGTTATACAGATAAATTAATCTAAGTGAGTCAACTAATGAGTTTCCTTAATCTATGGTCCATTGTTATTAGCATAAAATTATTTCATTATACTTTGAAATATATCTCAATTCACCTATGTTTTTGGTGTAACCACATTATCAGCTAATCCCTCTTTCTGGTTTCTTGATTCTTTTACTAGTGTCATTTACCTTCTCTAAACCATTTCAGATATAAACTACTTAATACTTTACTAATGAATGATACCTAACACTCACCAGCTAAAATGACAAAGATGTGTTGAGGAACCACCTAGAAGTTCATACTATAAATTGTTTAACTCATAATACCTAGGTTACTTGAAATTATGCATAAAAAGTATAGATATGTATTTTTAGGAAATACATTTCATGTCCTGACATGTCCAATATCCTTTATTTCATCCCAACATTACGGATCGACCAAACTAATACCATTTGTAACATCCTATCCCAAACTATTAGCTTGGACCAGGTTAGAAGTTCTACTGACATTACATTAAATTACTCAAAAAAAATGTATGGTAATAAATTCTAAGGGTTTAAAAACATAATGCACAAGGTAATGGTTTACCCTTTTTATTTTTAGTCACTGAGTACACGCATAACAAGACTAGTATACATACTTACAGAGACATCTATATAAACTATTAATGCACAAAAACCCAAAATTTTTAGAAATGATAAAACCAATAGTAACCAATAAATAATAAACCAACATAGTAGTAACAATGTAAGAGTGTATAATAGAATCTAAAATCCAATGTAATAAAATTCTCTACCATTAAGGTGGAACCACACCAATTCCTGAAATGAATAATTCCAATCTCCACCTTAACTAAATAGGACCAAATATATTATATTTCTACACTATAAATGTATGGAACCTTCATTTTTATTGTATCAAGGGAAAATACTTCTATATATTGACTAGGGTGCATATACAGGGGTCAGTACAACAACTCTATAGGAAACACACAAATACATTTCACACATTCCAAAAAGACTATAAATATCATTTCTCACAAGAATATAAAGTAAGCTAGTTTTAGAATATAATCAATAACAGATGACCATGTTTTAAAAAAGAAGTTTAACTAATCATAAGTCCCCCTTTCGAATAGCAGAATAATTTTTTAACTTCTATTTTAATTTTTTATAAAAATAAATGTTCTCCCTATGATCCACACACACACACCAATATATTACAAATTACATCCTTATTCTTGTGAGTGGTGATACATTCTCCACAAAATCATCTTAAATCTGTGGAAATTCACCCTTGTTACATTCAATTCAACACCCAAAACCATGTGTATTTCTATTAGGCCCCACAAAATGAAAACTATGAACACACAATAAACCAGTTCCTTTCAATATAGAACCCACAAACTAATTATTCCAATAATATGCATCAAAACCATTTTCATTTTGATTAAAATATTTTAATCAATATATCTAAAAAAAGTAAGGGTGACACCCATAGCCCAGTATCATATCCAACCAATGATAAAATCATTACCAAAGTTTCATCAGCATAAAACCATTGAAAATAGAGGAAGAATATAATAAAAGTCCTATGATTCTTTATGTTCCAATAAATGTATAAAGAAATAAATACCACCTACATATAATTGTTGATCCATCATTACTATTCCAATCCTATGTGAACCCTATGATTACCATGGATCAAATAATGGAGAATAAATGGTTTAGTATATGGTGTAGTGACCATTTTTTACTTGTAAGAAATAAAAATATATTAAATAATATTTTCAAATATAGGAATTGAGACAACATGAGATTCCAAGGACCAGTGAGACTAGAATCAGTATTATATGTATATTAAATAAGTTAATATCACATGAATGTAGTTTTTATGGATTAATTGAATAACTTATAAAAGGTGCCTTTGATTGGAAATATGATACCATGGATGATTTTGGGATGTGTGGTTTAACCTAGGCATGCCGTAATGTTGGTTGATACTGAATGTTTAGTTAAGGAAACCATTGGTGAGTGCATTTAATTATAATAAAAAACAATTTATTTTTATTTTATTAAATGACCTAATTAAATACTCTATGAATACCCAAATATTATGGTTTTTAAGGGATTTATGTATAACCCCTGTGATATCTGATAGGATATTTAGAGCATTTCTCATTGGCGAATCAGAATCTGACAACGAACGATGCTCAGATCGAGGTAGATTGATAGGTAGTAGACACAGTAGGACTTCTCTATTACCAGTGATTATGTTATTCACCAATGATCAATTTTTTTGAGTTAGGTATAATTTATTGTTGTTTTTTCTCTATTATTAAATGTTTGAGCATTGATTTATTTTATGATTTTGATTCAAAAACCATACATTATTCACTTGAGACCCATTGATGAGTTAAATTATTTAATTCATTTATTAATTGATTTTTTCTTTATTATCAAATAATTTTCTCTAATCAATGATTTTTGGAAAATAATTAATTTCCAACAATGTTTTCACTATAGTTTTTATGCCTTCCCCCACCTGCTCTTCACATTCTTTATCATTGGCCCACATGGTCACAGTTCCAGATTTCAAGGGCTGGATCTAGTGTGTTTGAACCCCAAATTCATGGTGGTCTATAAATAAATGAATGGACCAATGTTTTGTGGATATATCAAGATGGATTTTGGTGACTCTTCATTGATATTGGATCTAGAATGATGTTGGGTGGTGAGGTGAGGCACTATAGGTGACTGAAGGCGATGTGGACCTTGAGAGAATCACCAAATTCCATTTCCCAGCCATCAGAGACTACGAAATGGAGATTCAAGTCTTTCCCCACTAATCACGGGAATTAAACATGCATGATTGATGGAAAAGAGCATGGATTTGAAAATCATGTGGAAGAACTATTTTTCTATGATAATACTAACTACATGGCATGTACTATGATGAACGTATTTTTTTTATACCCCCTTGAATAACGATGTAGGGTTTCAGGTGAAGTTAAATATAAAATTCAATATAGGTGGACCTATATTCCACGTGACCCTACCTAGGTGGCCAAGCCATGTTCCAGCTGCAAATTCCTAGATCCCTATGTGGACGGACAAGCTGTGCATCGAAGTACATGTGTGACACCCGAAATATTCCCTTATGTTATTAATTGTGCTCTTAATTTTTAATTAATGTTTTATTTTAAGAACATATAAACAATATTAATTGTCATATAGACATTGAATATCATGTGTTGATATGAACTATTACATATTGGAATAGTAAAAACACTTACTGGAAACCATTAATAATTTAATTTATTACTTAACAATGTTACATTTAGTCTAAAACAATAAAAAATATCTTACCACAAATTACAATGGGGAGAAAAATAAAAGATAAATAATGTTAAATATAAAAATATAGCCCACTTCACTCTCCTAGAAACATTTCATCTATGAACATCACTACAATAGGAGAATAAAGAGTTAGTAACACAATATACATTTTAAAAATGATAATTAACTTTGTTTCTAATCTAAGTAAATAATTAATAGTAATAATGATTGTGTATTTATAGGTAAATATTATTATCATCCTTTATGTTTTTCAACTAATAGAATTTATCAAAATTATGACCATTAGTCAATAAAGCAGTTGGCCATTATTTTTTTGGTTATGTCAAAGCATTTAAATAATTTTTGGGAATATTTAATAAGAAAAATTATATTATTATTGGAGAAAATAAAAATATATGTATAAAATATGTTTTTTGTTGAATTTTTAAATAAAAAATTAATTAGTAATTTTTTTTATAAAATTAATTTTTTTTAAGTTATAATATATTTTAATGATTACCAAATTAATTTTCATAGTCTAAATGTTTTTTTCCAATAAATTTTTTAATTTTAATTAAAATATTTATTTAATTAAAACATAATATTAGCATAAATAGAAAATTATTTTTATAAAATAAATTTTATTTTTGGACTCGTCACATCAAAATTATCGTATTCTCATTTTTTTGGGAATTTTCTGACAAAGATAAATTTTTGGAGAAAAACTAAAAATTAATGCTTTATGTGCACTATGATTTTATAAAATTATTATTATGTCAGCATGATTAAAAGTTTCAAGAATTATTTTATTCAATAAAAAATTAATAAAATAATTAGAAAAACGAATTTTTAAATATCAATTTTATTTTATAAAAATTTTACTTTTTTTTAATAAAAAATTGATTTTTGAAATACAATTCTTTTTTTATTTTATTCATTTATTAGGGTGGATAAACAGTCTTAATCAATTTTGGAAGGCCTAGACCATCCATCCATACTCTACAACTCTTTAATTATCCCAAAAAATTGGTTGGAATTCAAATTACCTGAAAGTGGGTAGCTTATAAGATAAAATAATCAATATTTAATCCTTTGAAATCCACCCCTCCTCAAGTATAAATATCACCCATTAGCCACTCATATCCACTCAAAATTATAAATCCCTGATGTTTTCATAATTATACCTCCAAAATATTCCATCAAAGGTGCTATCATCGTGTTAAGGTTACACACTCAAGTTTAAGAAGAAAATAATCAATGTAAGGGACCTCTCTCTTATTTTCCATTCAAGCACCCTAATTTTATTTAACCATTTAAATATTAATTAGTTATGATTTAATTTATTTATAAATGAACCTTTACTATAAAATTTATTTTCTTATAATTATAGTCCATTTATATCTTCTCTATATAACCTTTACCTAAGCTGTTACTATGCCAAAATTTAGTAAGGGATCTTCTCCTATTCTTCATTCCAACACTTTATTCATGCAATGTATTTTTTCTTCCAATTAATATTGATGGGATATGATTTTATACATCCATATAACTTACATTATGATTTACATGCCATTTTTTACCCATTTCACTCTCATTGATTCCTCCCATTACTCATTATGTACCACTATTATGCTGAAAAAATTATCTTATGATTTCTCCTTGTCAAGATTTTATTCAAGATCCCTCCTTGTATTATTATTTTAAATTATCAAATTTTACTGTTTTATTATGTCCATAGATATACCTCATTCTATCATAATTAATTCCAAGTGATGGGAGACCCATTTATCTCTCATTAAACCATTTTATGAATCCTTACGTACCGTTGTTATGTTGTGAAAGTCTCACTATGATTTTCCATGCCAAATATTTTTGAAGTGTATACTCATACCCATTACTACTCAAGGTCATTCAGATATATTTACCAATATATATTTTATTATAAACACCAATTTATGTGTACTCACTCCTCAATTGTGGGGTTACAAGTGATGAAAGATTTTCTAATGGTATAAGATCTATTTCTCACACTTATGAGTATAAAAAATATGATTTTGAATATATGAACCAAGACAGTGATTCAATGCATTGGGTAATGTTTTAGCCACATAAGATGATACATATGGTGAATGCGAGGTTATCCAAAAACATTATGTGATGTTGTATTGGTGTTTAACCTTTACTTATGCTTATGATGTCATGTTTAATGTTATTTCTACATTCCCATGTGGCATTTATGTTATCATGCCTCATTGTTTAGGTTTATGATTCTATCCCAATTTACGTCGCACTTAAATTCCAATTATTTAGCATGTAGTAATTTCTTCATTTAATGATTTTTTTCATTTATTTACTGAGATTTATAGCTCACCCCTTTCAAATGTATATCCCTAGGTTATCTTGTGTAGTTTTAAATGAGTAGTGTAATATTATAAGTGTGTTGATGAAGTTTAAAATAATGTATTTTACCCATGAACCAAGTTGATATTTTATGTACCATATTCCCAAAGACACTAGACTTCCCAATATACTGGGTTTTACTAAGATTAATTTTATGTAATATATCATGAAGTAATGTGTAATAAAGACAACAGTTTCCATCGTTGGAATTAGAGAAAAGTCAAGTTATTTTTTGGATTATGAATTGAAAACACTAGTAAAATACTTTTGGATAATTCCATGTATAATAAAATATCCCTATGTTTTGGTAAATTATTGATTATATGGTTTCAAAGAAAATAAATCCCCTTTTAGATACTAAAAGTTGGTGTGGCTCTAGAATATACGTACTTAAGGGTAAAAAACCCAAAAACACTATATTGAGCTAGAATCGATCGTGATTTGGTGAACATCAATAAGCCATATTGTACACCTAATTGAAAAAACCTGGAGATTTCATTTGGTTATCATAATAATTTTATGAACCAACCAGTAATTAATTACAGAAAGTGTAACATTTTCTATTAAAAGATAGAAATGATTAAAATACATGATCCTAGATTCTCAATGTTATAAAAACAATTAGATTAAACTCTCCATTATAATTTCAAGTAAAGAATCATGTATTTCTCAACATAGAACCAAAGAAATTAGTTATGAGATTTATAAAGAAAGGGAAACTAATCATAAGTTGTATTGGACCATTTGAGTTTGCACATAGATTTCAAGGAATTTTTTATGGATGGGGGATGGAATGTAATGTTATGAAATTCCTTTATGTTATTAATAGAACTATTATTTTATATTTAATGTTTAACTATAATATCATAAAAATAATTATAATTTCCATATAAACATTCAACATCATGCGTTGACATGAACTAGTACAACTAGGAATAGTAAAAATACATACTAGAAATAATTAATACTTAATTTGCTTATTTTATAATGTTTCCTAAAATATATAAAAAACCAAATATAACACAAAATTTTAAATGAAGATAAAAATAGAGGATAAATATTGTTCAATATAAAATTATAGGCTGCTTTGATCCCCTGTAATTATTGCACGCATGAACATCACTATAATAGTGGAATGGAGAGTTAGTAACATAATATTTATGTCCAATGGACCAAAATATTGACACATTTAAAGGATTTTCAAGATTATTTAATATTCATAATTGTATTATTTTTATAGACTATAAAAATAATATATTATAATATGATTTATTTAGAGTTTTAAATAAAATTTTATATCAATAAATAATCATATAAAATTGTTTTTTATTGATAACATATTTTAATAAATACCAAATTAATTTTTATAATTGTAAGAATGTTGATGTTTCTAATAAATTCTCAATATTAATTAAAATTTTAATACATTTAATAATTAAAATTCTAATAGATAGAGAATTATTTATATGATATAAATTTTTATTTTTTTACTCATCTTTTCATCATTATCTTAGGTTTATTTTTTAGAAATTTTCTGAAAATGTTAAATTTTTTGTGAAAAAGTGAAAGTTGTTACTTTATGATCACTATAATATTATGACATAATTATTATGTAGGGATGATTAAATTATTTATGAATCATTTTTATCAATATAAATTTCAATTAATAATTACAAAACTTAATTTGTAACTATTAATTTTAATTTAGAAATCTTATACTTTATTTTTTAAACTAATAATTGGATTTTTGAAATTAAATATGTTTGTTTTATTTTGTGCATTTACTAGGTTATAATGAAGGTTTGGTTAGTTTTATGAATGCATTTAATGTCCAACAAATCTCTCCAAATCAATAGTTAGCCACAAAATTTTATGGAAATCAATTTACCAACAACTGGTTGGATTATATGACAAAATAATCAATATTTAATTATTTATAACTCACCCCTCCTCAACTATAAATACCAAACGATAGCCATTGATCCCCCAAAAAAATCATAAATCACAAATTTTTCATAATTTTCCCTCCCAAAGTGTCCCTCCAAGGTTCCCTCATAGTGTCAATGTTCCACAATCATGGTTTAGGAAGAAAATCTTCATGGTTAGGGAACTATCTTCTTTTACAATCAAGCACCTATTTATATTGAAACTTATGAATCTCAATTATATATGTTTTAATGACATTATAAATGTTCCTTTACGATACAATTGATTTTATTAGTGTGATACATTATTTATCCTATCTTTTTATAACCTTTACTGAAGTAGTTACTATGCTGAAAATTAGTAAGAGATCCACTCCTACTCATTATTCAAGCTCATTATTTATGTAATTCATTTTTTTATTCCTATTAATATTGATGATATATGCATTTCCCAATAAAAATTACTTCAATTATTATTCAATGTGATTATTTTCCCCTTTAACTCTCATTTATCCCTCCCATGATTCATTATTCACCCCCGTTATTTTGAAGAAATTGCCCTGTGACTTTTCCTTACCATGTTTTTATTCACGAACCCTCCTTGTATTATTCCTATTAATTGAAAAATGTTCCTATTGATATATGTTCATACTTATCCCTCATAAATTTATTTTTTTACTTCCAAGTAATGATATACCACTTTCTCTATCATTAAAATGTTTTATGAATATTTACGTACTTCTGTTATATTGCTGAAATTTCACATCGATTTTCCATGACAAACATTGGTGAAGTGGATACTCATAACCATTTCCAATCAATGTTATTCACCTATATTTACCTACAATTATTTGACTGGGGAAATACATGTATGTAACCTAACTACTTAACCATGGGGTTAAAAGCAATGTAAGGCATTCTTAGGTTATATGATCTATATGGAACACTTATACATGTGGACTACATGATTATGTGGTCCCAAATATCACTCCAATTAATTGAGTAATATTTTAGTCTCATGAGATTCCGTGTATGAAATAAAATATTTTATACTATGTGTATTGTGTTATTAATCCTTGGTCTTTAACCTTGACTTATTCTTATGATGTCACATTCAAGGTTGTTTCCACATTCCCATGATTCCTTTATGTTATCATGTAATACCATAAATTTTTAGATGAGAAATAGAATATTATAAGACTGTCGTGTATGATTTCAATAATGTTGTTTTACTCATGTAATAAGTTGATATTCTTTGTACCTAATTCCAAAATACACTAGGATTATTGAACATCTAGTTTGTACTATGTGTGATTTTATTTAATAAATCATGATTTAATGTGTAATAATGACAAGGGCTATCATAATAGAACTTGGGGAAGGAATACAGGGGCAAGGGTTGAGATACACGTCCATGAATTTGGTTGGTCATACATGTCATGTGTCGGAGAGGGAACACTATGTATAGAGAAATATATTCCCATTCCATGCCCAGAGTGTACATGACGAGGTAGAGGAGTGCAACCTCACACCTTGGAGACCCATAGACATCATGTACTCCCATTGGAATATTCTTTATCTCATATATCTAATGTTTTGACTCAGATTTTAGCCCACGAGTTACCAATCTTGGGTATTTTTCACCAATAACTCAATGGTGGACTATGTAAGGGATTTTGAGAAGTGGTGTATGATTTTATTAGTCTGATTCTTATTGAGGTGACACTTGATGATGGCAGTGATCGAGTGGGATCATAAAATAGATGTTGGGATATGTACTCCCCTACTACACAGGGCATGGGTTCTCCATTCTATCAATGATATTATGGGGTTAGTACTCCCTTATTGCACAAGGGAACAATTTCCCCTTGATAAAAGAGATATTATGGGGTCAATACTCCCCTATCACACTAGGGTGTGGGTTCTATAGAATTTCAAAGAAATATCGGGGACAATACACCCCTATCACACCATAGTGTAGGTTATCCATACTCTTTATATAGGTAGGGTCAGTACATCCCATACAACTTTATGGGATGGTTTTTAACACCTTAAGATATTTAGAAATATATTTTTTTCACAATTTAATCTCTTCAATATTTTCCCTATCACAGAACACTAAATATAGATTTTGTTATAAAAAAGCACTAAGTTTTTCTTGTGTTAAATGAAATACCATGTTAATCTTTCACTACATGTAACACCAAGATAATATTTCAATTCATGAAACACCAATTTAATATTTGACTACATGAAACACAATTATAATCATTTTCTACATGCAACACTGGATTAGCCTAAGTTACAAAAAACACTAAGTTTAGTTTGAGTGATCCACAACACTAAGTTTAAATGAAACAAGACACATTACTGAAATATTATTAACTAAAATGGTAATTTTTTTCATAACTATTTAAATTTTGGTTATAAATATTATTTATAAAAATATTAAAATATGGTGTATTCTTTAGTGACCAATGAACTAGAAATAAAAATTAACCCCTTTTGAAAATATATAAAATCATTTCCTGGAAATATATTTTTATGAAATAAAACACATTTTACCGCAATTCATGTATTAAAAAAATGGTGAATGAATTAAATGAAATTAATATAATATTTCTTTTTCTATTTTACATTAATCTAATGAGTTTTCATGATAATAGATAAGAATAGATCCAACTTTATTCTTCAAAACCGTATTAAAAAAAACTATTTCATTGAATTTTTATGGTGGAATTATTTTTGAAACTTTTATAAAATAAATTTGATATGAGAACATCAATTTTGAAATAATAATATAAAAATTATATTTTTTTGAGTTTTTGGTATTTTTCTAAGAATTTTCATTATTTGATAAATAGTGAAAAAATCTAAATTTTAATTGAAAGTTGCATTTTCTTAAAATTTACTTATATAGTTAAATTAAATTTTAATTGGTTTTAATGAATAATTAGATCAAATATAAATAAATAAATCTTATTCAGGTCAATGGAATCAATTTTAAATATAAATTTTATATAAAAACATTTCAATTTTTTAGTTTTTTACTTAAAAAACTCGTTGTTTCGTCCCATCGGCATGATTAATTTTAAATTCAATTATTCCACTTATGTGAATTGAATTTCAAAAAATGGAATAAATATTTGGAATATGAATATTATATAATTTCAATTAAGTTCAACTAATCTTTTTTTAAAAAAAATATTTGCGAAAGAAATTCAAATAAATTACAGTGATTAACGTAAAATTGATTTTACTTAGTGGCTAAACTTTAAATTAAGGGAAAAAATTACCTAGAAACTTTAGTTTTTTTTATTTCCATATATATATATAATATCCTATATTTTATAATTAATTTTTCATTATTTTAGGCAAATTATTTAATAGATACCTCAAAATAGTGTTGACCTTTTTGGTATTTAAAAGTTTTCTACCCACCTCCCTTATAAAAGGCCAGCAACTCTACCCCTATCTTCACACCTCTCAAACATTTATTATTGTAAAAAACAGACCAAATAAACAAAATAAATCAATCTTATAATACTATAACCCTCTATTTTCCCATAACTAAAACCACATAATTCATTTTGTGCAATCCAAAAGGACTTTCCTGAAAAAGAGTAACGTTTTTCAACAAAAAGTTTTGGTTTATTTCATTCTAAACCCCTTAAATTTCTATTATATGATCATTATATAATATTATAAGTATCTATACTGAAATTATATTTTTTTATTTTATTTTTATGACCTAAAAAATCAAACACTTACATAAAATGGGATACATAATCATCATTTGTGTGTACGATAGACCACCGCCTCATGAACCGATGTCATCTGTTATTCCATAACCATCTCTCTTGGTTGGGAATAATGATGACAATAATATTTTTATATGATATATATGATATTTATGATGTATTTATTCTTCTTAAATTATTATAAAACACATACATTCATGATTTCCATTTTTTGGGAATATGATAACATCGTTTGTAGATGTATGGACTTCCACCTCCTCAAAGTGATGTGATTCATTCATGATTTACATGGAATGTATAAAGAATGGGTTTATTAAAATTATATTATACTTATGAAATAATAATGTTACTATAATGATAATGTTTTTATATATATATATATATATATAAATCATTTACTTTTCTTTCTTTCAATATGATAAGAAAATCAAAACTGAGTTTATGCGTACATATGACCTACCGTCTCCATGAATGGTGTATTTAATTTCCTATTTATATATATAATAGATTATTATAAATACATATATAATGAACATATATGATATTTATATCATGTTTTAAATTCTATAAAAAATTAAATCAAGATCTAAGTAAGAGTACCAAGAATACCATGTCAAAACACGTACAAAAGACACAACTATTATTATTCGAAACAAAACTTTAACAAGGAATTGTTAATAAATGGGTAATATAATATCATAATAAAATAATATATGGTACTATATATAGGAATATGTTTAAGTTAATGATTTATAAGAATCTTATATTGATTATATATTAGGTTTGAAAATGTATGGCGAGTGTCAAGACTTATAGTAAGCAGATTTCTAGTCTCACTTTTATTTCCGTGAGACTTACATCATATTCTCCACTCGTTTCTTTTTTGTGATTTATATAATTACCTATAAAATTTTATATAGTGAATTCAATTTATCTCATTATATTATAAGTTTAATTTAATTTTATTTTTTCATAGATCTCATGATTCAAAATTTACTCAAAGAGTCAGGGATTTTTGTCTCACTTTTACTTTCCCTAAGATTGAATCCTTGTTCACCACAAAGTTTTTTTATGTTCTATGTATTATGAACATGAATGTATTTTATGAATCATATAATGATTTTTTTTGAAATTTTAATAATCATTTGACGAACTCCCTTTTCAGGGGTTTAAGGTTAAAACATTACTAAATCGTTAATGGAATTTTGTCTCAATTTCCATTCTTCCAGACACATATTATGTTATGCACCTATATTATTCTATGAGGTTACCTTTTAAATTTTATATTATGAATCTCTTTATATTCATTATATTTTAAGATCCATTTAATTTTATTCTTTCATGGGGATTAGGTTTCAATGTTACTAAAGTGGTAAGATTTTATTTTTACAACCACATCATTTACCAGGATTATTTAAGATTATTATTACATTGATGAAATATAATTATCTATATGACCTGATTTATTATAAATTTTATTCTACATGGGATATTCATAATATATTCATGTAATGGTACCATTTTAAACTCTTTTATAAATAGGATATTTATGAAAAAGTTTTTAATGATATATGACTTTATTTATCTCTTCAATGTGAAATACATTTTCACCCAAAACCATGTTTTCTAAATTTGTTTTCAAAATTGTTCAAAAATGAATTTTAAAATAATTTTAAACCCATTTTTACCTTTTTACAAAAATTATTTAAAATAAGTATTCTAATAATCTTCTGATCAATGATATTTTTTGACATCTATAAACAATAAAAAAGGAATCATTGTTCTAATGTGTATGACATGGATGAAATTATCCACTACCCTAACCAATCATTACCTCGAAGAATACTTTATATGTTTTCAAAGATATTTTCATATAAAAAATATTTTAAAAATATTTTCAAGGTTACTTTATAAATTTTCGGAGATAATTTAAAACAAAAATGTTTTCAAAAGGTTTTATGATTTAAATACCATTTTTCAAATATGAGAGGATATTTTCCTCATGAAATGTTTTGAATGGTATTTAAAAATTATTTTCCATATATGATGAAATCCATTGGTGTTACCTATTTCTTACTAGGGATATGATCCTATAATAAAATTCATATAATTTCCCTAAATGGTTTATGATTTGATGGCATGATGTTTATGAAACTTGTTTCTCTTCCACATGTTATACCATTATAAAACACTTATTAAACGAGTTTCCTTTAATATGTTATTGTATGATTAAATGATTATGAAACATATATATTTTCCAAAGGTTATTATGTGAACATATTTTTATGATACCCATTACATTTCATGGCTTATGATATGATTAATTTTTATGATAATGTGGTACATTTATGTATGATTTCATTTTGTGATAGGTGGGGACTATATCTACCTCCTATACTTTGGGTAATGATAAATTTTATTGATATCAACGGGTAAAAGGGTTGTAATCCATATGAAAAATAAGTGGGAATATAGTTTGTAGCCCAGGCTTGAGAAAAAGAGGGTAAATGGGTTATATCCCTAGCCTGAAAATAATAGGGTACACAGGTTGTAGCCCAAGCCTAAAAACAAGAGGGTACATGGGTTGTAATCGAAGACTGAAAACAAGAGCATAAACGTGTTATAACACAAGCCTGAAAGTAAGATAGTACATGGGTTGTAGCCCAAACCTAAAGATAAAAGGGTAAGTGGGTTGTTTCCCAATCCCAAAAAATGTGGGTACATCGATTTTTGGCCCATGCTCGGAGCAGGTATATAGGTTATTAGCCAAAGTCTAACATGTTATGAAGGTATTTCTAGGTATCCTTGAAATAATATTCTATATACTTATGTTTATTACCCAATTACCCATCTTAATACTATGTTATTACCTCATGGATTATGATATTTATTCCCTTATAATTCATGGATTATGATATTACAATATTTATGTCATGCCTCATGTGTATGGTCTTTGATATGTAGGGTATGATCTTCAAATGTTATGATCATGTTCTCATACACTTATGTTCATGTTATACTAATATAACTCCATTTTTTACCCATAATTGGAATCTTAGATCACCCTTTCTTATGTTTCCTTTCCCCTGGTTATGATGATAGAATTTAAGTAGGAGTAATAAATGGTAAGATATTTGTGGGAGGCATTGGAGATATTTCACTAAGTGAAAATATTTTGTTACATATCTACAAATACACTAAACTATTAATTTCCTTGGGAATATAATTTTGTAATGTGTTGAATATTCATCCAAAAGGATTTAATATCCATGAATGTCAGTCATGGGTCACTATAGTTGGTATCAAAGGAATGTTTTAGTCATCCTTTGGAAACTAGGATGACAAAACTTTAGTGAGATCCTGAAGAATATTTATATGGATATGCCTATGGATGTATCTATGGATAAGTTAATGTTTAGAAAACTTTCCAGGAATTTTAGTAAAGAAATGAGAGTGTGGTTTCCCAGAAACACATCCTTGTCTTGATACTAAATGTGTATGTAGCTCTGGTATATATGTATATAGGGGTAACATCCACAAAACACTATATTTTTCAAGACTCGATTGGGAACTGGTGAGTGACAATGATCCTTTCTTAACAACTAGTTTAAAACTACTAGGGTATATGAATTGGAGGTTCAAAAACTCTTCACGAGCTATCCCGAAGGATTTAAAGATATTATGACTATGAATGGACAATGAAAATTTTAAGGTGTCATAAATTAATGAAGGTGTCATGATTTTGACATCATGTAAGTGATTTTTTAGGATTATGTCTCTCCCCACAATGATTAATGTTTTTTATATTATGATTTTAGTTTATTTAATGGATGAAACTATAAGGAATCATGTTTACATTGATTTCATTGACAAATTTAGTAATTATGAGAAACCAAGAAGGATGATGACTAGAGTGAAAAATATTATGATTATGCATAATCAACTATCATGTTACATGATTAACAACATGAAATTTTATGAGATTACTAATGTATCAAATAAGAGGATGATTTAATTTTATAAAATTTCAAGTTGTAATGAACATATTGGAATGAACACTAAACCTATTACATTTCAAGAAGGTGGGAAGAAAAACCTAAAGGAATATCTCTAATGGAGGGGAAGATGTTATTTTTTTAGAAAACAGGCTCATAGATTGAAAAATTGTTAAGGAGTTTAATGTCTTATATGTGATGAGCATGGGAATTACCCAACCCAATCACCTAACAAAATAATTTACTTCTAGACCAAAGAAGGAACTATTCCATTCCAATAATTGAAGTAGAAGTATTGCATTATTTTTGTATTTGGATTTAATAATTATGAATTGTGAGATAAATAAGGATGGTTCAATATAAGTTTTTCATTATGTATATGGAAGAATATATTTAATGATGCTTATGTACTAGGAATTTGATTTAAAGTAATTGTAATATTTTGATTAAGGGAAGATAACCTTAATATACTCCAGAGGATGAGAAAATTGTGTATAGTTTGGATAAATAAATGTTGGATAAGAATAAAGTAAATTGGTATGAAATCAAAACTGATAAGGATTTGTTGACAAAAAATTTATGCTATCATTAATAGAGTTTACAATATTTTTGTATTTAAATAATATATCCAATAATCTTTGGAATTCTGATTCATGCATGTTCTCAATAAGGATTTATGGAAATTTATGTTATTACTGTGTTTCAATAGAATACGTGATGAAGGTATTCACATGTTTAGTATGTGACATCCTATAACTACTTTATGATATATGGGTGATCATTTTAAACATGTCTTTGAGATACTTAGTGACCTTATATCAAATGTTTTTTTGTTTTTTTCTCTTATAAGGGTCAAATGGTTAACCATTTATAAAATATGATGAAATTTGAATGAGGTTATTGAAATTAATGTTCCAATTCTCCAAATGATGATTTATGGATATTGGATAACCTTTTTTAACCACTTTATTTTGATGATAAATTAATATAGAAATAATGAATTATAATTCTACTATGGACCTTGTGATCCGTTAGTTATTTAGGGATAAAAAATCCATCTTCATTTTATTAAGTAAAGAGATGATGTTGAAATTGATCATAGCATAATTACAGGGTGATATTACTCTAATAAAACTAAATGGAATCAAGTAAGTATTTTTTCTTGTGAAAATTATTCTACTTTAGGAAATTGATCTTAAATTTTTAATCCTAGTACCTGCATTTTTGACGAACTGATGGTATTTTTGATCATCATATATTTTTGGTTTTGAGACCCTTAACATTCCATTAATAATTAAATTACTTGTGATCAATGACTTCAATAAATCTATACAATTATTTATTATTTTATTCAATGTACAAATCTTCACTACCCAACTACAGGTTAAATTGGGTAACCGTTATGTTTCCAACATTACCTTTTTAAAATAATTATTAGTATTTTATTTACAATGTGTGTTTCTATGAAAGAAATATCCAATTATTAAACCTTTGATGGCCTAGAAAAACATCAATGGAGAAATTAATTTTATAGGGGGTAGAATGTAACACCCTAATATTTTGTGAAATATTTTTTTAATTAATTTAATATTTTTTATATTTTTCATGTCACCTTGAAATGAATATTTCACTTGTTATAAAAAATTACAAAGACTGGATTAAATTACATAAAACATCATGTTATGATTTCAATACATTAATTACCAAGTTATGCTTGTTCTATATTAATTTCAATGGTATTCTTGTTCTTTATAGACATTAGATTAAGATAAGTTACACGCAACACTATGTTTACTTTGAGTTATATGCAACACTAAAATTAAATGAATTATGACATATTATTAAAATATTATTATCAAATATGATAATTTTCTCATAGTTGTTGAAATGGTGGTCATTAATAGTATTAATTAAATTTTAAAATATGGTGAATTATTTTGGGACCAATTAATAATAAATAAAAATAAACCCCTCTTGAAAATATAGGAAATTATTTTCTTGAAAAATATTTTTATGCAACCAAATATGTTTTAGATTAAAAAATTTATTAAATCAATATTGGGGAATGATTTAAATGAATTTAATATATTAAATAATCAGTCATATATTTTAAAATAATCCCATTAGTTTCTTAGATAAGTGATAAGAATAAATTTTAATATACGCTTAAAACCATTATTTTTCAAAAAAATGATTTTGTCAACTTTTTATGGAGGACACATTTTTGAAAGTTTTAAAAAATTAATTTGATAAAATAAAATTTATTTTTGAAATATTAATATCAAAATTATATTAGGTTGAGTTTTAGGTATTTTTCTGAGAAGTTTCACTTTTTGATGAATAATGAAAAACATTAAATTTTATTTGAAAACAACATTTTAATATAATTTATTTATATAATAAAATTATATTATTAATTTTACTTAAAGTATATTTTCTTAAATTACACATATATAAATCCAATTTAGTTCATTGAAATAAATTTACCATTAAAATTTGATATAAAAACATTTGATATATTAGATATTCTTTACTTTAAAAATTGTTTGTTTTCTCCCATTGGTTGGATTAATTTTTAATTAAATTATGTCACTTGTGTTATTAGAATTTTTAAAAATTGATTCAGTATTTGGAATCACATTAATTCATAATTTATAGTAAGGTGAAATTAGTATTTACCAAAAATTTTAGCGAAATAAATTAAAATTAATTATAGTTATTAAGATAAAAAGGATTTTACATAGTGGTTAAACATTATCTTAAGGGTAAAAATTACCTAGAAACTTGTCCAAAACCCATTTTTGGTCATATTTATACAATAAACCATATTTTATAGAGAATGGATCATTATTTGAGTCACATTATTTAATGTACACCAACAAATAGTGTTTACCTTTTTGGTATTTACAAGTGTGCCCCTCACCTCCCTTATAAAAGGGCACCACCTCTCCCCCTAAATTCATAAAAATAAAGAATTTTTTCTCATAAAACCACTAGAAAAAATAAACTACCAAAATATTTCCAATAATCCTAGATGACTCACTTTTTTATTAAATAAAACCAAGAAATTCCTTTTGTGAAAAACAAATGGAGTTTCTATAAAAAGAGGTAACGTTCTTCAATAATTTTTTTTGACTTATTTCTTTCTCAAAAAATGTAATTTCTATTATATCATGCATATATAGTAATATTAGTATCTTAAATATAAATATATTCTATTATGTTAAGGTTAAAAGATCCAACCACATACACTTACATAAAATGTGATATGCAATCATCGTTTCTGTGTATGATGGACTACTGCCCCATGAAATGATGTCGTTTGTTTTCACATTTCCACCCTCAAGGTTTAAAATAATGATTTAAATACAGTTTTTATATGATATATATGATATTTACGATTTATTTATGCTTATTTAATTATTTTATATCATATACCTTCATTATTTCTTTTTTGGGGGAATATGATAACCTCGATTGTGGATGTATAGACAACTGCCTCCTCAAAGCGATGTAATTCATTCCAGCATTATATGGAATTTATTAATGAAGGGTTTATTAAAAATATTTTATATTTTAGACATAATAATTATAATATAATGATAATATATATATATACACACATCATTTATTTTTTATTCTTTCAATGGGATAATAAAGTAGAAAATGCTATCATGTGTACGTACGACCTACCGTCTCCATGAATGTTTTATTTCATTTCCTATTTATATCTTTTATATATTATTATAAATACATATATAATGAATATATATTATTTTTATATAATTTATTAAATTCTAGACATATTTAAATCTACATCTAAGTAAGAAGACCAATAGTAACAATTCAAAACATGTATGAAGAACATAAAGGTTATTAACCGAAACATAAATTCAACACTGAATTGTTAATAAAAGGGTAATATAAAGTAATAATTAAGTCGTATATAATATTAACCATATTACTATTGTTATGTTATAGACTTATAATAAATATTTATTTATTATACATGAGGTTTTAACATGTATGATGAGATTTAAGACTTAATGTTAGGGGATTATAGTCTCACTTTTTTTTCTGTGAGACTTATAACATATTCACCACTCATTTATTTTGTGTTCTATATATAATTCCCTATGAAATTTCATATAATTAATTTCATTTATTTTATAATATTAAACGTTTCAATTGATTTTATTCTCTCATGGATCTCATGATTCAAAAAAACTCAAATAGTAAGGGATTTCTGTCTCACTATTATTTTCTGTGAGAGGAAAGCCAGGTTAACCACCTATTTGTTGAATGTGGTTTGTATAATACCCATGAATCCATTTTATAATTATTATAATAAGAATTATTTAGATTTATATATTCATTTTAGGATCTCTCATTCATTGGATTTATGGTTAAAACATTGCCAAATCAGTAAGGAAATTTTGTCCCAATTTTCCTTCTTTGAGAGATATGTTACATTATGTACCTATATTATTCTATAAAGTGGATATAAATTCCATTTGACATGTTATATCATGAATAAAATTATATTAATTATAATTAAGATTCATGAACTGTTTTTATTTCATGGGGATTAGTATTCAAACTTACTAAAGTGGTAAGAGTTTATAACTACAATCTAATCATTTATCGAGATTGTTTATGATTATGATACCATTGATGAAATATCATGATCCATATCTCATTAATTCTAATTAATTTTATTATAATATTTTTTTATAATATCTTCATGTAATGGTATGATTTTTCCACTCATTGGTACATAATAAAAATTAAAAAATGGTTTTAAAAAAATCCGACTATAAATCCCTCTTATGTTGGAAATATGTTTTCGACCAAAAAAATGTTTTATTTTTTTTGAAATTGTTCTAATATTATTATAAAAAACCATTTTTACCAATGTTTACGTTTTTAGAATAATGTTTTAAAAAGGAGTCTTCTTGTCACCTTATGATCAAAACACTTTTTAATTCTACTGAAAATATGAAAGGAATATTTATTTTAACATTTATGGAATGGATGAAATTATCTTCCACCAAGACCAATCATTTCCTCAAATCTTAATGTATATGTTTCCAAGTATATTTTTATAGAAAAATATTTTCAAAATTTTTTAGGATTAAATAATAGTTTTTCAGATTTAATGTAGAGACCCAATTATTTCCTTCTAAGAATTTGAAATACTTATTTATATATTTCCAGATCTGTTCCAAGAGATGGAATGTGATTCTGAGGACCAGTGTGCCTGGAATTAATTTTATAAAAATATTCAATATATTTTTTATTTACCACACACATTTTTTAAAAGAATGTGTGATAGATTTCAAAATAAATAATACATCATAAATCTAATCTCATGGTTGAGTCTAAAATATATTGTTTACCCCAGGCACAAGCTAAAATTGGTACGCTTGGGGAATTTGGATATCTCGCCCATCGATGGTACATTTTTGGATTAATTAATTAATTAATTAAGTATTTTTTACCTATGAAATTTTTTATAAGAATAAATCCATGGATAATCCTCCAGTATTATCTGCATAAACCCTAGGAGGATTCCAGAGCTTCTTCCCCTCCTTCTGTTGGCAGATAAAATCAGACGATGATGAAACTATGGATCAGAGCATATCAAAAAACATTGAATAAAATGACTTCCTTCAATCACTGGAGAGTGTGTCATTAAAAAATGAACAATCCAACATCCATTTAATAGTCATAAATTTGTGGTTTACACTATTTTTTATTAAATATATTGAGCAGATCAATAGCCTCTATTAATTTATGCTAATTACATATCCTTAGATACTTCTATATAATGATTAAATTGGTTATTATTCTTTTATAACCCTGGATATCCATATTATTGATCATTGGACAAGAACACATGGAAAAATATTGTTACACCATTGTTCTTATGACCTCCCCACTGAATTAATTTTCTTTCTTCACTAGTAATAACCCACTGTCCTGGATTGGCGTTGCTAGGGTAGTACCGAGCCCGATAAAATCCCCATAATCATGATAAATTCTCATACAAGGGATGAATTGATGAATTAGAGGTATATATGAGATTTTTTAAGGATGTGGAAGATAATTTCAATGATCATAGGTTGAATCTTAAAAGATGGAGGAAATCACGGTGCACATAACATGTAACATTCTATGAGGATCAATTGAATCAGATTTTCAGACATTGGAAGGAAAGAAATGATCAAAAAAGACTATATAAAATAATTTTTTGTGGAAATGAGGTTGGAATAAAAGAATAAGGAATGGATTCGAGACATGGTTCATGGATCTAGAAATTTGTGAAACACTTGGCTACACACTTTGTACAGTGATGAATATATGGAATGCAGCCGTCTGATTGTGGTGGCTAGGGTTTCAAAAAATTATAAGGATGGAATGGTTGGTTGTCCTCTTACACACCATTTACCTCATCCCAAGGTGGATAGTGCATGTGAAAAAACACATGGTTAGGACCCTATGAGGGAGTAAATAAATAGTAAAATGACCGTGTAATTAATTACATGGACATGAGGTATAGTAAACATACATGGCTTGGGTACACAGACACAACCAAGCACATGGGTATGAACCCTAGTGGCATGGACACACTGTGTACATTCCCCTACACCCAGTGTACCCCTACATGGTTAGTGATCTATCTACACCCAGAGACATGGCTAGGTGAATGAGTAGGACCACAAGTCATGTGGATCCCCTCACACCTCTTGTACCCCTTGGCTCATTTTGAGGACAATTAAAGATTTCGTATCTCCTTCTTTTAAAATCAGATTTTGGATAATGAGTAGCCTATCCTGAGTGTTATTCTGTATAGAACACAATGGACCCCTAGGTGTTGGATTTTGGAATATGATGTGGAATGTTCTGGGCACGACGACTGGTTAGGCGATGCTCGACGATGACAATGATCATGTAGGATCATTGGAGGCAACATGAGTGGAACCCTATAGCCATTCTAGGCATGGGTCCTCAGTGAATTTTAGAGTGGAATAATCTAGTTGGTCTAGGCATGGGCCCTCTACCTAATCCTAGAGTAGAAACCTACTGTTTTACTCGGGCCTGTATCCTCTACCGACTCCTAGAGGGGATCCATCTAGCTGATCTAGGCATGTATCCTCTACCAAAATTCGAGTGGAACCCCCTAGTTGGGCCAGGAATGGGTACTCTACACCTATAATGGAGCCCTCCTTTCATGATAAGTAATGGGTCCTCTAACAACTCCTAGAGTGGAACCCTCTAGCTCGATTGGGCATGGGTCCTCTACTGACTTCTACATGGAACCCTCCAACAGGGTTGGGCATGGGTCCTTATTGACTAGAGTGGAACCCACTTATCTTATCTAGCATGGGTCCTCTATCGACAACCTAGTGAAACCATCTAGTTGGGCTCGACATTAGTCTTTGATGACTTCTAAAGTCAAACCCTCTAGTTAGTCTAGGCATGGAACCTCTACTACTAAGTGGAACCCATCATGTTGTACCAAGGCATTGGTCCTCTACCTAGAGATTATAGCCCCTTGTCTGTGTGGCACAGTGATAAGGAATGTATTGAATTGTATGTTTACATCTATGAAGATGTGTTATATGATGGGAATTATTGTTGGAATTTTGGATCTGTTGGTGACTCTTCTTCTTGGGAGGATATGCACTACTGGAAATACAACATATAACAATGGTTTAAAACTGTTGGTATGGGAATCAAAACTGTTGGTATACTATATACCAATGGTTTTGAAAACCATTGGTTAGTAAGGCGTTGGGAAAGGCCTACACCAACGATTATTCTCATACTGTTGGTATATGGTAGTGTAAGATTTAGTATGCCAACAGTTTTACAGAAACCGTTGGTATATATTTATACCAACGGTTAATAAATTATTGGGATATATAGTTTACATATAGTTTTCCAATGGTTTAGAAACCATTGGTATACATTATTACCAATGGTTCTTTAAAACCATCGGTAAAACTATTCTAGAAATACACTTTACCAATGGGTTTGAATCGACGATATCTTGTATTACCAATGGTTTGAATAAACCGTTAGTAAAACTATTCTCAAAATACACTTTACCAATGGTTTTAAACCTTTTGTATAGTGTATTTATAGAAAAAAACACAACAGACACCCATCCCCTCCATCACATACAATCTATTGAAAACACACCTGCAAACACACCTGCAAACACACCTGAAAACAAAACTTAAAATAGAACAAAAAAACACACAACTACACACAACACTTAAAACAGAACAAAAACACACACACCTGCAAACAACACTTAAAATAGAAAAGAAACACCTGTAATAGCACATAAAAACCACAGACTCTTCCAATAATGACATGTACCACAACACAGTTTTCCCCATTTCAATATTCACATGACAACCACTCTTCCAACTAACCCATTTCAATTTATTTGGTGCAGAAATCTCATAATGGTGAGAGGAAATTCACGTTTTAGAGAGACCATGATAGTTAGAGTTACATTTTGAGCATCTTACTATGGGGGCGGGGGGGTTTCCAGGTGGTGGGGTGGTGTCCATGTGGGGTGGGGGACCGTCCAAGGGGGTAGGAGTGTCCAAGGAGGGTGTCCAGGTGGTGGGGTGGTGTCCAGGCGGGGTGGGGGAGTCCAAGGAGGGTGTCCAGGTGGTGGGGTGGTGTCCAGGGGGTGGGGGGGTGTCTAGGTGGGTAGGGGGTTGTCCATGGGGGCATGGGTGTACAAGGGGGTGGGGGTGTCCGGGGGGGGGGGGGGGGGGTCCACGGGGGTGGGGGAAGGGGGTGTCTAGGGGGTGGGCGGGCTATCGACAGGGGTGGTGGGGGTGTCCAGGGGTAGGGGTGTCCATGGGGGTGAGCGGTCTGTCCATATGGGTGGGGGCTGTCCAGGGTGGTATGGGGTGTCTAGGGGGTGGACAGGCTATCCACATGGGTGGGGGGGTTTCCACCGAGGGGGGGGGGGGATGTCCCGGGGTTTGGGAGGCTTTCCAAGGGGGTCAGGGGTGTCCAGGGGGGTGGGGGTGTCCGAGGGGAATGGGGGGGGGGGTGTCCGGGGGTGGTGGTGGTGGTGGTGGTGGGGTGTCTAGGGGGTGGGTGGGCTGTCCACGGGGTTGATGGGGCTGTCCAGGGTGGTGGTGGGGCTATCCAGGGGGTATGGGGTGTCCAGGGGGTGGGAGGACTCTCCACGGGGGTGGGGGAGATGTATAGGGGAGGGGGGGGGGGTGGTCTAGGGGGTGGGGGGATGTCCAGGGGGTTGGGGGACTGTCTAAGGGGGTCAGGGGTGTCCAGGGGGTGCAGGTGTCCATGGGGATGGGGGGGTGTCTGGGGGGTGGGGGGTGGGGGTGGGCGGGCTATCCATAAGGGTGGGGGGGGGGTTCTAGGGGGTACATGGTGTCCAGGGGGTGGGCGGGCTGTCCACAAGGGTGGTGGGGCTGTCCAGGGGGGTACGAGGTGTCCAGGGGGTGGGCAGGCTATCCACGGGGGTGGAGAGGCTGTCCAGGGGGTTGGCGGGATGTCCACAGGGGTGGGGGGAGGGGGTGATATCTAGGGGTAGGGGGTGTCCAGGGGGTGGGTGGGCTGTCCACGAGGGTGGCAGGGCCATCCAGGGGGTAGGGGTATCCAAGGGTACGACGTGTCCAGGGGGTGGGTAGGCTATCCACGGGGGTGGCAGGGCTGTCCATGGGGTTGGGGGTGTCCAAGGGGTGGGAGAGCTGTCCACGGGGGTAGATGGGTTGTCCATGGGGTATAGGGTGTCTATGGGAGGGATGAATCCATCACAACAAATCATCAAGTCATGTTTTTTATTTATAGATAATAAAATAAAGATAATGTGACCTACCTAATCACACATATATTCAGGCACAAGAAATCAATAAACATCAAAGATCAATAATATTAGTCAAAAATGCATTGGATCAATACATCCCTCATCACCATCACTATCATGACTGTTGTCATCAACCTCACCCTCATCCTCATCGTCATCCCCATCTTCGTCCTCGCCCTCCTCAATTCCCTACTCCTCACCCTCGTACTCCGCCTCGGCCTCCTCCTCACCATTGTCTCAACCACCACTAAAACTGCTACCTGGTGCACCATATATAGAATGCATCAATGAAATATATTCATCACTAGATGTGATGGCCTCTGGTGGAAGTGTTGGATGTAAAACATCCATTAGTTTCATAAATGTAGTGTTTTCCCTAGAGGACTGTTCTTCCGTCTCTGTGGACCTTTTTTCAGCCTGTATTGCCTATGCCTTAACCTTCCGGAACTCAGTGGCATTACAAATCGTACCTAAGGAGGGCAAATTCCACATCATAACTATACTCTTCCCAGGTCAACATCATACTCTACGAGGGTGTTCATCTCCCAAAACCTAATGTAAGTGATCGTTTGGCCCAAAATTGTCAGGTTCCAGGGAATCAAGGGCCTCTAAAACAACTTGTTACAAATATAAATAGATTATTAAGTTACAAAATAGAGATTAAAATTTTAAATCATCCAAAGAAAACATACAATATGCTGCTGAGTCGGTTCATTAACCACACTTCCATCTTTCTTCATTCTACTAGAGAAAAACAGTTTTTCTCGAGGCACACGTCCTTATATATTCAATTTATGCCTATAAAATGACATTGAATATAGGTAAACATAATTAAAAATAGATTTCCAATAATTAATTTCATAACTAAAATTATATAACAACATTAGTAATATAATAAATTATAGAGGAAGCAATAGAAAGTGAAATTCGTAAAGAAAAATTAGAAACTGCCATAACTGATTCTTCTTATGACATGGAATCACAGTACGTCCCAATGTGTGGTGGTATTTTTTAGGATAAATGTTTTTATATTTCTTCTGGATGATTCCTTAATAAAATTCAATAATTAGTAATAATGAAAAACATGAAAATTTTCATTTAAATACCTCAAATGTGATTATTACCATAAACTGAATAGTATTCCAATGAGTAATCATCTTTCGATACTGTTCTAACAAAAAATAATCCATGACAGGGACCACCTATAACTCTGTGCCAACTATAGAACACCGTCAAATATACAAATCATGCTTATATGCTCTCCAAATCTCACCTAAATCCTTTAGATGTGCTGGCCATGAACCCTCACCATCAGTGAAATTAAATTGAAGCAAACAGAAAAATATTAATTCATATAAATACAAAAAATAAAATATTTCATTAAATATAACATATTTTTTTACCCATATCCCTAACCAAGATTTATCCTTGACTTCATTTGGAAAATGTCTCCATGAGAGAGAGTTGACAGGAATGATGTCTGAGTATTTGGAAAGCATCGCCAAAAAACTCTGACATTGCTCCTATATTTTTTGAATCATTTTACTATCTTTATTGTAGTCCACCATCAAATGCATGCAGTAGTTCCACACCGTATGCATGAGTTTACACCCCCACCCCTCCTCCTATCAGTATATGTATCTATTATGAATTAAAAACAAATATTTTATCATTACATGTTATAATGAAAATAAACAATGGTATAAAAAACTGTTAGGTTTTTATAAGTATACCTGCGGTAGTCTGATGAATTGGCACCACTGGATCTGCAGAAACTGAAGGAACACCCTGTACAGGTGGAGTGGGTCCCAATGTATTCTCCATAGGGATAGAATCTAGAGGTGTAGTATTCAAAGAATATGGAATATAAAATCTTAGAGAGAAGGAAGCAGAAGTAAAAGAAGATGATAGGGATGGCTGGCCGAATACTAGATGGGGAGTGGGAATCACCATCAGATATGGTAAGGACAGGTGATGAAGCTCAGATGTAAAGGGTGGTGAAAACATGGGAGGCCTAAATATCCCGTGTGTCTCTAATGACACACTAGGATCAGAATGTGGGATGGATGGTATGTCAGTGGGAGGGGTAGGGTCTAATCGGGTACGCCGACCAGATTGTCTAGCTCTCGTACCACCCCATCGTACGAACACCCTGAGTTCTGGGACCACTACTAGGCTTCTCATCAAATAACTATCGCTTAATCAGTGTATCCTACAAAAAATTTTAAAAAAAATTTAGTCAAATGATATTATATATTATTTAAATATATATATTTGAAATAAAATACTCAGTACAAGCACTAGTGGTGGAATGCCAATATCAGTTATGCGACGATTGTTGTCCATCATCTGTTTCCGTCACCTCTCTTCAATTGTTTCATTTCATGAATTTGAAAACAAATATTGAAGTAATTAGAAATGGATAACTAATGAAGGTTTTACTAACACATTTCATGTGTGACTTCGAGCTATGAGATTTAATTTGGTTGTCATTCATGTTATGAAAAACAAACGATGGGTGTTAAGGATTAGAGCAATATTTTTTTAGTGAAAATACAATTTGGTAGGATTGGTGACTTGATAACATGATGGTATAAAGTTTGGAAATATTTTGTTTAGTAGTGGTAGTGTTGGTGAATTATATCAGTAAATTTGAAAATTTAAATATTAAAACATTTATTACAATAATTAGAACTTTCTAGGTAGAATAAGGTTAGATGGTGGTTCGTGTTGATGGGTATGAATTTATCAAATCCTATGTGATTATTAGTTCCTTTTCAAACTATATTTTCATAATATGAGTGGGGTTAGATAAATTTCTCTAAATTATGGAGTAGTGAAGAGAAAGAGATACAAATAAAACCTCTCTGTATATGCATGATATAAAAAAATTAGTAGATGATTTTGTGGGTTGAAATGGGTACACAAGTGATGCTTCCATTAATTTTGGTCACCATTGGGGTCATAATGGACTATGCCAATACATTGATTTGATAATACTAATAGTAAATTTAGAACATTAGTGTCCAGGTTTAATAACCCATATGTGGATGAAAGTGATGAAGAACCATAGAAAACATTAAAAGAAAAAATACCAGGAAAGTGATTTACTAGTAAAAAAAGAGGTATAAAGGCCTATGAAGAGGGTCTTTTTGAGAGGGTCATTTTCATGCTAGCTGCTAAAGAAACATGTAATGTATATTGACATTCAAAATTCATAGAGTGGATCAAATATTATCCTTTTATGTCTATGATGAGGTAACTGGTCCCATATATATAAATCTATAAGGGCATAGTGGGAGTGTGGGAATATGTTCTTTGTTTTGGTGGTGTCAGTTTGTGGATAAGAATGTGAATGATTTTGGAATAACTTAGTGCATAGGGAAATTAATACAATTTATCAATGACAATGTGTGATTGGTGATAATGAGATAGATCAAGGCACATGTAGAGTGCATGATATTTTGGAGGAGTTGCAAGGCTCCTCTTGGATGGAACGGTGATATGTCATAGAGAATGGTCACTTTAATTTAGTTAGGTATGACTTCGAGAGCATGAGTTGGATGATATATTGGGTAGAACATGATTTTAGGCCTAATACACAATATAATATGGGAATGAAAAGCAATTTTCTCACATGAAACTCGTTTTAATTGTAAACCAGTGATAATAGCGAGAGGGAAAATTGTTGAGTTATTATTTAAGCATGTATTTATTGATATTGAGGTTCTATCTTCCACACTGATTTAATTTAGAGCCCCTCCCCACTTGCACAACCCCCTCCCGACCTCACCCTAGTGGACTCCCCCTGCACAGCCCCTCCCCCTGCACACCCCCTTTCCACCTGCACACTGCATAGCCCCCCACCTGCACCCCCCACTTTCACAACCCTCCGAACTACACCCCCACCTGCAAAACCCACCCCCACTGCACACCCCCCTCCCCACCTCCACACTGTACATCCCCCCACCCACCTACATACTCCACCTGTACACCCCCTTCCCACCACCCACTACACAATCCCCCTCCCCCCACCTGAGCCCCCACCCCACCTGCACATCCCACCCCACCCCCACATGTACAACCCCCACCTCACCCCCAGTAGACTCCCCCTGCACAACCCTCCTCCCCCTGACCAGCACACCCCCACCTGCATAGCCCACCCCCAATACACACCAAGCCTCCCCACCTGCACACTGCACATCCCCCAACCCGTACACCCCTGCATGCACCCCTCCCCCACGCACTAAAAATCCCCCACCTACACACCCCCACGTGCACACCCCCTCCCCCACCCCACCTGCACATCCCACCCCCCAACTTGCACACTCCCCTCCCCCCCCCACCCACTTGAACAACCCCCCCCCCCCACTTGCACCCCCACTTACACGACCCCTTCCCCCACCTGCACCCCCCACTTGCACAACCCCTCCCCCACCCCACCTGTATATCCCACCCCCAACCAGCACACTCCCCCCCCCACATGCACAACCCCCCCACCTGCACCCCCCACTTGCACAACCCCCTCCCCCACCTGCACTATAACATCCTAGGTAAATAATGAATTTTAATTTTTCATATTTATTAATATTTTTGAATTAAATATTAATATTACTTTAAAGGGGATGCTATGTTCAATGGCGTACCCAATACGCAACAACGGGTTTCTTTGAAATATTACACCACACACTAATAATATAATAATATTATTTTAAATGGCAGTAAACGCCTAGCCATTGTTATGGCAGGAATGAACATAACTAACTAAAAAATTATTATATATGTTTGTTAAATATTTTAACAATTACCCAATAAATGATAGAGGCTTAAAATGCAAATGAAACCAATTTTAAGCATAAATACTCTAATATTCACTAAAAGGTTGATTTATCACCTTTTGATGGAGAACCCTATTTAAATATAATTTTGGTCACTCATATAATTTCTATTAGACCAAATAAAATTCTTTTTTTAGAATCGGGACATCAAAATTTATTTTGTGCATGTTTTTGGTATTTTTACGATAAAGTTCATTTTTTAATGAATAGTGAAAAAAGTTGTATTTTAATTCAAACCCTCCTTTTAATATAATTTATTTATATGGTTATATTATATTTTTAATTGGGTTTAAAGTGAAATTGGAATATATTTTTAGCATTTAATCCAATGGTGGTCATTGGAATTAATTTCACTTTGAAATTGGACATAAACAATTGTCAATCTTTTGATAGATATGGTTTCTTAAAAACATGCTATTTGTTTTGATAGCGGGAATTAATTATAAAATTAATTATTGAAACTTATATGTTATGAATTTTGTAAAATATACATCATTTTTGAATTCGGAATATCACATATAGCTTAGGGTGAAGTTTTGGTATTTTTCTGAAAAACATCAATTTTTGATGAATTCTGAAACCACTAAGTGGTAGTTAAAAAAACTGATTTTTTGTTTAAATGAAACTTTACCACTTCTATGAATTGAATTTCAAAAATAAAACATAAATGGTTTTAATTGTTAAGTAAAATTTGGTTCAATGGGACGAAAATAATTTTTTTGGTGAATAGTAACTTTTGAGTTTTGTTAACCACGATTAAAGGTAATTAGGTTAATTTAAGGTAAAAATGATATTATAAAAATATAAAAATATCCTGAAACTTGTTCTACCCTTATTGGAGGAGTCCTGGACGACCGAGAAAATCCATGGGTCAATTTTTGGGACCCCATGGATCCACTTTGGTAAGATAATGAAATTAATACCTTTTATTTAAAGGAAAAATAAAAATGTCACAAACATGTATTGTTTTACAAAAATAATTTTTACAGTAGGTTATACAAGTTATATTTTTGACTATAAATATTCATTATAAATATAAAAAGTTTTCCTACAACACGGTAATTTTTTTATAATTTTTAGACATCAAATAAATAAAATTATTCATGACACAATGATGATGTAGTGTTTACGTCATTAATGAATAAATTAATTAAATAAGAAGATAAAGTTTAAAAAAATATCCAACACATGTCCAATACCTATTGGATGATTTTATTTCTAACATGGGCTACCTTATTCTCGACTTTAATGATTTTTTTGGAGTTTTAGAAACAGAATTTCTTTTTATAATAAAATAATAGTTTCAAGATTTACAAAAGTGCCCCTCCTCTCCCTTATAAAAAGACCCCACTTCCTTCCCATTTCTCACACTTACCAAGAATTTTTGATTGTCCAAAATCTACTCAAATAAGCTCCCAATATCCCTCTCTTACTCTTAGAAGCCTCACTTTGGTAATAAGTCTTTCCAAGGAAGCCTTTTGCTCAAATAAAAAAGAGTTACCCGATTTAAAGGTAATGTCTTCTCTTATATTCTTTTGTTTTATTTTGCTTCTCCAACCAATTAAACTCTTTTTATTTATTTATTTTGTAACAAAAACAGTATCTTCAATATAATAGGATTTTTTTTATGAGAAGTATTTGAGCTACACTTATACACACCTCCGTATAATGGTTAAAGAACATACTGTTTCTATGGGTGGCGAATTACTGCCTCACGAAACGATGGTTGTTCAATCTTATTTTAACACCTCTCATGGTGGTCATTAAGATTTCAATATATTTATATATGATATATATTATTTTTATGTTTTCCTTATGTTTATGTTTTTTTATATTTAAAACATACCTTTATGCTTTTCATGTTGTGCAAATGTGATAATTTCATTTGAGGAAGTGTGGACTACCACCCCCTCAAGTGATGTGAATATTTCATGAAATACATGGAATGTATAAATAATGAAATTAATGAACTTATGTGACCTATATAAAATATATATTATACTGTAATTTTAATATATATCTCTCATTTAGTTTTATTTCCATTAATATGACAAATAAATGAATGTAGCGTTCATGCGTACGTACGACCTACCGTCTCCATGAACGATGCATTTAATTTTTATCTCCAAATGTTATGGAATAGTATAAAACGAATATATACTGTATATATATGATATTTAAATCATTAATACTATTCTGGAGGTGATGTACTTATAAATACATGGACAATTCTTTTCAAACAAGTTTATTTTTGACTCAAGTACCGAACATCGACAAAACGTATGATATGAACTCACATAATTAAATAATTATTATAACATGATACTATATGATATGAATTGAATAATAAAATTTAATTTATGTCCTTAATAAATTATAAATTGACCAACGTTTATTATTCAGGAATATAAAGAAACGAACATGACAAGTCGGACATGGGGTAAGGGATCCTACCTCTCTCTTTCCTTTTAAGTACTCTCTTTTATGTCACTTATTTTAAGCTCCTATTTCTTATGTTGGGGGATGTTATTTTATATTCCTCTTAATTTAATTTTTTTTGTTAATGTTATGAGATACCCAATTTGATCTCATCAACTCATTTTTTGGAAGTTTTAAGTGTCGTCGTTAGGCTGCCGAATTTTAGTAAAGGATTTCTTAGCTCACTTTTAATTCCGTGAGATTTATATTATTCACCACTTATTTATTGAATGTGGTGTATTGTGTACTGAAATTTGATATATATTATCATGATTATATTTATATTCATGGTATTATGTGATTCAATTGTTTTATATTATCTTTTGGTCATATGACTCGATTGATCACAACAAGGTAAGGGGTTTTTATCTCATTTTTTGTTACTGTGAGATTCATTCTACATTTTCTACTATTTAATTTTGTGTGGTGTATGTACTTACCATGATTGTATTATTTGTTTAAAATAATTTAATTTATTGGTAATTACATCTTCACTTAATGACCCTTCTTTCATGGGGTGTACGTTTCGAAAGTTACCCAAATCGGTAAGGGAACCTTTCACCCTCCTCTTTTAAAAGACTTCTTTTGTTATGTATTTTAATTTACATCTTATTATGTTGGGATATGTTATTTTATATCCTTATTTATGTAAATTTTATTTACAAGTGATGAGATACCATTTTATCACTCATCAACTCATTTTATGGATTTTAAAGTGACACAGTTAGGGTGTCGAATTCTTGCAAGGGAACTTCTTAACTCCATTTAAATCCTTTGGGTTAAACTTGTACTCCTTGAATATGTCATTATATGAATATTTGAGAATGAATATGATTGTTTTATAATTAATACCCACTTATATTGGGTGTATTTATATTTGTCACACATAAATTATGTAATTGATTTATCCTTAATCTAAGGATACCGTCTTTGTACAGGACTTCATCTCAATCTCCTTTCATTGAGGTATATTTTGTTTTATACACAACTTTCATTTATACGGTGTATAAACCCCTTTAAATTTTAATTTTATTCAAAAGGAATATTTTCTCTACGAATCTTTTTACTAATCGACAAAAATTATGTTTCTTTTTAATGTACACGGTGACAACAAACTTTCCGCCGCTGTGAGTATTATTTGATCTTTGGATTCCTTAACAAGCCGTACTATTTTTAAAAGGAAAATAAATACCATATACTCTTTTATGTATTTTGTTATTGAAATAGTTTTTTATATTTTTTTGATTATATCAATGTATTGAATTGATATCTTGTGAATAAAATGTGGAAATGTTATGTTTTATTTATGCATGTTTTATATGATACGATTATGTTATGGTTTTTGGGAAATGTTTATAAAATCGGGTGGTTCCGTGATAAACTAAGGGTGGGTGAGCCCGAGATAGATCTCCAATTAATTGGGTAACACGAAGTAGTTAAACACTAAGGTTTCTACGAATATATTTAGGGAATATACTGTTATGGGTACTCCAAACGTAACCATGAGGGTTACTCCCTACGTAAGAATGTTATGAATTCCCCAAGATAACTTTATGTCTTATGATTTCTAAGAGTTATTCCTAAAGATTATGATTTCATGAGGTATGTTAAAGTGCTTATGTTTTATGAGTAAAGTATGATTTCATTGATTCTTATGTATACATGGACTAATGTTTTCTTTCCATATTTTTATATCCCTTACTAAGATTTTTATGCTCATCCCATGTTTTTGAAATGTTTTTCACAGGACAAAATGTGGAAAAGGGTCAAGGATGGGATCAAGTAAGTTTCATGGTGTCTAAAACATGGAACTATACATGTTTGTTTTTAAGAGTTTTTATTTTGTGAAAAAATGGAAACTGAGTAGATGTGTCTACTTTGAAATCATTGAGATGCAATAGTTATGTCCTAATTCTCAAAAAATCTAAATCAGAAAAGATACTCGATGTGAATTATTCATTTAATTCACGATTATGTAATGTTCTAAGGTTGGATCCTTATAGTTGGTATCAAAGTTCTGTTTAGATAACTTTAGAGGTTAGGGTATTCTTTAAGCATAAGTGACAAGTTGTGTATAACCACAATGGTTAGTATATTAGATGGAGTCATTGTTATTTTTGAAAGTTGGAATGAGTTTGAGATAACTTGGATAAGTATATCTTAGTGTTTATCTTCCTCATTAGTACATGATGATTTTTTTTTATATACTCACAATGACAATTTTTGTTTTAATAAATGGATGGATCTAGTAGGAACCAAAGTGACAATGGGTTTGAAGGAAACTGTGGTGGTTCTCTGAATTAAGAGACTGGATGAAATGGGGGATTCAATGGGGAATCTCTTGGTTATTCTAAACCAACTATCAGGAGTCATGATTACCCACTTGAAACTTGGTGAGTTCTCTAATGCATCATGTACGAGAGAACCAACTCGACGTGGAAGTTCAGGTAATAATTATAAAGTTAACCACTAGGGTTTATAGGATCCTTACTTTTGAGGTAATTATGGGTTACTATTTGTTACAATGAAAACTTAAAGGCATGAGATAAAATTGAGGGTAAAATATGTTATGGTTATTTTTTATGAATTTATCTCTTTTTGAGGAATGTTATAATATTATACAGTTTTTGAAAAGGGACAACACGCTGAACGTGTGACAAACTGTCATGTCGGACGAGGCCCCAGGAATCAAACCCACAACCAAAGTGCAACTGGTATATATCACCTACCATTGGACTACATGAATTCCCTGGTTAGTTTGACTAATTATTTTTAGTTATTTGATTTTATGAATCAAGAATAAGTTTATTTTGGGTTATATATGGAAATGATTAACCTATGATGGAGGATATGTGATTAGGTTATTTATTCTTCAAAAAAGGACTTTAAGAGTAACTAATGTTATTTGGGGATAAATTTTAAGATTTACCTTGGAAGACTATGAGATTAAATCCTTCAGAGATTTTGGTTTCAATCTTAGACTGGAATACTTTTAATAATTTTATGGATAACTGTTTATTGAATGGTCTTTGTTGAACTTTGGGTATTGATTGAAAATTTTGGGGATTAAGAGTAGTTTTTCTTTTGGTAGAAGATTATCCTTTTTGGGGATTATCTGATCTTGTATTATCCTTTTTGGTTTTGGATAAGGTATAAATACATGGGAAATATATAGTTCTATTTTTTGGATTAGGTGATTCTTTAGAAGTTGATTATAGCGCTCTTAATATGAACAAGTCATCCTGAAATATTCTTCATTTGGAGAAAATATGATTTTGTGTTATAAATCTTGTAAAAGATGAAAGTCCACATGACAAGTAAGTATGTTTCATTATGTTTTATTTAAGCTCATAAATAAATTCCTCAATGAAATTTAACTTAAAACAAAAATGTTTTTTGTTAACTTTTCCAACTGGGGAATAAAATACTGTTTAACCCATCACAAGTTTTTGATTTTCTGGTGGTTAACTTTCTCCTAGACATGTTTTCAATCACTCTCCATCAGACCTTGATGGGTTGTTTTTTTTCTCCATATCCATGTTTTCATGGAATCCAAGTATCTTTTGTCTCGGGTGACCTTTGTATTTCTCATTCTTTCTTTTAAATTGATAGTTTTATTGACTCCTTTTTCCGATGTGGGACTTTTAATGAAGTTTCTAAGACCAATTTTAAAATTCTGAGGACGCAATTCCCAAAAGGGGGGAAGGATGTAACATCCCAGGTAAATAAAGAATTTTAACTTTTCATATTTATTAATATTTGTGAATTAAATATTAATATTAATTTAAAGGGGATGCTATGTTCAATGGCGTACCCAATATGCAACAATGAGTTTCTTTGAAATCTTACGTCGCCCACTAATAATATGATAATACTATTTTAAATGGTAGTAAACGCCTAGCCATTATAATGGTGGGAATAAACAGAACTAAATACAAAATGATTATATATGTTTTTTAATATTTTAACAATTACCCAATAAATGATAGAGGCTTAAAATGTGAATGAATCCAATTTTAAGCGTAAATACTCTAATATTCACTAAAAGGTCGATTTATCGCCTTTTGATAGAGAACCCTTTTTAAATATGGTTTTGGTCACTCATATAATTTCTATTGGACCAAATAAAATTCTTTTTTAGAATCGGGACATCAAAATTTACTTTGTGCATGGTTTTGGTATTTTTTCGATAAAGTTTCATTTTTTTAGCGAATAGTGAAAAATGTTGTATTTTAATTCAAAACCTCATTTTAATCTAATTTATTTATATGGTTATATTATCTTATTAATTGTTTTAAAGATTAATTGGAATATATTTTTACCATTTAATCCAATGGTGGTCATTGGAAATAATTTCACTTTAAAATTGGACATAAACAATTGTCAATCTTTTGATAGATATGGTTTCTTAAAAACACGCTATTTGTTTTGACAACGGGAATTAATTATAGAATTAATTAAGGAAAATTTTATGTCATGAATTTTGTAAAATAGGCATCATTTTTTAATTTGGAATATCAAATATAGCTCAGGGTGAATTTTTGGTATTTTTCTGAAAAACATCAATTTTTGATGAATAGTGAAACCACTAAGTAGTAGTTAAAAAACTGATTTTTTGTTTAAATGAAATTTTACCACTTATATTAATTTAATTTGAAAAATAAAACATACATGGTTTTCATTTTTAAGTAAAATGTGGTTCAATGGGATGAAAATAATTTTTTTTTGGTGAATAGTAACTTTTGAGTTTTGTTAACCACGATTAAAAGTAATTAGGGTAATTTAAGGTAGAAATGATATTATAAAAATATAAAAATATCTTGACACTTGTATTACCCTTATTTTATGATTCATGGTCGACCAAGACAATCCATGGGTCAATTTGTGGGACCCCATGAAGCCATTTGGGTAAGATAATGACATTAATACCTTTTATTTAAAGTAAAAATAAAAATGTCACAAACATGTATTATTTTAAAAATTTTATTTACAAGGGGTTATAAAAGTTATATTTTTTACTATAAATATTAATTAGAAAGATAAAAAGTTTTCCTACAACATGGTAATTTTTTTATAATTATTAGACATCAAATAAATAAAGTTACTTATGACACAATGATGATGCAGTGTTTACGTCATTAATGAATAAATTAAATAAATAAGCAGATAATGTTTAATAAAATATTCAAAACTTGTCCAATACCTATTTTATGATTTTATTTCGAACATGGGACATCTCATCCTTGACCTTAATGATTTTTAGAGTTTTAGAAACCGAATTTCATTTTATAATAAAACAATAGTTTCAAGATTTCCAAAAGAGCCCCTCCTCTCCCTTATAAAGAGACCCCAATTCCTACCCATTTCTCACACCTCCAAATCCCTTTGTCTCGTCAAAACTCTACTAAAATAAGCTCCAAATATCCCTATATTACACCTAGAATCCTCACTTTTGGAAGAAGTCTTTCCAAGGAAGCCTTTGGCTCAAATCAAAAAGAGTTACCTGATTTAGAGGTAATGTCTTTTCTTATGTTCTTTTGTTTTATTTTTCTTCTCCAACCCATTAAACTCTTTTTATTCCTTTCTTTTGTAACAAAAAAAGTATCTTAAATATACTAGGATGTTTGTATGAGAAGAATTCGAGCTACACTTACATACACCTCCGTCTAATGGTTATAGAACATACTGTTTCTGTGGGTGGTGAATTACTACCTCACGAAATGATGATTGTTCAATATCCTTTTAACACCTCTCATGGTGGACATTAGGATTTAACTATATATATATATGATATATATTATGTTTATTTTTTCCTTATGTTTCTGTTTTTTTATATTTAAAACAAATATTTATGCTTTTCATGTTGTGCAAATGCGAGAATTTCATTTGAGGAAGTGTGGACTACCGCCCACTCAAGTGATGTGACTCGTTCATGAAATACATGGAATGTATAAAGAATGAAATTAATGAACATATGTGACCTATATAAAATATATATTATACTGGAATTATAATATATATATATATATATCTCATTTAGTTTTAATTATATTAATATGAAAAAGAAATGAATGTAGCATTCATGCGTACGTACGACCAACCATCTCCATGAATGGTGCATTTCATTTTTATCTCCAAATGTTATGGAATAGTATAAAACGAATATATACTGGATATATATGATATTTAAATAATTATTAATATTCTGGAGATGATGTACGTATAACTACATGGAAAATGCTTTTCAAACAAGTTCATTTTTGACTCATGTACCGAACATCGACAAAACGTATGATATGAACTCACATAATTAACTAATTATTATAACATGATAATATATGATATTAATTGAATAATAAAATTTAATTTATGTCCATAAGAAATTATAAATTGACCAAGCTTTATTATTCAGGAATATAATGAAACGAACAAGACAAGTCAGACTTGAGATAAGGGATCCTACCTCTCTCTTTCCTTTTAAGTACTCTCTTTTATGTCACGTATTTTAAGCTCCTATTTCTTATGTTGGGGGATGTTATTTTATATTCCTATTATTGTAATTTTTATGTTAATGTGATTATATACCATATTTGATGTCATCAATCCATTTTTTGGGCGTTTTAAGAGGTGCCGTTAGGCTGCCGAATTTTCGTAAAGGATTTCTTAGCTCACTTTTAATTCAATGAGATTTCTATTGTTAGCCACTTATTTATTGCATGTGGTGTATTGGGTACTTCCATTTGATATATATTATCATCATTATATTTATATTCATGTTATTATTTTATTCAATTGGTGTATATTATCTTTTTGTCATATGACTCAATTGATCACAATGAGGTAAGGGTTTTTTATCTCACTTTTTGTTCCCATGAGATTCATGCTAAATTTGACACTATTTCCTTTTGTGTGGTGTATGTACTTCCCATGATTGTATTATTTGTGTAAAATAATTTAATTTATTTGTAATTGCATCTTCATTGTATGAACCTTCTTTCATGGGGTGTACATTTCGAAAGTTACCCAAATCGGTAAGGGAACCTTTCACCCTCCACTTTTAAAAGACTTCTTTTGTTATGCCTTTTAATTTACATATTATTATGTTGGGATATGTTATTATATATCCTTATTGATGTAAATTTTATTTCCAAGTGATGAGAGACCATTTTCTCTCTTATCAACTCATTTTATGGATTTTAAAGTGACGCTGTTAGGCTGTCGAATTCTTGTAAGGGAACTTATTAACTCAATTTCAATCCTTTGGGTTAAACTTGTACTCCTTGAATATGTCATTCTATGAATATGTGTGAATGCATCTGATTGTTTTTCACTTATATCCACTTATATTGGGTGTATTTATATTTTTCACACATAAATTATGTAATTGATTCATCCTTAATCTAAGGATACCGTCTTTGTATGAGACTTTGTCTCAATCTACTTTCATTGAGGTATATTTTGTTTTATACAAAACTTTCATTTATATGGTGTATAAAACCCTTTGACTTTGACTTTTATTCAAAAGGAATTTTTCTCTACGAAGCGTTTTACTAAACGACAAAAAGTATGTTTCTTTTTAATGTACGTGGTGACAATAACCTTTATGCCACTATGAGTATTATTTGAACTTTGGCTTCCGTAACAAGCCGTAATGTTTTTAAAAGGAAAATAAATACCATATAATCTTTTATGTATTTTGGTATTGAAAATTGTTTTTATAATGTTTTGATTATATCAATGTGTTGTATTGATATCTTGTGATTAAAATGTGGAAATGTTTTGTTTCCTTTATGCATGTTTTATATGATAAGATTATGTTATGTTTCTTGGGAAATGTTTATGAAATCGGGTGGTTCCATGATAAACTAAGGGCGGGTGAGCCCGAGATAGCTCTCCAATGCATTGGGTAATGCGAAGGAGTAAAACACTAAGGTTTCTCCAAATAGATTTATGGAATATACTGTGATGGGTATTCCAAACGTAACCATGAGGGTTACTCCCTACATAAGAATGTTATGAATGCCCCAAGATACCTTTATGTCTTATGATTTCTATGAGTTATTCATAAATCTTATGATTTCATGAGTCATGTTAAAGTGCTTATGTTTTATGAGTAATGTATGATTTCACTTATTCTTATGTATACATGGACTAATGTTTTATTTCAATATTTTTATATCCCGTACTGAGATTTTTATGCTCATTCCAAGTTTTTGAAATGTTTTTCACAGGAAATAAAGTGGAAAATGGTCAATGATGAGATCATGGAAGTGTCATGCTGTCTAAAACATAGAACTAGACATGTTTATTTTTAAGAGTATTTATTTTAAAAAAAAATAAAAACTAAGTAGATGTGTCTACTTTGTAATCATTGGGATGTAATAGTTATTTCCTAATTCTCTAAAACTCTAAACCTGAAAAGATCCTCAATGTGAATTATTCATTTAATTCAGGATTATGTAATGTTCTAAGGCCAGGTCCTTATATGTACCCCCACATGCACACCCCCCCGCCCCACCCCACCTGCATAGCCCACCCCTAACCTACACATGCCCCTCCACCCACCCACTTGCACAACCCCCCCCACCTTCACCCCAAACTTGCACAACCCCCTCCCCCCACCTGCACAACCCATCCCCACCCCACCCACACAACCCACCTAACCCCCAACAGACTTAACCCTACTACACAACCCCACCTGCACATCCCCCTTCACCCACTGCTCATCCCCCACCTGCACACCCCTCCCCCCCACCCACTTCACCCCCACTTACTACTCCCCCACTTCCTACTCCGCCACTTGCACAACCCCCTCCCCCTACCCCCACCAGAAGAACCCACCCTCAACCCCAGATGTATACCCCCACCTCACCCCCAACAGACTCCCCCTGCAAAGCCCCTCCCCTGACCTACACACACCCACCTGCACAGTCCACCTCCACCTGCATATCCCCCCACAAGTGGGATAAATTATAGTACCCCTACAACACTAATATTGTGTGACACTTCTTAAAAAATTAGTGATGGTAGTGGTTCAATAAGGGAAATTCATGGTCTATGTGTAGGATGAATTATTTTAAACATTCCAATTTCACATTCAAGAACAACCGAAAATCCTAAATGACAATAGATTATGGTGGATGAGGAAATAAACTAAATGTGGTATATAAAATCCAAAATAAATAGAGACATAAGATGTAACTCCTACTCGCCATTTGAATTGGAACAAACTAGGATGAATCTTTTGAAGAGGAGGGGTCACCGACTGGGAAGAGAGAACCACTCTGTTAGGGAAAAAATCAATCGATCGAATATGGAAAGGGAAGTGGGGGTCAGACATATTTGGGGAAAATCTATATCAACGGTTTTAAAAAACTATAGGGAAAACTCACTATCCCCCAATGGTTTTAAAAAACTGTTTGGAAACATCACTTAACCCCCACTATATCTAAATGGTTTACGCAAACCGTTGGTAAAAATCCATATACCCCAACAGTTTTCACAAACCATTGGGAAACACTAAAATAAATCACTATATCCCAATGGTTTTCAAAAACCATTGGAAAAAACTCTCTATCCCAATGGTTTAGAAAAATCTTTGGGAAACGGGCGTTGGTATAAGTATGATTTCCAATAGTGATGTGAGATAGAGATCCCATTTGTCTCTTATTTGGGATTATTTGATTGTGTATATATATATATATATATCCATACATTTTGACATGTTCACTCTCATTCCATGGTTTTTGAAGTCATGCAGGGTATGCACATGTTTTTTGTGTTTGTTTCTTGTGGTTGGATGAGTTCACTCTCCTGTTATAGGTGGAAAATTCTTAGTGTGTAGTTCATCTACAAACCATGTTGATCATATAGTGTTTGGATGAGGTTACTATTTCTGTTGATTTGGGTTTATTTGAACCCTATGTGTTATTCTACTATCTTAATATTATATCTCATACTTCTCCCCCTCTATATTTTTGGGGTGTCCCATTGGGTATGTACATACTCACTCATGCATGAGTTTTTTCTGCAATTTTCATGTCTTATGGAGATGATGGATAGGTCAGTGACCACTTCTGAGTACCATAGGGATACTAGGTGTTGTATAATACATATGGTGGTCATATATTAGATATCAGGAGATAGTATCTCTCAGCGGTTTATATTCCAGTTTTTTCGGTTTGGACATATTTCTTATTGGGCATGTATTTTTACCCTTTAATTTTCAGTTTCACTATCATACTCTTGTACATGCTAGAGTTTTTTCATCTATGGTTTAATTTATATATGTTTTATCTTTTTTTCATTATTTATTTGTGCTTCTACATTAATTTGGACAGGTGTGTACATACATGTACTTAGGAAAATGCCTCCCATTTTTGAAATTCCGTTTGGTGATTTTCACCACCCCTTGACCTATAGATCCGTGCTTGGGGTAGTTACTACTTGAGCCCCATCTTGGGTTGGGTCATGATAGATTAGTATCAGAGAAGTTAATACCATGGAACATTTTCTGGAGTAGTCCCCTTACTAGGATTTCATTGATATCAAGGAAATAGTGACAAAGTTCCTTGAATGAATGTATCAGTCTAGAGATTCTAGTGAAGTTACAAGCAGCTAATGTATCTATTCACTAGGACTTTGACTAATTTCTTTTCAACTCGACATATCGAGACGTTGGTTGCTGGGATCAGTGTTACATTCATCATATAGGATTGAGTATTTGACTCTCCTTATTGAGTTATCTTCCCACTGATGTTGTATATAAATTCATATATATATATATATATATATAATCATCAGAATGTGGTATGTATTTTTAAATTTCGGGATGCCTCCATGACACTAGCTATCTAGGATACTAGTTGAGGATTGTGATAATGATCCTATGAGTGAAAAGGTTTTTGTTTATGTTATATCTATAGAGATTCCTTCTACAGGTGGGCAGTTAGCTGCAAATCCACCTGTTGAGTAGAATATCATCCAAGAAGATTAGACCAAGGATGTGCCTATGCTTAGTGCACTTCGCAAGTTCTAGTGTCAGAGACCATTAATGTTCAATGGAAAGCCAGGTCCTCAAGAAGCAGAGGATTATTTAGAGTTAGTGGCTCGTATCTTCAGGATCATTTGGGACTTAATGGATTAGGTGGTTTCACTAGCAACCATCCTTTTCCATGGATAATTTGGGCACTGTTGGAGCCTTGTTACATAGAGGCACTATGAGTCGACACTTTCATGGCCTTATTTATAGTAGCTGTTCTATGAGGAGTACTACCCCTCATGTTTCCAATTAGTTTGAATTTAGGAGCTTTTGGAGATATATTAGGGAGAGATTAAAGTGGATGAGTATACAGTTAAGTTTACAGACCATACACAGTACTCCATTAACATGATACATGATGTGTACTTCTAAGCATGAAAGATTGAGTAGGGAATCTATAGAGATATTTGTACCAACGTTGTGACCTTGTGAATCCCCATATATGTTGGGGTTCTAGAGTAGGAACTAGTAACATAGAGATTTATTTTAGAAGGATTCCTGGTAGCTAGTGCTGTAATTGGGTGATATAGAGCTGATTCATCTACAATATCTAGCAGGGACACGTTGACATGATCTCGGTGTAGGAGATCCTTTCACAACCAGGCTCAGGCACATGTTCATCCAGGATAGGGATACCATTGAGTAGCTGGGCTACCCAAAGAGGGTCGGTGTTATGGTTGTGATGGGTAAGGTCACATAGCATGTGACTGCCTGACCATATGTGTTGAGGAGTGAAGGTTGGTCGTTAACAAACTACCACAGTAGAGGCAACACCATGATCGAAGATCTCCCAAGAGAGGACAGGGTGGTCCCCAGGGAGGTAGAGCTGGAAAAGTTGGAGGAGCTGTGTGAGGTGGGAAACATTATGATATCCTCTAACCACAACAACTAGGTGTGCCACATTAGGCTCAAGGAGCTAGGGGATGTAGTCATGGTCAGTTGTAGGCTTTGGAGTATTTTGACCCCACGACACACAAGATTATTAAAGGAACAATCTATGTTTATTATTCACTTTATTTAGTATTTGTAGAAATAGTTTCCAAATATTCATTCATATATATACTCCTAGTGCGATAGATTGAGCTCCCAGTTGGGGTGATAATGAAATATTTTCATCTTTAAGTTCCTATAAGAAACACTTATTCCGTATATTTTATCTATTGTTAGTGTGAGCTATCACTTGGTGAAGAGAGGTTCAAGTAGGTCTTCTGGTAGTCAAGATGAAACCCTATGATGTCATCTTTGGTATGTATTATTTTTTACATTGTTCTAGACCATATTGAATACATCTTCAGATGATTTAGATGCCTACACGCTGATGAGACGAGATTATATTTTCTATGCGAGAGAGATATCATAGTAGGGAATGTGTGTTATGAAAGCCGAAGGTTGCAGCCCATCACCCATCAGCTGATGAGTACATCCCTCGGTATAGAAGGATATTCCTGAATCTAGATTCCATTAGTCATGTATGATTATATGGATGTATCCCCTGAGGATATTCTGGGACTACCTCACTAGAGGGAGATAGAGTTTTTTCATTTACTTTCATCCTATGACAACTCCAATATATTCTTTGTCATATCAGATAGACCTACCAAGAGACATGAGTTATGTATGTAGTAGAAGGAATATTTAGAGAAGGGTTTTATCAGGCTTAGTGTGTCCCCCTAGGAAGCTCTTGTCTTGTTTATAAAAAAGGCAGATGGGAGTTTGTGTCTTTATGTGGATTATCGTCATCTAAACCAAGACATAATAATTAACAAGTACCACATTCCAAGGATTGATGTACTTTTGGAATAGTTTTGAGGTGTGAGATGGTTATTAAAGATTGATCTGAGGTCCGACTACCAACAGTTGAGGGTTCATGAGGATAATATTCAAAATATGGCATTCTGATGTCTCTATAGTAACTATGAGTTCCTAGTGATTCCCTTTGGTGTGATGAATGCCACCACCTTGTTTTTGGATTTTATAAACTAGATCATTTAGAAATACATGGAATAGTTTTTTGTTTTATTCATCGATGACATAATCATCTACTCTACATTAGAGGAGGAGTATATATGTCATTTTTTGTTGGTTCAAGATTTTCTTCTAGATCACCATCATTATAGGAAACTCTCAATGTTCTAGATCTAGGTTTATGAGGTTCATTTTCTTGAGCATGTCATTTCTAAACATGGTTTAGTTTTGGACCTATATAATATTGATGTATTGAATTCTTGGGATCCACCCAAGAATGTGTCAAATATGTGGAGATTTCTTGGATTGGCGGGGCAATAGATGAAGTTTTTGGTGGAATTATCTATGATTGCAGCCCCTATGACTACACTCAGACAGAAAGGGTAGTAATTTTACTAGACTTATTATTGAAAGAGGGCCTTCATGGTGTTGAGGAATAGGTTGAAAATTTATCCTATACTAAGACTACCAGAGGAGGGTGTGGATTTTTTAGTGTATTGTGATGGATCAAGATTTGGGTGCAGCTACGTGTTAATGTAGTGGAAGGTAGTTATCACATATGGGTCATGGTATTTGAGACCCCATAAGAAGAACTATGAAACTAATGACCTAGATATGGTTGTGGTATTCTTCATCCTGAGGATGTGGAGGAACTATCTTCCAGGTGAGCACTTTGTGGTTTACTCGGACCATCAGAGTATTGGGTAGGTCTTCACATAGAGAGACGTAAACCTAAGGTAATGTCATTGGTTGGAGTTCCTATAGGACTATGAATTCAATATTTTCTATACTTAGGTGAAGGTAAATGTGGTATTAGATTCCTTTATATTGAATTCCCAAGCTCTCTTTATGTAGTATGCTTCTGATTAGTTTGATTCCTTGCAGCTGTCCTTAGTGGTGTAGGAGGGTATAAAATTCCTGCACTCGATGGTGTTGAATCCTATAATTCTCAAGCATGAGAGAGAGTCACAACTAGGAAACATCAACAATGGGGTTTTAACATTAACATATATCCACAGGTGATTCACTAGATGCATATTCTGAAGGAGGTAATCATGTCCTTTTTCTCCAGGGATGGAGGGTGATTTTAGTCACGATGATCGAGGAGGTGATGAGAGAGTTCCCAAATTCTACCCTTGATGTACAACATAGTGCAGGGAGGATGTATAGAGACCTTAATCCGTAGTTTTGGTTGTCCTACATGAGACAAAACATAGCTGAGTTTGTCTGTCGGCGACTCACCTATCAGTAGGTGAATGATAAGAACCATGTCCAAGAATGTTTTTTTGAATCCCCTTGAGATCGTGGAGTGTAAGTGGGATGGAATATCAATGGAATTTGTAATAGTGCTTCCATACACAGCGATGGTCCAAGACACCGTATGGGTGATAGTGGACTTTCTCAAGAAGTCAGAACACTTCCTTGCATTCAGGGAGTAATATTCAGTGGAGAGTTTAGGGAAATTGTACGTATGGGAGATTGTTCACATTCCTAGAGTGACCTAAATGATTGTATTTGGTTGTAAAATATGGTTTAAAAAATGATTTTAGAGAGGCCTACTAAAGTCATTTAGGGTAAAAATTAGGATGAGTACAACCTTTAACCCCCATACTGATGGGAATATAGAGGACACTTTATAGGTGTTGGAGGATATATTGAGATCTTGTGTGTAAGACTTTGTTTAGATATGGGAGGATCACATTCCATTTTCAGATTTTTCATTTAAAAACATCTACCACTCTACCATCAGCATGTCACATTTTGAGGCCCTATTTGGGAGACGCAATAGGTCACTATTGTACTTGATAGAGATCAGTGATACATCTATTGTGGGTTATGAGATTTTTTAGGTGATGACAGAGAAGGTCTAGGTCATCTATAAGCTGATAAGGAAGGCCTAAAGTAGGTTTAAATCTTATGCTAATCGACATTGTCACTACTAAAAAATTGGGCAATAGCGAGCGCCATTGGCGGTCGCTCTAGGCCTGTAGAGACCACCTAGTGACCGCCATTGGCGATCGCTTTATCTTCCTCGTAATAAGCCAACAATGAAAGCCAATGGTGGTCTCCATAGGTGGTTGAAATTCCGGCCTACAGTGACCGCCAAAGGCGGTCGCTAGTCTGGGAAATTTTTTTTAAAAAAATTATTAGTGAAAGAAATATATATATATATATATTAAAGAAATAAATGTATATATATATATTAAAGAAAATATTTATATATATAATATTAAATAAACTATTTTAAATATATGTATATATAATATGTTTTAAATATTGTAATATAAATAATATTAAATATATATATATATATTAAAGAAATATATATATAATATTAAATAAAATATTTTTCTTATTCATCCAATAGGTTTGTTAAACATATGGTAATAATAAATCAAATTTTATGCTTAAAATTTGTATTTCTCTAAAAAAGTAATTTTACTACCTCTTATGGAGAAGCAATTTTAAATATAAATTATAGAAAATTTATAAATTTTTTATTTCAATATAAAATTATCTTTTGTAAAACTTAACATAAAAATGTGTTAGGGTTAATTTGTGGTATTGTTTTGTGGATTTTCATTTTTTTAATGAAATGTACAAATTGTGTTTTTTTAATTCACGGTCAAAAATCAGAGATAAAACAAAGTAAAAATCATAAAAAATGGAAAACAATTTCAAACAGTATAAACATCACGATCTTCATAAACAATAAATGATAAAAGTGCTTCAATGATCCAAGCAGGTCCATCCATTTCAATCTTCTGCTTCAATAAACCTACAATAAGACAAAAAAAACAACAAAACAAAACAAAGGTAAATTCAACATAATTATTCAGTTATTATATACAAATAATAAAATTAAATATGACATCAAATCATGGTTCTATAAAAATTTAAAACCCCCAATTTAAGAAATGCTATCATTTCAGGTCATTCGGAGCACGTTTGCTCCGAATTCGACCGTCTCACGCCGTTCTGGTGTTTTATGACACCAGAAACGTGTTTCCGGTCACCGAGGTCAAACAACACCTCCGATTGACTTTCCTTCTACCCAACCATTTCACAATTCACACAACGGTAGTTGTCGTACAGTTTCATGGCATTCTGAGGTCATTCGGGTGGTTTTGACCGCCCAAAGCGTCATTTTAGCGCGCGCCGAGCTGCTGAAAACGAAACAGTCGGTCGTACTGCGCGCACCGAACATCCAATTGGCGTGCCGTCTCCTCCTACACGTCATGAATAATATTCCTAATGTTTTCATGTCGTTTCAGGTCATTCAGATCACGTTTACTCCGAATTTGACCATCTCATGCCGTTTTGGTGTTTTATGACTCCGGAAACATGTTTCCAGTCACTGCGGTCAAACGACACCTCTGATTGATGTGTAGTCTTCCCGACCATTTCACAATTCACACAATGGCTATTTTCGTACGCTTTCATGGCATTCTGAGGTCATTCGGGTGGTTTTGACCCCCTAATGCGTCATTTTTGCGAGCGCCGAGCTGCTGAAAACGACACAATCGGTCATACCATGTGAACCACACGTCCGATGGGCATGTCGTCTCCTCCTACACGTCAAGAATAATATTCCTAATGTTTTCATGTTGTTTCAGGTCATTTGGAGAACGTTTTCTCCGAATTCAACCGTCTCACGTCGTTCTGGTGTTTTATGACTCTGGAAACGCGTTTCCGATCACCACATTCATCCAACACCTCCGATTGATGTGCTGTCTACCCGAACATTTCAAAATTCACACAGCGGCTGTTGTTGTACGGTTTCATGGCATTCTGAGGTCGTTCGGGTGGTTTTTCCCCCCAACGCGCCATTTTAGCGCGCACCGAGCTGCTGAAAATGACACAATCGGTAGTACCGCATGCACCGCATGTCTGATGGGTGTGTCATCTCCTCCTACATGCCACGAATAATATTCCTAATGTTTTAGTATGGTTTCAGGTCATTCAGAGCACGTTTCATCCGAATTCAACTGTCTCACGCCGTTTTGGTGTTTTATGACTCCAGAAATGCGTTTCCAGTCACCGCGGTCAAATGACACCTCCGATTGATGTACCGTCTGCCCGACCATTTTAGAATTCACACAATGGCTCTTTTCGTACAGTTTCATGGCATTTCGAGGTTGTTCGGGTGGTTTTGACCCCCCAACGCGCCCTTTTAGCGCGCGCCGAGTTGTTGAAAATGAAACAATCGGTCGTACCGCGTGCACCGCATGTCCGATGGGCATTCCCTATCCTCCTACACATCACGAATAATATTCCTAATGTCTTCATGTCGTTTCAGGTCATTCGGATCACGTTTGCTCCGAATTCAACCGTCTCATGCCGTTCTGGTGTTTTATGACTCCGTAAATGTGTTTCCGGTCACCGTGGTCAAACGACGCCTCTGATTGACGTGTCGTCTGCCCGAAAATTTCGAAATTCACACAAAGGCCGTTTTAATATGCTTTTAGGGTATTCCGAGGTCGTTTGGGTGGTTTTGACCCCCCAACGTGCCATTTTAGCGCGGGTCGAGCTGCTGAAAACGACACAATCAGTCGTACCGCGTGCACCACACATCTGATGGGTGTGAATTCTCCTCCTACACGTAAAAAATAATATTCCTAATGTTTTCATGTGGTTTCAGGTCATTTGGAGTACGTTTTCTCCGAATTCGATTGTCTCACGCCGTTCTGGTGTTTTATGACTCCAGAAACGCATTTCCAGTCACCGAAGTCAAACGACCCCTCCAATTGATGTGTCGTCTACCTGAACATTTCACCATTCACACAACAGCTGTTTTTGTACGGTTTCATGGCATTCCGAGGCCATTTGGGTGGTTTTGACCACCCAACGCGCCCTTTTAGCGCGCGCCGAGCTGCTGAAAGTGACACAATCGGTCGTACCGTGCGCACCGCACGTCCGATGGGCATGCCATCTCCTCGTACATGTCACTAATAATATTAATAATGTTTTCGTGTGGTTTCAGGTCATTCGGAGCATGTTTTCTCCGAATTCGACCGTCTCATGCCTTTTTGGTGTTTTATGACTCCGGAAACGCATTTCTGGTCACCGCGGTCAAACGACACCTCCAATTGAAGTGATGTCTACCTGACCATTTCAAAATTCAAACAAAGGCTATTTTCATATGCTTTCATGGCATTCCGAGGTCGTTCAGGTGGTTTTGACCCTTCAACGTGCCCTTTTAGCGCACGCCGAGCTGCTGAAAATGACACAATCGGTCGTAGCGCGCGTACCGCACGTCCGATGGGTGTGTCGTCTCCTCTTACATGTCACGAATAATATTCATAATTTTTTTGTGTGGTTTCATGTCATTCAAAGTACTTTTGCTCCGAATTCGACCATCTCACGCTGTTTTGGTGTTTTATGACACTAGAAACGCGTTTCTGGTCACTGTGGTCAAACAACACCTATGATTGACGTGGCATCTACCCAACCATTTCACAATTCACACAACGTCCATTTTTGTATGCTTTCATGGAATTACAAGGTTGTTCGGGTGGGTTTGAACCCCCAACGCCCCATTTCAGCAGGCATCGACCTGCTGAAAACGACACAATTGGTTGTACCGCACGCACCGCATGTCCGATGGGCGTTCCGTCTCCTCCTACATTTCAAGAATAATATTACTAATGTTTACTTATTATATTAGGTCATTCGGATCATGTTTTCTCCGAATTCGACCGTCTCACGCCATTATGGTGTTTTATGATTCCGGAAATGTGTTTCCGGTCACCGTGGTCAAATGAAACCTTTGATTGACGTGCTGTCTACTAGACCATTTCACAATTCACACAACGACTATTTTTGTACGGTTTCATGGAATTCCAAGGTCATTCGGGTGGTTTTGACCCCCCATCGCACACTTTTAGCGCGCGCCGAGCTACTGAAAACGACAAAATCGGTCGTACCGCATGAACCGCATGTCCGATGGGTGTTCTGTCTCCTCCTACATGTCACATATAATATTCCTAATATTTTCGTATGGTTTTAGGTTATTTGGAGCATGTTTGCTCCGAATTTGACCGTCTCACGCCGTTTTGGTGTTTTATGATATCGGAAACGCGTTTCCGGTAACTGCGATCAAACGACACCTCCGATTGATGTTTCTTCTATCCAAACATTTCCAAATTTACACAGATGCTATTTTCGTACGGTTTCTTGGCATTTCGAGGTCATTCGTGTGGTTTTGACCCCCCAACACACCCTTTTAGCACGTGTCAAGCTGCTGAAAATGACACAATCGGTTGTACCGTGCGCACCGAATGTCCGATGGTTGTGATGTCTCATCCTACACATCATGAATGTTATTAATAATTTTTTCGTGTGGTTTCAGGTCATTCAGAGAATGTTTGCTTCGAATTCGACCGTCTCACGCCATTCTGGTGTTTTATGACACCGGAAACGCGTTTCCGGTCACCGCGGTCAAACGAAACCTACGATTGGCGTTCCATCTCCCCGAAAATTTCACAATTCACACAACGGCTGTTTTCATACGGTTTCATATCATTTTGAGGTCATTCGGGTGGTTTTGACCCCCCAACGCGCCCTTTTAGTGCGCGTCGAGCTGCTAAAAATGATACAATCGGTCGTACCGCGTGTACCGCACGTCCGATCGCCGTGCCCTCTCCTTTTACATGTAATGAATAATATTCCTAATTTTTTCATGTGGTTTTAGGTCATTCAGAGAACGTTTTCTCCGAATTCGACCATTTCATGCCGTTTTGGTGTTTTATGACACTGGAAATGCGTTTTCGGTCACCGCGTTCAAACGACACCTCTGATTGACGTTCCGTCTGCCCGACCATTTCAAAATTCACACAAAGGCCATTGTCGTATGCTTTAATGGAATTATGAGGTCGTTCAGTTGGTTTTGACCCCCCAACGTTCCATTTTAGCGGGCACTGAGCTGCTAAAAACCACATAATCGGTCGTACCGCACGTCCGATGGGCATGCGAGGAGGGCTGTCCGGGGTGCAGGGAGGGCTGTACGGTGTGCGGGGAGGGCTGTCCGGGGTGCGGGGGGGGGGGGGGGGGGCTGTCCGGGGTGCCGGGAGGGCTGTCTGGAGTGAGAGGAGGGCTGTCCGGGGGGGGGGGGGGGGGGGGCTGTCCGGTGTGCGGGGAGGGCTATCTGGGGTGCGGGGAGGGTTGTCCGGGTGGGGGGGGGGGGGTGCTGTCCGGAGTGCAGGGGGCCTGTCCGGAGTGCGGGGAGCGCTGTCTAGGGTACGAGGGGCCTATCAGGGGTGTGGGGAGGCCTGCCCAGAGTGCGGGGATGGCTGTCCGGGGTGGGCCGGGGACTATAAATAGTGAACTCATCTCATTCATCAAAAAAAAGTTTAATGGTTTATATTAAGAATCACATGTTTTTTCAAAAATATTACAGAACATGCAATTGAAAACATTGAAGAATTAAATGAAAAAAAAATATCCAAATCATTAATCAGTTTCATGGTTACTTCTCAATTCGTGCACACAAACATTGCATCAGGCCAAAAGAGACATGATTCCCCAAAATCACAAAAAATATCACTTGAAACCCAACATAAATATCAATAACAACACCACCATTAAAAACATAAACACACCTCGTGAATATGAAGTGTCATGCATGGTCATGACTACTACCTCCATCAGGTTGGTCAGGGGCCTACAACAAAAAAACATTATGAATATTTTCATAACAAAAATAATATAAAATAAATAAATAAATACAGTATAAACCTGTGTCGTCTGATCCCCTACACCATCACCTGGACGCACATATTGCCGCAGTGCTCTAACCTCAGCGATCAATTGTGCATTTACCTCCTCAGAAGCGCGCATCCGTGCCTCGAATTTTGACAACCGCTGTGTTATCTGAGCAATAGCAGGACCGACAACTACAACGTGTGACACTACAAAATGAGGAATACCTGTTCCATAGGTCAAACTATATCCATGCACACCCCGGCCAATAATGCAATGAAAGATCTCATCCCTTCGCATGGGGAGCTGTCTCTGGTCCTCTGGAAGATGTTCTAACTCAGCTTCAAATTGAGCCTATGAAATATTTAAATATATATACATATATTAATATAAATATTTTATGTAAGTATTGATAATGAGTAAAATCACTTACTATCAATGCTGCAGTCTCTGGATCATTGCGATCACGAGTCCTCATCCACACCGACATTTTATCAGTCGGTGCACCTTACTCTAGCAACTGTATATGAATAGAATATAAACACAAAACTGTATTAATTAAAAAAATTAATAAATTAATAATAAATACCTCATGTCGGATCTGAGACACGTGACGAGTCTCAAGCCTGTGAGGTGGTCCCTACAACGCTCGATTCTGAGAATGGCATGTTAACACCTCCTACATTCAATTCATTCAAATTCAAAACAAATAACACATTCTTGAAAATATATATACCAAAATAAATATACAAACTGCAACACCCTTAGTAGACCAATATGCAACTAAATAATGCCACTGAGCCGGGGGACACCTATTAGGACTTTTTCTAGAATGTCTGGGGCACCCACATTTGGTACCTAGTGGTCCCTCTTGACTTTTCCTTTATAGTATTTCCACATCTTATGGAATTTTCTCATACACACTGGCCAAAACTCATTGGGACATACTTTCAAATTTTTCTATTAAAGAAAGAAATCACATATGTTATTATTGTTTATACATAGGGAATAAATTAAAATGGTCTTTTTACCTGAACCTCCCTCCAAAGACGATCTAATGTGTCCTGAGGGATAGAAGCCCAGTCACGCGTGGTCAATGTAAATAAATGTGGGTCACGTATGATATGACCCAGCTGACGAATAAATGCAGGGGCATTCTGTCCCATAGTATTAAACACCCTATCAATTGAAACATCAAAAGTTGTGTTGGAATTCCATGATAATATGCCATGACCGGGGCCTCTCCTGCTAGGGAAAGAAGCAGTTGAGTCTGATCCTGTTGAAAACAATTATATATATATATTGACTGATGTTATAAATAGATATATATATTTTTATCAATTACATAAAAAATAGAGATAATGACATTCAAACATACCTAGACCCTGAGACGTAGATGCCTCAGATGGATGATGTGGATCTTCTACCTCTTCCCCTGACATGCCGCCAGTCATGGAATTAGTAAGAGGACTATCCAAATTTTCCAAATGATAAATTGGATTGTATTTAAAAGAAATAAAACTTGTACAGTTGTTAATCAAACAAAAAGGTATTGAATAATTAGTTGTGAATGAATTTTAAAAAAATCAGAAAGTTAACAAAACAGATATACAAACTATGTACAAAACCAATCAATGCATAGACAAATTTAAAATTAAATTAATACAAATTCAAGCAGAACATGAACCAAATGAAGAAGACCTCAATGGTAAGATACACCGAGGACAGGGGGAGACGGAGTGGACGGGTGACAGTGGCGAGGGGATGAGTAGCGGTCATGCAGGGAGGGAGGGGACTGGGAAACGGTGGTGCGGCAAGGGAGAGGACGGAGAAGGAGGGGACGGGCGGTGGTGTGGAGAGGGAGGGGACTAAGACAGAGGGGACGAGGGGATGGCGGGGTGCGGGGGGGGGGGGGGGGGGATGGGGGTGGTGTTTGGGGTGAGGGGGGGGGGGGGCGAGGGGGTGGAGGGCCGAGGCCAGAGGGCAGAGGGGTCGGAGGCCGGAGGGGTTGGAGGCAAGAGGCGGGAGGCCAGAGGGCGGCCGGAGGGCTGCCGGAGGTGGGTGGCGGGAGGCCCGAGGGCAGAGGGAGGCTGGAGGGTGGAGGGCGGCCGGAGCCGAAGGGCAGAGGCGGAGGAAGCCTGGAGGAGATGGAGGGCAGGGTGGGGGGCGGCCGACGGAGGGCGGCTGGTGGAGGGCGTCCGACAGAGGCCAGAGGCCGAAAGGGTGACGGGGGATGGCGGTGAGGGAGGGTTCGCGACGGCGGGGCAAGGCGCGTGACGATCAGGTAGGGTGGAGAGGGAGGGAGTGCGGCGACGGGGAGGGCGTGCAGTGAGGCTGGGCGGAGGAGGGTTCGGGGGGGGGGGGGGGGCGCTGAAGCCCCATTTTTTTTTGGGAAAACCTAGCAACCGCCAGTGGCGGTCGCTATAGGTAAAGGGGCTCAAAATACCAGATTTCTGGTAGTGTGTAGGCTCTTTGAATTTTAGTAGGGAGACTATATTTTCCTGAGAGGCTCCCCACGATGCTGATTAGGGAGGCTCATCCTAGTAGAAAAGCTATCCCTAAGGTTCATTGGGACATTAGAGATCATGCAGAGGGTTGGAGAGGTTTCATACCACCTCATACACCCCCATAGCTATAGTGGGTGCATGAAGTCTTTCATGTGTCATAGATGGGGTGATACATGCTTGACCCCACAAAATTCAATGACTAAGGAGATCTAGACATCAGGGATGGATCCACCTTTGTAGAACACATGGTGGAAATCGATGGTTGATAAAGAGGATGCTACATGGGTAGACTATCCCCTTGGTTCATGTGTTTTAGCAGCATGGGGACATGCAAGAGAGAGATGTGCAGCCTCAATATCCCTTGTTTAATGTTAATTTTTTCTTTTTTGGGGATGAATATATTGAATGAGGCAATGATATAGAGGCCCTTTTTTCCTTGTAAGTCTCCAAAAATATTTATAAATATATATCTAGATCTAGGGGAGGAGATGCTGTGCAATTTTGCGGACTAGTGTTCCATGAATTAATTTTATAAAAATAGTAAATATATTTTGTATTATGAATGCAAAACTTCTCATAGAAAATGAGATAAAACTCAAATAAAAGACCAGATCAAAATTATAAGACCATGGTTGATTCCATAATTCATTGTTTACCCTATGCGTGATCAAAAACAGGTAAGCGTGCGACATTCAGATATCTCTCCTATTAGGGGAATGCTTAGTGGATTAATTAATTAATTAATTAATTTAGTTTTACCTTAATAAGATTATATAATAATCTTTCCTTGGACAATCCTTCAAGGTTATTTGTATAAAAAATAATAGGATTCCAAATATTCTTACCCTCCTTCAATTTTCACATCAAATCCAATGATAATGAAACACTGGATTAGAGCAGGCTAGGATACAAAAAACTCAACTACTTCCTTAAATTATTGAAGAGTGAATTCTACAATAAGGAATGATCCAATATATAGGTAGGAATCATTAAAATTTTATGTGATTTTTGATTAAATTGATTTATAAGACCAGTCTCCCCTATTGATCTACGCCAATTTCTGATCTTTGGAATGCTCATATATACTGATTAAATTAGTTATTCTTGTTTTTTTCACCAGATATCCATGTTCTTAATCATTGGACAAGAATTCCATGCCAAATGTGGTTAAAAAAATTTCTTGTACCTTTCCCCCTCAATTGATTCATGTTCTTCATTGGTAGGACCCCACTGTCCCGATTCGACATTGTTGGGAAGTAAAAATCATTATTAGACACCCTAAATCATGAAGGATTCACAATTGAAGGATGAATCGATGAGTTATAGTTATAACATGGTTTTTTTAGGTTGTGTAATATCATTTTAATTATTAGAGAAAAAAATCTTCAAATACTGAGGAATTCATGGCACATAGAACATGAAATGTTCTATGAGGATTGACAGGATCAAATTTTGAGCCATAAAAAACCTATAAATGATCAATAAGGACTAGATCCACTAATTTTAGGAAAAAACAAGGCCAAAATTAAAGCATTGAAGCTAGTTTTGATTTATGGTTACTAGATCTAGAAATATATGAAAAGATAAAATACACTCCATTTACCGTGATGAACACATGGAATGTATCCCCATGGCTGTGACATATAGGGTTTTGGAAAATTATATGGATGGCATGGTGTGTAGTCCTCATACATGTCATCTACCTCATCCCTAGGTGGATGAGCCATATAAAGGAACACATGGGTAGGACCCCATGTGGGTGTACATGGCTAGGAACATGGCTATGTACCGAAGTACACTAACATGGGCTAGTGTGCATAGACACAACATGTGTATAAATATGTGACCAAGCACATGGGGGGGACCCTTAGTAGAGTGGAAATGTATTGCACATCCCCTACATGCCATTTAAACCTAAAATGTTGGTGATATTTGTACCTCCATAGACATAACCCAATGAAGGAGTAAGGCCACATACTATGTAGTTCTCCTCATATGCTGTGTACCTAGTGGATCAAATTATATAATCCTTAGGCTCCCATATTTTTACTTCATTTGAACTCAGATTTTGGACTGCGAGTAGCCTATCCTGATTATTTTTCCATGTAGAACATGATTGTTCCCTCTTTTGTGGATTTGGGATATGATGTAGAGTTTTACAAGAATGAAACTTGGTTAGGTGATGCTCGACAATGGTAGTTATCATACAAGATCACCATAGGAATTCTGAGTAGAACCCTCCAGTTGGGATGTGCATGGTTCCTTGATGAATTTTAGAGTGGAACCATCCAGCTAGATGGTCATGGTTCCTCAACCTACTCATAGAGTGGAACCCTCTTGTTGTACTAGGGCATGGGTCCTCTACTAACTCCTAGAGTGGAACTCTCTAGCTGGGATGGGCATGGATCCTCTACCAACATCCTAGTGGAACCCTTAAGATGGGGATGTCATGGGTCCTCGATACCTAGAGTGGAACATTCATATCATGAAAAAGATTGGTTCCTCTTCCAAATCCTAGAGTGGAACCCTCCATCTATGCTAGGAAGGGATCCTATACTGACATATAACTGGAACGCTCTGGATGGGCTTGACTTGGGTCCTCACTGATGCGAGTGGAACTCTCTGTTAATACCAAGGCATGGGTCATATAATGAAATACAAGTGGAACCCTCCATATGGGATGGGAATGTGTCCAAGACGACATCTAGAGCAAAACCCTCTACCTATGTTGGGAATGGGTCCTCTACCATTGAGTGGAACCCTCCTATTGTTCCATGGAATGAGTCATCTACCTAGATATTGTGTCCCCTTGACTATGAGATATAATGAAAATGTGTGGCTTTACATGGATGGTTACATTTGGGTAGACACATGAAATGTTGGGAAACATTGATGGAATTTTGGAATATTTGGAGACTCTTCTTCCTCAGATGAGCTCTATGATGGAGATCCAGTTTCTCTCTTGTTTTGGATTCTTTGACTGAGCATGTATATATATATATTTATATATATCTGTATCCATAAATTTGGACATGGTTACTCTCCTACCATGGGTTGGGAAGACACGTAGGGTATTCCATGTGCTTTTTGTAATTATCATCTCATGGATAGATGAGTTTTTCTCCTAATATAGGTTTAAAAGACTCAGCATGTTGTCCACTTACACACTGTGTTGATCCCCTAGTGTTCAAATGATGTTAAGCTTTCTCATTATTTGGGTTGAACTGCTTCCTATGTACTATTCTACTTTCTTTCTATTGTTTCTATCAATTCTACCCATTTCATATATTAGATTGTCCTATAGTGTATGTATATACTCACCCCTACATGGGATTTAAATACATGTGTCAAATATTATATAGATGATGAAAAGGTCCGCAATGACTTCATAGGAGCTTAAGGATACTGGGTGTTGTAGGCCGTGTACGACAGTCAATGCACTGAAATCAGGATCTGGACTCTCTTTGTAGTTTAGTTTCCAGTTTTTTTAGGCTAGTACATATTTTTGGTTAGGAATTAATTTTTCCCCTTTAACTTTCAGTTTCACTATTGTACTCTTGTATACCCTAGAGGGTTTTAATTCATGGTTTACTTTATAGATATTACATCTTTTAATCATTATTCCCCTACAATTTTTGAATAAGACAGTTTAGTGTGTGAATATAGGTATTTAGGAAAAGACTACCCATTTAATAAATTCCTTTTGGTGCTTGTTTCTACACCTTGGCCTTTCGATGTGAGGTAGGTGTAGTCGTGGATTGAGCCCTGACATTGGTTGGGTCCTAACAGTTATTTAAAAATAAAAATGTTTTCAAAATGTTTTATGTTTTAAATAGAAAAATTCAAAGTTGATAGGATAATTTCCTCAAGAAATGTTTTGAATGGTATTTCAAAATTATTTTACATCTAATATGACTCTAGTTGGTATTTCTTATTTCTTACTTGGGATATAATCCAAGAATACCATTCACGTTCTTTATCTGAATGGTTAATGCTTTAATGGAATGATGTTTATGACACATGTTTCTCTTCCACGGGTTATAACACAGAATTTTTTTTATGAAAACTGATTCATTTCATAAGATATTCTATTATGAAATTATTATGAAACCTGTATTTTTTTCATTGGTTATGATTTTATGAAAGGATTATGATAACCATTTCATTTCATGGGTTATGATATGATTTATGTTTCTAATTTTGTGGCACATATATGTATGATTTCATTTGAGGAAATGTGGGACCATTATCTCCCTCCAATGAATTTGGTAACGATAAATGTTATATGAACTCCTAGGGTATGCGGGTTGTAAACCAATCCTAAAAAAAACAAGTTCCAAAATTTGTAGCCCAAGACAGAAAAAAGAGGGTACAAGAGTTATATCCCAATCCGGAAAACCAGTGGGTACACAGGTTGTAGCAGAATCGTAAAAACAACAGGGTAATCATGTTATAATCTACACCTAAATACAAGAGGGTACACAAATTTCAATCCAAGCCTAAGAACATGAGGGTACAGGGTTGTAGAACATGCCTGAAAACAAGGGGGTACATTGGTTGTATCCCATTCGTGAAAACAATAGGGTACATAGGTTGTTGTCCCAAGCCCAAAATAGGTACACGGGTGATTATCTAAAGCCTAATATGTTATGATAGTATTGGTAGGTATCCTTGACATAATATTTTCTATGCCTATGTGTATTACAAAATTCCATATATTTATCCTATGTTAGTCTCTCAAGGATTATGCTCTTGATTCTCTTATGATTCATGTATTATGGTCAGCAAATATTTATTCCACAAATCATTTGTGTGATCTTTGATATGAAAGGTATGATCTTCAAAAGATAAGTTCATTTTTTTCATTCCATTATGATTATGGTATTCTTAAGTATCTTCTGTATTTACCTTTACTAAGAATTTTATCTCACCCTTTCTCATGTTTCCTTTCCCCCAGTTATAAATAATGGTTTTAAGTAGGATTACTAAATGAGAATATCCTTGTGGGAAACATTGAAGATATTTCACCAAGTTAAAAGATCATGTTCCATGTTTCAAAATAAAATAAACTATTATAGTCCTTGAGAATGCACTTTTGTAATGTGTTAAATATTCATATCAAATGATATAATATCCATGTATGTTAAGTCTGGTCACATTATAGGTTCCCTACCAATGGAGCAGTACACCCTCTTCTTCCATATTTGATGTAGTATGGGTCCTCCATGGGAGATATTTTCTCCCATAGATGTGGAGTGTAGTTACAAGGTGAAAGCCCCTCCACACATATTTTGGTGAGGTTATGTTTGGTGATCAGAATCAGTTATGGATTACAACATTTCTAGGACTACTCATCAAATTTGGCTGGACTGTGGGATAGAGATCCCCATTTTCTATCTATTAGGTTTCTTTATGAGTATATATATTTTTATATGATGGAGTTTATTCCCTCATGATTCATGATGATATAACTGTTTTTGTATCTCTATATTTATCCAATTCAGTTTTAGGGCGTCTTATTGGGTATGTGTATACTCCACCCTCCATGTTCTTTTCTGACACATTTCATGTATTATACAGAGGATAGATATATTGACATTGATTACAATGTAGAATAGTGATACCCAGGTGCGTTAACCTTGTATGATGGATGGTCCTAGAGATAAAAAATAGTTTTCTCTTAGATTTCATTATTTTGTAGTTATTTTTAGGTTGGGAATTCATTTTTGGTTGGGTGTGTGTTTTTACTCATTACAATTTTGTTTTATTCTATTGTACGCTTCTTTATCCTTTAGTTTCTAATGTATGTATGGAATATATCTAGATGTTATAGACTTTAATTTATATTCCCCTACACTATTTCATGGGGAAGATTTAGTGAGTGTGTACATGGTCACTAGGAAAATGATTCCCATTATATTTATTTCTTCTCATCACTTCTAACCAGCCCGAGGCCTATTAGAGGCAGGATTCGGGTTATGGAAGTTCAGTATTCCACCATCCAGAAAGGACCATGTTGGTCAGGTAATTACCAAGTAGTATTTGAGGTTGGTTAAACCTCAGTATGGTTTTTAGTGTTTTCCCATTATAAGGATTGGTTGGGAACTTAGGGAAACGATGTTAGAGTTTCCTAGAGTGTGTCTTTCAGACTAGAGAACCTAGTGTTTGTACGATGAACGATGTATCCATACAAAAAGACTATAACTACATTCTTTTCTACATGATATCTCATGAAATTATTTGGAGGGAAAAATGGTACATGTACCATATATGATTGAGTCCTTTTATTTTCTTTATCAAGTCACCTACCCATATATATATACTCATCTAACTATGGTATTTCCTGAATAATTTCAAGATTCCTCCCCAAATATATCCAACCATGTAAAGAATTCAAGATCATGTTAAAGTTTTGATGAGTGGTGAGACCTTAGTTCAGGGTCCATACCATGATGTGTTTCTTCTATGTGGTCAGGTAGTTTCACCCCTTCTTATCAAGCAGTAGTTAGTACCAATAGTTTATGTTGAGGATGCTTTTAGGCTTACTGTACACTGAAAGTTCTAGCATCATATATTACTATGGTTCCATAGTGATTTGGATCCCCTGGTTTCATAGGATTGGGTTGAGTCAGTGGAATGAGTCCTCAGATGGTTCAGACCCCCACAGATCAGATGGTTATGCTAGAAGTCCATATTTTCCATGGAGAAGCTTGATTCTAGTAGATTCAGGTTACATAGACCCATGAAAATATAATTCTATCATATTCTTATATCCATTAGCTATTTAATGATGAGTATTAACCTTCATTATTTCACTTAGTTCAAATATAGGATCTTATTGAGATGTTGAAATGTAATATTATAATAGACTATTATTCCACGAGGTTCACTGTCCTTATGTAGTACTCCAATGATATGGTATGGGGAGAATTCTTCTAGGTGAGGAAGTTTTAATAGGGTCTCTGCATATAAATTCATATCTTTATAGTCTCCTTATGTCTTCCCACATTTGTTGGACCACTAGAGAGGAATCTGGCGAGTGAACGCTTCCAAGAATATGGGTGTCGAGTGGTTGGAACTGGAAATGATTGCATGTTAATGAGTCATCTATAGAAGGTAGTAGGAATTAGACATAAAGATCAAAGTAGCGAATGCATTATCTCAACTCAGATGAATGGGTATCTGTATCAGGGATCTGTCAAAGGATCCAAATGTCCTAGAGATGGGAGATGTTATTCTTGTGGTGGGAATTATTACATGTCTTGTGATTTCTGTACCCATCATGATGAGATGGACCATGTGACATTGGATGTACCTATGTGGAAGAGGAAACTGCATGACTAGGGATTGTCCAAACATATCAAGGGAATCCCTAAGGGAGGATATTCTAGAAATGTAGTATAATAAGATCAAGAGGGAGGATAATTTGGTGGAGGAAAACATTACTAGATCCCACCACCACCACCACCACCACCACCACCACTACCAGGTGGCCCATGTTATCCTCATAGAGATGTTGGTTGGGGCCGTTGGTAGTTTCAGGGCATGGATGGATATGACCAGGATACACATGAGATGATTTGAGGTATGATCAATGTTTATTCTACTATTTCCTATGTACAAGTAAACATAGGTGTGATTAATTCCATAATATCCCTATTCCTAGTGTGGGAGATAGATCTTTTAATAGAGACTTTATTCAAGTTGCTACAACTAGAGGTTCCTATAATGAGTGATTTATTAATATCACTTGTTTTCCAGTAGTTCATGTTATTTCTTATTGTAGGAAGTTTCACATGGGAACTCATGGTCAGCATAATGAAACATTATGACATCATCTTGGGCATGAATTGTATATCCACAGTTTAAGCCCATATTGAATATTATCACAGATCAGATAGATTCCTTTTGATAGATGGGATGAGATTTCAATTTATGTGTGAGAGATATTTTATGGAATAATGGGTGGTCCTTACCTGATGGAGGTTATATTCCATCACCCATCAGTTGGTGAGATAAGTCCATGGGGTAAAGGACACTTCAGGAATTTGGATTCCATTAAGAGTAGAGGAATTTATCAATGTCTTCCCAGAGTATGTTCTAGGACTACCTTTAAGGAAAGAGATAGAATTATTCCTTTAATTTCTCCAAGAAACCTTACAAATATCTTATGTGACATATTGGATGGCCCCTACTGATATTCTAGATATGTGGGTGTAGTTGGAGGACCTTTGAGAGAAGGGTTTTATCAAAACCAAAGTTCCCCCCTAGGAAACACTATTTTTTCATGAAAAAAGAAAACGTGAGATTTAGACTTTGTGTTGATTATCATCTCCTGAAATAGGCCATGATAAAGAATATATAATCCTTTATTTGGATTGAATATGTCTTTGTTCAATTTTTTGGTGATAGATGATTCTGAAATATTGATCTTATGATCATCTATCACTATTTGAGGTTTCATGAGGACAATATTCTATATCAAGAATTGCGATTATTCTAGTAACATTATTACTTCCTGGATATTCTTTTCAGTGTGATGAATTCCCCCTATAATGTTTATGTCTTTTATTATCTGGATCATCCATCCAAACATTAAATGGTTTTTTGTTTTCTTCATTGATGACATACTCATTTACTCTGTGTCAAAGGAGGAGCATAGATTGAACTTGATGATTGTACTAGACTTCCTCTGAGAGTTCCATGTCTATAGTAATCTCTAGAAGTATGAGTTCTCAGTCCACATGGTTTACATTTGGGGACATGACATTTCTAATAATGGAATAATTATGAACTCCATGAATATTGAAAGATCACTTTCCAGGGATCCAACTAAGATCATGTTGGAGGTTCTAAATTTTCATATCTTGGAGGGATAATATAAGAGGCTCATGGAGGACTTCTCCTAAATTTCATGCCATTTTTCCAAACTAACATGGAAAATGATATTCTTTTTCCTAGACTAAGCAATCTTTGAGATACTTTGAGGAGTGTAAGATGAGGCTGACTAGTGCTTCTATTTTTAGATTATCAGAGGATGACATGGAGTACGTAATGTATTGTGATTCCCCTAGAACAAGTCTTAGCAATGTATTAATATAAAGGTAGGCAGTGATCACATATGTGTTGTGGAATTTGATACCCCATGAGAATAACTATGTGAAACATGACCTAGAGTGGGGCGTGGTAGTCTTTGATCTGAAGATGTGGAGGCACTATCATTTGGGATAGTGTTTTTTTTATTTACACAGACCATAAAAGTCTCAGAAATTTCATCACATAGAGAGATCTGAACCTAAGATAGAGGAACTGAATGGAGTTCGTTCATGACTATGATTATACTCTCATGAAGGAAATATGATGGAAGAAACCCTTAGAAATATGTCTTGTTCTCATTTGGTGGAGGAGGTGTCTATGAAGTTTGATTCTTTAGAGATGTACCTAGTAGAGGAAATGGGAACAACTTATCTTCTTCCAATGTTGTTGAATTCTCTTCTTTTCTAGTTTGTAAGGGAGGATACATTTAGATACATCAACATAGAGGTTCTCCATGAAAATATATCTTTTAGGAATTTAAAAAATATATTTTCTGAAGGGTATGAGCATGTCATACATTTCTATGTTTGGATAATAGTTTTGGTTATGATGTAGGAGGGGTGATGTTTAATTTCCACGCTTCCCCATTGGTTATACATACTTGTGTAGGGAAGCTGTATAAGGACCTTTAGTGGTAGTTCTCGTGGGCCGGAATGAGGTGTATTGTTGTCGAGTTAGTCTCTTGGGGTCTTTCATGTTATAAGATAAAGGCTGAGAACCTAGTTATCGTAGGTTTTAAACAACCTCTTGAGGTTATGTATTGGAAATGGGATTACATATCCATGGGCTCTGTGATATGGATTACATAGACATTGTGAGAACATGATTCAATATGGGTGATAGTTGACTATCTTATGAATTCAGTACACTTCCATTCCATCTGGGAGTAGAGTTTGATAGAGAGTATGGAATGGTTTTATCTACTGGAGATCATCTAGATCTATGGGTTACCCTTGAATATCGTCTCTAACTGAGATGTGTTGTTTACATCACAAATGTAGAGATCCCTGTATGAGGTAATCAGGACCTAGATATGGATGAGTATAATGTTCCACCCCCAGATGGATGACTAGATGGAGAACACTATCAAATTATTAAATAATATGTTTATTACATGTATTTTAGATTACATTCAGAGCCAGGAGGATCAATTTACATTGGAATATTTCATTAATAATGGGAGACTCTGATGGTCACCCTTATAATGGATTGAGATTTGTGATACATCTCTGGGTGGGATAGAGATGGTGGAGGCAACAACATTGAAACATCATGCGATTCTTAAGTGAATGAGGATAACCTATAATTGATAGGAAACTTACACATATTGATGATATAGGCCCATATAGTTAAAGGTGGGAGACCATGTTTTCTTGAGAGTATCCCAATAATGAGGATTGTGGAGGTTTGGTCAGGGAGAAAACTTATCTAGGAGGTTCATTGAGTCATTCAAGATGTTATGGAGGGTTGGTGAGGAAAAATATCACCTAGACATAAACTAGTAGATGGAGTGAGTTCATGAAGTCTTCCATGTGTTGTATCTAAGGATATACATGCAAGATCCTATGCATGTTATTGGTTAGGGAGATATAGACATTGAGGATGTATCCAACTTCATAGAGTAGCTAGTGATGATCGAGGATCAAAAGGAGAGGATCCTTTGATGATGTACCGTTCCCTTGGTTCATGTGGTGTGCCAACATGCGAGCTTGGAGGAGTGATCCATGGAGTGGGATAGCTGGATACAAGATTAGTATCCTCACCCTTTTATTTAGGTTTTTCTTTTTGACAAAGATAATTCTTAAAGGCTTAATAATGTAGTCACACTATTTCATCTTTATAAGAATATGATATATATTAAGCAATATTTTCGAAGACAATAACTAAGATTGTGTGATATTCTGTTCCCTGGTGAGCCCATAATTGATATTATAAAAAAATAAAAAATATTTATATCAGATGCATGTAGTTTTTGGGATTAATGGAATAAATTATAAATAGATACTCATATCCTAAATTTATGACCATGGTTGATTTGAGGATGAAGGGTTTACCCTAGACACAACCTAAGGTTGGCCAACGTTAGACATCCAGTTCAGGTAGTAATTGGTTTGTTCATTTAATTCATTAAGTAAATGATTTATTTTTTTGTTTTGTTAAATGACCTAATTAATTACACTATAAATACCCAATTATAATGTTTTTCAAAGGGTTATCCATGTATCCCTTGCAATATTTGAAATGAAATTCAAATATTTCCTCATTGGTGAATCAGAATAGGACGTTGTGCTATGATTAGATCATGGTGGATTGAGAGTCATTGAACCCAGTGGGTCTTCTCTTTCACTGTTTAATGTGATTTTCACCAAATATTGATCATTTTTCTAGTTAAGGATCATCAATTGTGGTTTTAACACCTTTTATAATGATTTTTAGCATTGATTTATTATCTACTTTTGATTCTTCAAATTCACATTTTTTTTATCAGCCTCATTGATGTGTAAAATAATTTAATTCATTTATTTATTGATTTATGACATGTTCTCACCCCGTTTTACCTGATCTATGATTGTTGGGAAGGAACACTTGGACAACAAAATTTTCACCTTTGTTTTTCTTCTTTACCCCACCCATTCATCATGTTCTTCACTGTTAGCCTACGTAGTCATGGTTCGACATTTCCAGGGTGGTTTCAGTCACCATTAAACACCCAGATTCATGGAAGTTTGGTGAGTGATGAATAGATCAGTATTTTATGGGTAGATTGGGATGAATTATTGGTGATTGTCCATTGTTATTGAATCTATAGAAACAATCATTAGTGAAGCAAGGATATATGGGAAGGGGGAGGTGATGAAAACTTTGAGCATATCACAGATTTCCATTTCAGTCCATTAGAGGCTGAAAAACGATGACTAAAGGCTTTCCCCATCGATTTTAGGTGGTCAAAATGAATGATTCCTAGAGATGAGAAAAGTTTCGGAGTTCATTTGGAATTTCTTATTTTTCAATGAAAAACTCAACTAAAAAACATGTTATTGTATGAAAACATGTCATGTATCCTCCTAGGATCTGACTCTAGGGTTTTGAGTGAAGTTAAATATCACACACCTTGTAGGTGGACCTATATGTTTTGTGACCCTAACAATGTGGCCAATACCTATTCTAGATTCACATGCCTAAGATCCCGTGTGAATGAAAGTAGCTTGTACTATAGTATATGGGCATAAGAAGAAAGACATGGGCACAAGTTGAGATTCATGACTAGGAATCTAGGTGGTCGTAAATATTGTGTATCCCAGATGGAATTCCGTGTATATAGAAATGGATTCTCAATCCATGTCAAGGGGAAATACATATAGATATGGAGGTGGGTCCACATGCCATCTGGAACCTATACATGTCATCAACTCCTATATGAATTTTCCACCTCTTGTATCCCCTTCATTTTGACTATGATTTTGGCCTATGAGTAGCCTACCATGATTGTTTCTCCATGTAGAATATGTTGTTGGAATTCATAGTTAATTTTGAGATAGGATATGAGATGTACTATAGTTGATTCCTTTTCCAGATATACTTGACAATGGATGTGATCATTTGAGTTCATCATATAGATGCTGGGGTAAGTACATCCATATTACAAAGAGCACTATTTCATTATTCTAATAGTGAGATGCTAGGATTAGTACATCTCTATCTCAATAGGGTTTGGGTTCTTCATGATACCAAATATATTACAGGGTTAGTACTACCCTTTGACACTAGTGAACATGTTCTTCTTGATTTTAGAGAGATATAGGGGGTTGTACTCCCCTGTCACACTAGGTAATAGGTTCCCCATATTCTTTATATAGGTAGGTACATTAATCCATTTACTACTATAGGGTGCGTGTTCTCTACCTACAATGTTGTACACCCTCATCTTCAAGATTCAATGGGTTGTGGATCCTTCATGGGATATGTGTGCTCGCATGGATATAGAGATTAGTTTCAAGGTGTGTTCCCCTTACACAAATTCTAGTGAGGATACATTTGATGTTGGGAATATGTGATGTATTAATAGAGAGACATGCCTACTCATCGACTTTAGCTAAGCTATGTGTTGAAGATACCATTTTTCTCTCATATATGTCTCTTTATGAGCATATATATGTTTTTTGATGGGTTTTTCCTCATACATTAACTTGAGTTGAACATTATTATATCTCTCTATTAATCACTTTTAGTTTTATGTCACCATCTTGGGTATGTATATACTCATCCCTACATGGTATTTCCCCATATGTGTTGTGTCTTATGTAGTTTATGGACAAATCATTGTTTATTAAAGTGGAGCACAGTTATACATAGGTTTATAGACTGCGTATGATGTTCAGTCTTAGAGATCCATAATATAGATCTCTCATCTATCATTATGTTCCATTTGTTTATAGGTAGGGACTTAATTTTTATTTGAGCACATATTTTTCCCATTTTCACTTTGATTTTATTTTTTATCCTATTTTATTCACTACATTTTATTTTGTATATGGATTATCTCTAGATAATACAATCTTGATATTATATGCCTCTTTACTATTTCATAGATATGATTGGGAACATGCACACATGTATATTATCTAAATGCCTCCCATTATAGTTATACTTCATCCTAACTTGTTGCAAACCCCTGGCCTATTGGGGGCATGCATAGGGTTGTGGAAGCCAGGACTTATGCCGACCTGACAGGCCTCAGTGGGTCTGGTCATTATATATGGATTGAATAGATCTCCCAAAATCTCATAAGGGTTGTAGTTTGAAAGAAAAGTTAATGAGACTTATAATAATCATAGGTAATGATAATTAAATAGTCATGTTGGACATGACATGATTTATAGCATGAATTATGGATTGACATCAGTAATCTCCAAGATGATATATACGTTGAAATTGATGTCGCATCAACTTAATAATACAAAAACCATTTCACATCACGAATGAATCATATGTCATTAACAAATTCATCCTATAAACCCATTCATGCCTTGAAATTATCTCATGTAACCTTCATAAAAAACATTCATATCACAGATAAAAATTCACACCATGAATAAGAATTCATGGCATGAATTATTCCTTTAGCCGTATTCTAGATCACCTTTCTTTTGACCATAATAAATCCCCTATAAATTTATCCCAATTATTACAAGCATAAAATTAGAATAATTATATGATTATGTTATTCAAACTAGTTGTTCTACAAGATAAATCTCTAATAGAGTGTTAATTATCACTTTAATGTTTCATTCACCTTAGGATTCACCAACTCCAATAGGACTATGTTAATATTATTCTTATGAAAAAAATATAGAGAAATAATTTAACTATCAAATTTCTAAAAATATATGGTATAGACAATAACTTAAATTATTTATCATTATTTCCTCTTCATGTCTCTAAATTACTAAAAAAATTAGAAAAATATAATCTATTAATGAAAGGAACTACACTTCTACTTTCACTTAAGAAAATAATTATACCATTTTTTTACTATAATAGAGAGATATCAGACCTCGATTATTTTTTTAATAATATATATTCTTATCATGGAGTTCACATTGTTGAAGTAGAGAGTTGGATACCTCAAGATCTATTATTTCCCTATTGATTTACTTCTAGATCTAATACATAAGGAAGAAGCTCATAATTATGGTATACGCTAAAAATAGAAGGTTTGGGTAGTAGTTGGCATGGTCTCCCATATTCCCTCTCTAATTTTTCTTAACCACGGTTGGTCGAGAAAATTATTTTCTACTATAATGATGATATACTCAGATAAATTCTCTATCTAGAAGAAATAAACCATATTATGTCTTCCCTATTAGATTAAAAATATTATATGTTATGTGTACCGCATATTCGATGATCAAAATTTTCAAATGAATAAATATGATATTTAATTAGTAATGAATTAATTCTAATCAATTATGTTCCTTATATTAATTTTGAAAACAAATATGCCATATATTTTTTAAAACATAGATAAGAAAACACTAAGAATTTTGGGGGTTACATTGTAATCACCATGGTCGAATAATGATTGGAATTCACCCAAAAAGGTATGGAATAATATTGAAATTCTCTCATCCTTGTGGGTTGGGGTACTTAAATAAAAAGTCCAATACTATAGAAATAGGTTGGAAATTCAATATAGTGAATATAACCAAGATGAAACTCTTTTATTACATTTTAGTGATTATTTTTTTCACTAAAACAAGGAAATATATTCTATAGTGGTGATAGTTCCTATATATGCTTGTAGATAATGGTTAAAAGATATGAAAATTCCCCTTCTTTTCCCAATGACATGATAGATGGTCGATTATGGAAGTCGACATGCATACCAGGATGACTATATCGACCCTTGAGATCTGACACAATCTCTATCAAAATTGTGTTCTAGATTATAAATAATCTTGAATATGCCTTCTATAGAGATGAGTAGGTTTTCACCAATCTCCAATTCATTAATTCTAGGTTTTGAACATGGGAAAACAATTGAGTCTGATAGAATCATATAATAATTTTATTGAATATGTCAGTAGCACTCTCAATAGAACTAAGTGAAAATTCATTACACCTTGATGACACCGTATTTATTGAAAAAGTGGCTTATGTTTTAAAAAACTCTTCATTCTTAATGATCTTGTTCCTCACTCAAACAACATTGATGGAGTAGAACTTCTAATTTACATTAGTGGAGTATCTCATTTGGGGGGATAGTTCCCATTGATGTTCCACCTAATATGATAAAATAATTTTTTTAGATATTGGTGATGATATTATTTGGTTGGATGGTGCCCATTCCCCTAATGATGGGTTTATAGAGTATACGAGTTTAAAAAAATTAAAATAATTCCTAAACCCTCTAGATCGTTGTATCTGCTATTCTTATTATGATAGATCATAATAGGATGAAATTTAAAAACTATGGAAATATTGGTTGTTGATGGAATTTTGGAGATTACTAGTTGATTAAGTTAGGTCATTATGATGGAATGTGCCTGATTTCCATCTTCTAGATCATCTTATCATCAAATTTTAGTGTATTCATTTTCTAGTTAGTTATTTCACCTCATTCATCAAAGGGAACGATTGATACACATGTAACATGTTCCTTTATATTGTTTAATATTTGTTTTCCATCATCATCCACAATTTACAATATATCATTAAAATGAAGAACTCGTAGATTATGTTAACTAATATATGATTGTAATAAAAATAATAATGGTGATCTTTCAGCCCTTCTTGATCTTCCTTCTTGTTTTTCAAATATAATCTGGTTGTTATCTAAGGTAGAAATATAGTACCTTGGAACCAGATCATTATATAGAAAATAAAAAAAACCCACTTATTTTAAATCTCATATTAACCCAAATATATCCTATTTTGGTTGATAGTAATTATGTTTACTTTCCCTGAATTCATTATCTTGGAAGGTGGTGTTTCATGTATCACTTCCTTGTTTCATTGAATTACTATTTATAGACATTTTATAATAGTTTTAAACTGTGGGAACCCAATAGGGTTAATTATAGTGGATAATAATGGTTAATATTTTATTATTTTCGGTTATACATATAGTTCTCTAGTAATACTTCCTGGGGAATTTTGATTTTAATGGAATATTTCATACCCTTCCTCCATGAATTGAAATCAACAAAATTATCATTATCTTTTGTCTTGAAATTAATTTGGTGATGGATAATTGTTTTCCTCATCATAAAGATTATTTTCTAGAGAAATTATATATATTTTTCATCAAATCATGAAAAATTCTCAAAATATAAGGTTATTATACCAAGTAAATATAAGGAATTCAATGGTTATCATGAATAATTTGACTCCAGATGCCCCTTTGTTTTCACATGTTCATTACATTGGGTAACACTTAGAAGAAAAATATGCTATATTTTTCTAGAGATATACCATTTTCACTAATGTTCACAATTTTACATTCCCAATTTTTTAAAGGTTTCAAAAATATCAACTCATGATATGGATTTAACTCTAATATCATTAGTGCATGTTTATATTCAATGAAATTCATAAAAATATTATGATAAATAGGTAATTTATAGGACACCACCTACAAAGTTAAAACATAAATTATTAGGTTTTTCTATGAATTGTATTACTGACCTCTTTTAATTAGAGGTTGATGAATCACATAATAAATCCGTAGAATATATTTTATGATTATTAACTCATATACTCTTAGTAGTGTGAATACATGATAATAAATTGATAAAATAATCAAATGGGTTTGTTGATACAACATCAAGTTTATTGGGTGACTCAAAATTATCATTATGTGTTAAAAATATCCTCTAATTGAATAGAAACATTTATATTAGGTATATATTTGATAAGAAATTTTAGTATAGTGGGTTTCTTTCCCCTAAATAACATGTACTGTATCTACTAATGTTTCTCAATTCTATCTTAGAGCAATGAAATATTTTCTTCTACTAAGAATTTCTCATCATCTCTTGGTGGTTGGTGTTCTATTTATGTATCCATGACTATTACATATTCATACTTACTATATTTTTGAGTTTTTAGTAGTAAAATAATTGAATGGGACCCTAAATTATAGGCTTTTAATAAATTTATAGTCTATACCCTTTCCATAAATACCACAATTTGTGTGGAATTATCTACACATTCCACTTATTACTCATGTTTTTTGATAATATCTTGGAATATATCATCTAATGTGTCGATAGGGATGATGTTCCTAAATGTGAAACCTATTCCAAGAACTATTATTTTTCTTAGAGTATTTTATCCATGATTTTTGTGTATTACTTATTAATATATTATGTTAGAGATATTTGTGGTTGTGATGATGATTCAGGACCTATGGGTTAGGGTTTCCCCTAGGTTAATTTTTATCATTATTAACGAGGGATTTATCGATGTATGAAAAAATATCATCCATTTTGGAGTCTAATGAATCATTATAATTATTATCAATAATTTTACAAGTACTTCTATTGGTATTCAATGATGAACCTTGAATATGTTAGTTATTTCTTGGATATAGACATACTCTTGAGTTGTAGTGGTTGTAAGCCATGGCTAGGCTCTCCTTTTTTGATCCATGAGTCTTGATAACTAGTCAAAACATATATTATTATATTGTTTCCTATGTAATTGGGGCTATGAATTTATTTAGGTAACACCCTTTATTAGTTGGATCCCTCTCCCTTGTGTGTCTCTAGTGTTATTTTAAAAAAATAATAAATTTATAACTAGAATTTTTCTTTCTATGGAAGATATTAATTTCCTCTCTTATGGGAGATACTACTAATGTTTTTTTATACTAACATGGGGTTATCTTGAACCATTCTAATATTTCTTCATATAACTGATAATTGTGGCTTTAACCCCTTTTATTATTCATGATAAACCTTCGGTGTTTGGACTACCCCATTATAAAATTATTCATTTTCCCTTACATTACATACATATAATTTTCCACACTAGAAGGGTGAAAATTTAAATTTATGTGTCCAGGAATTGGATGTTTTAGTAATTATAATGACATAAGATCGGTAAGACAATTTCTGATGAATAATTTAAACCATTAATGTTGTAAAGTCACCCATTGGTCGGCTAGAGATTAAGATATCTCCTGGGGTGTTTATAAAAAATGTCATTTGGATTCCATTTTAAAATAGAAAACACATCCATATATTTTCTCAAATAAGAATTCATTGTCTATTAAAATATTCATTTACTAAAGGATTCAATTTGGGTTAACAATTATAGCTCCAACTATTTGTGTTCTCTTATGCTAGTTTCGTTTTTATCAAATCTCAAAAGATGTTCCAACTTTCCAATGGTGTGGGCCTCTCAGGCACTTAGGGTGGTAATGATTGAAGATTTTTGTGCTAGATGATGTGATATGTCTCTCATTTTGATACACTCTTATATATTTATAACAGGTTTATTAAATTTATTATAAACTAATTACCAATTACACTTCAGTGAAATTGATTACTTGAAAAAATTAATTTAAGAGGGAGAATTGAATGGGGTAACATATATTTTTTCATTTCACACATGTATTTTTTTACATTATAGTTTATTTCCATATTGGTAGGTACATTGGAATTTATCATCATTTAACAAGGAATTTTAATCCTATTATGTGTAGTGGTAAGTTTCATGGAGATAAGATAACACTCATGAAATTTTATACATATATAACCTTCTAAATGGAACTAGAACATGATTAGTTTGGTTCCACATAATGGGATATGTTATTACTTTTACATAAAAATGATAAAGACCATAGTTATACAATTTATGGTCATGATTTAATGACCACATCCATGTAGTTTAATTTTATATGTGTTAGAAGACGTTGTTAATAGTTCATTGTATTTTTTTATTGTTTGTATCATCTAAAAAAATCCTATTAATTTTTAGTCTAGAAGGTGAGAAAAGTAAAGAAAATTTATGTAAAATTTTAATTATGTAAGTACAATGTATTTTAAAAATCCAAGTTGATAATCAAGACTAAATTCATATAAAGAATATAATATAGAAATCATGGAATAATGAGTTAATGTAATCCAAAACTTCAATCATGATGCAAAAAATATGGTCAAACTGATAGGATTATCTCAAATCAAGGTATGTTTGGGGACTAAGATAATAACCTTGAATAAAGTAACTGTTTAGGATAAATAATGGGGTTATAGGTTTTAAAAATAAAATCATGTATAAAACCACCAAAAAAGATTATGGTGTGACATTCAATTTTTTTATGGAGTGAATAATTCATATACAAGGATCAGAAGAAATGTTTGAGACCTCGGCCCATTATAATTCCAAACTTGAAGTTTAGTGGAAGACCCCCATGGTATGTATTAGTATAGTTAGGATGTGTATCTAGAAAAGTGACCATAGCGAAGTGGAATTTAATAAGGTGGACTAGGCACATAGGTGCCTAGGTAGGTGGCCAATGTGAATGGGTGCCCATGAAATACTTTTGGAAGAATGTGTTATTGGGTAGGTGACATGGGAAAAGTGAAACTAATATAGGTGAGCTAGGTGAAGTAGTTCCGAGTTAGTTTGTTACCTATGTTGTTTGCTCCTAGGTAAATCAAGGCTAATATATTTGATTCTCTAGTAGTTGAATCACATTAATTAGATTCAAATTAGGGGTCTTGGGGTCACTCTAAATTAAAGTAGAGGTGTGCCTTGTTGAATTTATTATGTCATCCAGTTAGGGAATTAGTTGAATCATGATATGTGTGGTTACTATCTAGGTATCACTCCTTAGTAGGTGATGCTCCACAATGGGACATAAACTATAATATTTCATTCAGTTATAATTTTTTAAATCAAATAAGGGTATTCTTGGGGACCTGGGTACTAAAACCTATCATAAGGGATATTTAGTAATATGGAATACCTAGTACTTGGGTATTCATATTGAAAATTAGAGTCAATGGGACCCTTTTATAGGAAATACCCACCATGTTCACCTAAATATGGGCGGAAACTCCCTAAAATCACATCGATCTCCATGACATTTCACGAGCATGAGAATCATAAAACACATAATAAATCATGATATATAGGGTATATAAGGTTCTAAATTATTGGTTAGGAATGCATGGATATCCAATTTGTTTTGGGAGCAAGTGGAAGATGGGTGAATAGATTGGAATTGGACATTTGGGTATGAATGTTTCTTGGAGAAGGATGATTCTTAAAAAACATTCTAACAAAATATATCATCAAACCATCATAACTATTTATGAAAAGTTTTATTTATTATTAATTCTATGTCAATTGAAATTCTCTTAAATGAATTGTAGTGAATGATACTTATCTCACTCATAGTTTTTTACATTGATATATCTTTATTAATAGTGTATCTAAATATTTTATCATCCATTTATCCAACCATGGATAAAATCCCTGAGATAATTTTGGTGGGAGGTTTCCACCACCACATAACTATATTAGATAATGTTTTTAAAGGAACTCTATCAACCAGTATGTGAGAAATAAAGGGTTTTATGGTAATGCAAATTGTATCTTATTCCTCGAGTTTGAAACTCCTTTATCATCAAATCAAATCATTTTATACATGTGAATATAATATTATGGTCATTATTGAAAATTATGTTCCATGTTCGTTAGTTATAGAATATACAGAATGGGATCAGATCATTTTTAGGGATGATATTTGGATTTGGAAATGATGTAGGTTAAATTTGTGTTAAGGAAATAGTATTTATTGAACCAAGTATATAATGTTATCCAGAGAAACCAGTTTGACACCAAAGGGGGTAAACAAGTGTTGAATCTTAATTGTACTGAAGAAGAATATACAAAGATGATGGGGAGATCTCTAAGTATTAATCTCAACAAGGAGAAATATACCTGGATCGATAAGCATGATATGATTCTAGTTGGTGGTTTTAATGGAAAGAAGATTTTTCTTGGGGAGTAAATTCAGGATTGGGATAAGCTGGACTCTAGGTTTTAAGATCTTATCATGGATAAACCCAACACCCAGGAAAACAATATTTCTTGGAAATTATTTAGAGATTCTAATTATAGTAGGCTTAATTTATCCTTTAATTGATATTTTATTTCCTTTTGAGGATGAACTCTATTTTATCACTTTTCCCTTAAAAATGTGTGATAAATAAAAATTTATTTTTCAGTCACTATAACCTATGGGCTAACCCATAATGGATAATATACCAAATTCTGGATAACTTTATAGTTTTGGATTTATGAATCATATTGTATTTTAATTAATATTTTATTTTTGATAAACATAAGGTTATCTTTCTTGTTTATGGAAAATTTTATATACATATTGTTATAAATGTGGTTAATATTTAAAAAATATATAGAAATTACCATTATATATATTTTTTATATGGTTATTTTTGTTTTGTTGGTTTAGTAGAGAAAATGTGATGTTCAAGAATAGGTCATGTAATAATCACTTGATGTTGTGAATTGGAGTAGCGAACAATAAAATTTAATTATTTTGAAAATAGAATTTAGATAATTATATAAATAAAATTTTAAAAAGTATGGTGTACTAATGGTGATTTATGATACTAAAAATTGGGTATAACTGGTAAATAATGTTTTTTATATGATACATAGAGGGGAAGTGAAATATATTCCATTTATTTTGATTTTTCATTGATGTTTAGTGTGTTAGTCATGTATTCTTTTATTTTGAGATCATGATATTGATATGATCACATTTATTAGGTTTTGTGAGTTTTCTTGGACATAGTTTCTAACAATTAATCTTATAATAGATGGCCACTGGGATATATTGATGAAAAAACATAAAAATTTATTTTTTAGTGAGTTTTTTTATTTTTTTAGAGTTAATGAAACATTAAATATATTTTATTCTATGTTAAAATTTGTGACCCTTTCTAACAATTAATCATTTTTTGTCTCATAAAGTCAAGAAATAGGTGGATGTTTTTACATTTAAAAATAATCACGGTTTAAGTGAGGCCATGGGATTAGGCTGAATATGTCATCTTTTTTCTCTGGTGTGGGATGTATGGATCGACTAAGTTGAAAGTAATGCTTATAATGCATCACATGTGGTTTTATAGGGCATCACTAGTATTTTTTCCCATAATATTAAAGAAGTAGAAGGAGAAAAAATTAGAATGTGATAGTTGAAAAAAGTTTCTTCACCCTCCTCAATATTATTATTCCCAACAAGTATATGAAATATGTTCTTTGTGACCACCAATATAGGTTAATATAGGAATATGATGTCATGGTGGTGTTTAATAAACAGATTCGTTGAGAATAGGTTTTTAAGGTAACAATTATAATAAGTTGGATAATTTGGTGTAGGTAAACTGTAGGATTTAAGGATAAAGAATTATAGGGTGTTGATGTAGTTCTTGGGAAAAAATTAATCTACTCATGATTATATTTTTTATTCATGGTTTATACAATATTATATCACCACATCCCTTTTTAATGGGTTATACATACATTTATATTATCTTCAGATTCCATTAGAGTTGATCTCTCTAGTGAGAGGTTAGATATGGTTTTAAGACCTACCAATTTGTGATTTAGTTTAATATAATTTTCCATTTTTATAGGACTAGATATTATTTCTGATAAAACACTATAGAATTTTCTTATGGATATATTAGTTGTATTTTTTATAGGCCCATGCATTTTCTAAATTATGGTGAATTAATATTATTTTAATTATGGGTGAGTAATTTTTTCTGATAAAAGGACTTCAATATAGGTTAGAGATAGATTGAGGCACAAATTATAAAATCTTGATTTTTTTGGTTTGGTGCTTTGTGAAATTGATATTGTGATGGAGAAGATTACTCTTGTTTTGAAGTATTATGCTAATGTGTTCCTAAATTATATTATGTGTATACAAATTTGGAGAGATAGCGAGTTTTTAATTTAGTTTTACATATGATTATATCTTATTATTATGGTATCATAATTAATAAATCTTTTGATGCTGAAAAAGAAATATTTACTTCCCAAAATAGTTAATATTTTGACCAATTTAATATGGAAAGTTACATTTAAATGATTTATTTATGATCTCGATATCATTATATGATGATGAATACATCCACTAAACTATTTTTTCATATTTGATGATGTATTTTTTAGTGTTTCCATTTACAATTATAAATACACTAACCTTATTTTGAGGTGGATGAATATAGTGATTCGAGCCTAAAATTATCACTTTATTATCGTATATATTATTCTATCCAATATTTCTGACATATAGGGAATATTTTGAAGGTGTTAGAGTTTATCATGGAATATTAACTATGTATAAATATGTATAAATGTCACTTCTGATATAATAGGTTTATTTTCTTGGTCACGTTATTTCATATCTTGGCGTCGAAATAGTTACAATGATGATTTTGTAGTTTTTTTATAAATTATGTTAAAGAATTTTTTGAAGTAAAAATGTTTCTTTGGATAATCTAGTTATTTTAATAGTTTTATAATTTTTTTTCATTTATTACGACTCTCTTATTATCAATGACATAAAATTTCACAACATTTGATTTGATGAGGGAGTACAAATTGGAATTCTAAATCATAATTGTGAAATTTTGAAGTTCCAAAATTATTTAGGAAATTTGGGAGGGTATTACCAATGAGGTCTACTATGATGTCCTTCATCTAGGATTTGGATGTTTCTTAATGTAATGGGGAGAATTCATTACATATACATTTAGGTATTTTTATCCCAATGATAATGATTATGCTACCCATGATTTGTAGCATGCAATGGTGGTGTTTTTTTTAATAATTATATTATTTATATTATTATGGAAATAATTTTGTTCTATTATATTCATGATATTTAAGAGATATATATTTTCAAGAAGATATGAATTTATTTGATAAATAGTGTATTGGATTTTTCAAAGAATGAGGTTTTTTTCATCATTTATACACTTGTATGGGGTAATGTGGTGGCTACTACATTTTGTAAAATTTTATATGGTGAAGATTATTAGGGTATGAGAGAAAAGTTGAAATAGATAGAGTCATACCTATATCTCTAGAATAGCATTAATGCAATTGGTTATAATTGTTATCTTTATCATTTTTTAGAGGTATACGTATTGGGGAGTCATGTTGAGTAGTCCAACCTAAGAGAATGTGAGGTTAATGTTTGTAAAGAAATGATTGTGAATGATGATACTTTAGATGGTTGGTTTGTGGAAACCACTAGGTCTTAGGAATTCGTAATTTAAATATTGGTTTATCTATTGAAGGATTTTAGAGGATTTCCAAATCTAATAGTAAATACATTAGAGTTTTGGAAAAAAACAGGATCCGCACATCATTTAGGTGTATGGTTAGTGATAACCATGAAGTAACCATGCAATATTCCACTATGGGTTATAATGGAAATTTTCATAGTTTGAACACGGTTTTTCAAACATTTCATATATTCCCAAGGAACCATGTGACTTATTTTTTGGGGACAATGGCTACACCACTGTTAGCTCATGGTTTCTATAACTATGTGTCCTAACCATGCAAATCTATCCAAAATACAAATAACATAATATTACACTGATGTTTTTGGACATTTTCTCTCTAATTTCTAATTAATTCCTCATTGTCTCTAACTAGAACCTCTATGATCTGCTAAAGGATTCCCAATTCAATTTCAAGGTGATCTGTGATCATTTTCGACGGATATGATCATTATTTTTTTTAGTTTTCTCTTGGGTTTTCCTCTTTTATCTAGATCTCCTCTTGATATCTCCTCCACTAGTCTATTTTCAACACAAATGTATTGTGATTTCAATATATAGAGGATTTTATAGAGAATTTATGAAGTTTCAGTTAGATCTATTCTTGTAAAGACATGATCTATTTGTTTTCTTTCATCATTCTTGAAGGTATCGAGGTCTTAATCATTCTTGAGGTAGGTCTCCCTATACTATATTCTATGCCTTGGAATACATTATTTTCGTATGGTTCCATATGATTTTTTAGATGAAATTAAGGATTTGTAATCCATGAGAGGGGAAAAGTTTCTTTCATTATTTTGGGAATTATTTTATAGAAGGGGTTGTTTTTAAATTTGTTTGAATGCACATGATTTGTTTGTTAAAATGATGAAAACATTTTTTTGAAATGGAAATGGATTTTTTTAAGAATAAGGGCTATGTGGATCACTATATCCAATGTTTTATGTAATTGTGGGATTGAAAATCAAATGTATTTCCTTTTAATTTTTTTATTAAATGTTAATGTGGTTTCTTGAATGTAATGATTTTTTAATATCACATTGAGATAAAATTAGGCTATAGGGAAAAAAGACATTTCTAATCCCTAGTGGACTAATATATCAATCGGGGATATTCTTTTGGGTATCATTTATGGGGAACTGATGTCCCCAAAATTTGAATTTTCTTATGTCTTCAAGTGTTTTGTTATTTTTTTTATCTTTTTACACCCTTCTATTGATGTTTTATTTTTTTAGTTATTTGAGGATACAATATGTGATTATTTATTTGATATGCTTGATTTCCCAAATAATTTGAATATTAGTTCCTAAAAAATATTTTATACATCATCATGTTCCATATGGTGATTTGATTTCATGTTTCCTTATTTATTATAATATGAATTATTTTTTAAAATAAACCCAAAGGACGAGTTTATATGATTAATTATTTCTTATGGAAGTGATTTATAAATATTATTTTTACAAATGAACTAACATATTAATGTATATAAGAATTATATATATTCTATTATGATATACTAGTGAGATTTAGTGATCACACACTAATTTTTCCTTTCGGTGTTTGTAGCCTTGGTTTTGTAGGATATATGTAAATAGAATATTTTCACATGGAGGATAGATATCCTCGATCATGTAGCCTTATGATTGGTTAGGATTGTGGTGACATATGATCACGAGGAGATGAATTCATGGGTTGCTTCAGCTTCTATTTTAGTTGAGTTTTATATTTTGTTTAGATTTTCTTATCTACTTATTGGATGTTACATTTTGTGGTTGTTTTGAAATGTGATGTATCTTTATATATATATTGTGATATACTAATTGTTTATATCTTATTATATGTCTATTGAGCATGAAATCATTCCAATGATTATTTATATGATACCATTGTGCTTATCACTAGCCCCTGGTTATCGGGAATTTAATTTGGGCTCTATGATATACTAATTTACATAACATTATTGGTTGACCATTGTGGGTATATCACATGTTTTGGAAACATGGAGCTTCAGATACAGTCCATGAGATATTTTATATTCCCCAAAGTATATGGGGGAATAATTTCTTTGAATTATATAGTTTAACATTAATAGTTCATTGAGGATTTTCAAAGATAAAACACATTTTTATGATGTAAATTATTGATCATGGATATAGATGGATATAATTGATTATTTTTATCATTTTCTTGTCTGTATGTAGAGGGAAACAAAATTATTTATGGATTATTTAGCCTATTAGAAAATAAATTTATTGAGTTAGAATAAATATTATTAATATTTTCTCATGCATTTCCCCATAATCATGAAAGAATTTGATTCCATTTTTTTCATCATGGATTGATTAAAGAAGCTACATCACTTATTTCCAATTAAAGAATCAATTTTGGTGGTAGGTTAGTAAACATTTATTTAGGGAATCTAGTGATTATTCATGGGGTTACAATGATGATAGTGTCATATAATGATAATCAATGTAAATAAGAAAAATATAATGAAATTATATTTGATTTTGGTACCTATAAGTGACTTAACACCACGTTTCAAGCATAAAGAAAATGAAAAACTATAATGTTGATCCCAAAATTAGAAGATATGTTGGGAGTATATATCTTTAATTGGGAAAATAATTTGTGGTTAACATTTTTTTGGAATATTTTTATTACATTTATTTTCATTCCAATATTTTTATGTCATCCTATCTGGATTTTGGTGGGATACCATTCAGTTCAAAACTATGTTCGGTTACGATTGGTAATATTTTTTTGGTTATGTCAGATATGGTATAGAATATGTTAGAATAATTTCATGTTATTAAAGATCATATGAGGTCTACATATATTAGAAAAATTACATTAAGAATAATGGGTGGATGATAATGGAGTTTGAAGATGGATATTTTGTATCCAGATGAGTATTTACTCGACATGAACAAAAAATACTATTAATGGAATAAATTTTTAATGAATATTTATTGGTCCATTTGAAGTTTGGTAATGGGTTGATGAGGTTTATTATCAGTTATCTCTACTTCTGTTGTTATAAATGGATCATACCATGTTTCATTTGATACACCTTAATTTTTTTTATCACAATCCTTCTTATATGATTAATTTGTGTGGTGTGGTTACTGAACAAAATAAAAACATTTAGGTATATCTAAATGGTAATAAATATTAAATATAGAAAGATATAAGGGAATGAGTTATTCACTTAGTGTGAGTTATTAATGATAAGGTAGAATAGAGGAAAGAAAATGGGTGATAGAGTTTTAGATATAATTGTAACATTGTCAATTATTTTATGTTGTCGTAGTTATATTTAATGGGGGATTTTATACTGATGAAATTTTAATGGAATTTTTGTGTGGTTATTTTGTATTTTTATTGTTATGGTTGTATCTTTTAATTGATGAAATTATCCAAGGATTTTTGTAATGTAGAGGGATTTTTTTTACTATTTTAATATTTTCCTCTAATTTTTTTGATAAGATATGTTAAAAAGTAATTTTTTAGTTCCAAAAAATAATATTGAGTTGGTTTTTGGAATTTGGGATGTGATGTTGCCCATTGATTTTATAACACACACACACACACACATATATATTACATCATTTCTCAGAAGAAAAACTACATCTAACAAAAAACCAAACACTTGTATTCCATATTTTAATTTTCATCCGAAATTAGTTATATAACCATATTTTTATAGAATAGTGAATCAATATTCCTTATAAATTTCATTGAACATAATTCCACTTGCATATATTCTCAAATATAATATCTTATGAGAATTGGGAAACACATGAACAAATTGGTCTCAAATACTTAGTAAGGTAAAATATCAATGGTTTACTTTGTATTAATACATAAATATGTGATAAAACATGAAAAATGAAAAAATAGATGTTTTTTTTAAATTTCATAAAATAATCGTGTTTTGTGAGAATGTAGCATAAGAATTTGGATCATGTATATGCATTGAAAATTATATCATATTTAATGTTTAATAAAAAATAAAACCATATCATAGTGTCCTTGGTAATCCTCTTATGTTCTAGAAAATAATAGACATTTTTAGCCACATATATCCCTTAGCATATTGGATATGGTCTAACCATCCATGACACATTGTAATCCCATGAAATATAAGGAATAAACCAATTTTTTAGGAATGTATAATTTTATTCCTAGCACTCAGATAATGAGAATTCAATTGTTTGTATTACACAAGAAATCAATAATACATCAATGATTTATTAAACCATGGAAATAGAATATGTTTCAGGAAGTTTTCCTAAGGTATCACCAAAGAAAAAAAATTAGGAATTGGAATAAATGATAACCATAATTCAATAAATCATTTTAAAATTTTTATAATAGAGCATGTAGGTTTATCCAATGATGAAAATTCTATAGATTATATCCCATTTAAGGAACTATAGTAAAATAAATATTAAAATTTGAAAATATTTTACTTATTATTTTTGTAACATTTTCATTTAAAGTGAGTTATATGTAACATTCAAAATTATTTTAAAAGTATGAAAAAAGAATTAAAATGTTATAGTAAATTTAAATATCCAAATAATTTAAAAATTAAAATTAAATATGGGAAATATTTTTATAAATATGCATTGAAATTTTAAAAATTCTTGTAATTATTCTGAAATCCCTTTCTAAAAAATACTTAATTTTAAAGAAACTGACATCAATCAGAAAATAATTATAACATTTTCATTAATTAATTGATACATAAAAAACGTAAATATTGTTAAGAGAATATATATTTATAATTCAATATAATTAAATAATCATTTATGGTAAGAATTATTGTATACATAGAAAAAATGACCAATAAATAGTGTTTAAGTTTTCCTTTACCACAACTTGGTTTATGATGTAAGATTCAATGAAGAATAGGATTTTGAAAATAATTTTTATATACCAATAAATAAAGATATCTTATAAAAATAAAATATAAATTTTTTCAATATTTCAGACATAGAAGTATAAAAGTTTCACAAACCCAACCTGGGTGCCATACAACCTGACACACAAACTGATTCATGGAAATGCCTAAAGGGAATTACTGATCCCCACGGGCTGGAAAATAGTTCATGGGTACCAAAAATATACCATGGGAACAATTTCAACCATTATATGGTCATAAGAAACCATAAAAAATAAACATCACAATAAATAATAAGAATAACCAAACAAGGTACAACATTTTTCAAATTCAATGTTTTACAACATTAAATAAAAACCAAAGGTGCTACAAAAATATGGGAACCAAAAACTATACCAAAAAAATTGATAAGATAATGGAAATTTCCCCCTCAATACACCACCATTAACACTTTAATGAAGTGCAGCACAAAAAACCAGATCCACCATCCCCACCACGACAGATCTTGCCTTTACCTGGGTCTTACATACCCAAGTCTACATAATTCAAAAGGTTTATACAAGCTGTGAGAAAAATTGTAGTAGGATTCCACCCAGAATAATGATTCCATACTATAAAATCTGAAGATAAATCAACTCAATTTTTTCCAAAATAATATTAGAAAAATTTAAAAGAAAACATTTTAAGAACACATTTCTCAAAAAATACTTTTCAAAGAAAATGTTTTTCACAATTCATCTTTCTTGAAATAATTTTTACACAAGGTATACCATATTCCAATGGATATAACAACATCACATAGAATCATATCATAAGAGCGTGCCATGTAAAATACCTAATGGCAACTAGATCTAGAGAGACTATAGAAACCACATACCTCAATGATCGAAATACTTTACTAAACTACCAACAACATCCACATACATGAGCCACTACAGGGGAAAGTTTCCCATGGTCTAATAGACCCCAAAATAATAATATCATGCATGATCCACTATAGTAGAACACATACCAAGGTATAGTGGTCTCCTATCATATCACATGTTTAGTTAGTTCTAGAATCATCAATCTCACATGATGAATATGGGCCTCAACAACTTCTCAATCATCTAGAACAATTATTCTAGTTCTCCCACATAGATACCCAGGATTCCCTTTCTGATCAAATTTCATCTCACAAATCACATAAATAATCACTTTCACATACACATTCCAAGCATCACAAGCACAAAATGAAATCACTAGTTTTACTACTAGGATTAATTTTTTATTTCCAAAAGCAATTTTGAGGAGAATTGGGAAACCTTGCAAGTTTAAAGAAGAAA